>WEIT01001052.1:779-13071 GCA_013389985.1 Dryoscopus gambensis | reverse complement strand
TCTCAGGGGCATTTGAAAAGCAAGTGGGATCTCAAAACTTATTAGGAAAGGAAGAGAGAGGATGCAAAATCGAAAACAGAATCGTGCCACAGTGTAAATGCAGGAATTTACACTGTGANATGGCATATGGACAATAGTAGGGAATAGTTAGTCACAGTTTCTTGTAAGCTGAGAATTTTAAAGTTATCAAGGGAAGTGCCAAGGCAATAAGAGAAAAATAAGTAAAAACAGGCATGTTTATTTTTACAGTAAATAATCAAATGGTGCACCTTAGTACTGTCATGTTAGGGAGGAAAGAAGCATAAATACGTCAGAAAAGGATCAGAAAAAATAACACAAGGCATGCTCATCAGTGATTGCTAGAGACGCAATCCTGACTCCTTGACATTGGAAATCCCAAAACACTGATCAGCAGAGTTGGAGAGTATCCTGGGAAAAAACAAAGTACACATGCTTTGTTTCTTATACTTCCCACCTAAACATCAATTTCTATTTGCTGTGAGAGATAGTATGAATCTAATAGACCTTCAAAAGGATGTGGTAAAGCAGGTTAATTTTTTAATTTTTCTCTCATAGTGTCTGTCTGTTGTATTTTCCTGGAGATCTAGCAGAGGTGAGGGCATTAAGTGTTATGAGACAAATGTTTTCATGCTTCTTAAAAAACACATTGAGTACATTTAAAGTGTTGAATTAGTTCTATATCATGCTTTCATCTCTATTTTCCTAGCTACATATATATAAATGAAAAACAGAATGACAGCAGCTTGTCAAATACGTTGAAACCGGATGTATTTGTTCTGCTCAGCTTTATTTTGTCTTACATCAAAGATGCATAATAAAATTGCATAGGAGGGGCTGATACAGGAGTTGCTTGAGTGTTACTCATCATACCTTTTTTCATGTACTATCTTTACTAATCCTATGACTCCTTTTTACTCACAACAGGTGTCAAAACTGAAACTTCCTATAGTCATATTCCTTGCATGTAAGAGAAAATTTGAGGAGAAAGAACTCAGAGAAGATGTTGTTTTTAAAAAAGCCAAAAGTACTCCCTAACACATATTATAATCTGCAAAACAGAGTTGGATATGTGTTAGAAGACTCTTAGAAACTATGAGAGAAATACATAGATTTCCTAGACATGGTTTTGACAAAAAAATGCTAATAGGTTACAGTATTATTTATAGCGTGATAGCAGCTTAGGTGTTCTTGGAGAGAGTACCAGACAGATATGTTTGCTAAGAAGAAAAATATAACTGCCATGTTACATTTACTTTAAAAGCCATGAATCTTAATTCAAGGGTGGGGACTGACCAGAGAGAAAAGTAGTTTGAGACAGTGTTCTTGGAATGAGCAAGCACAGATAGGTTCAGAACTCCCACAGTAGGTTCAAGTGCCGGGTAGACAAAGATTGGTAATAATTAAAGCTCCCAAATTTTGAGGCAATAAAGCAACTAAGAGGCACTCATGGACTAAAATGCAAATGACACATGGAATCACATGAAGAGAAAATTTCAGAAATCTGGACTTGAGTTTTAAGCAGAAGAATGTAGAAAAGAAAGAACTATGGACCTGCCTAGACCACTAAACACCTCAAATAGGACATAGTAGGTGATCAGGAAATTTACTGAAATGAGATTATCTATCAGTGTGTAGGTCAGAAAGTACAAAAATAGACCCAAAAGAGCAAAATATCTATCTGAGCTAGATCCTTCAAAGAAATGAAACTAAATTATAAGAAGGTTTCTAACCACAGTACTATAGAAATAATATGAAGGGGACAAGTGGAGTCATATCCTGAGAATCAGGCAGAGATTAGGGGACACTCAATGTCACACATCTTAATACTTTGCCCCAGTTTTAATAGAAGAAATTATATATATGATTAAGAAAAGATTATCCAACAAGAATAGGAAATGGAAATTATAACATCCATAGTGAATTCAAAAATAAGAAGGTATTGTGTGAAATCTAGACAGCCTGGATAATGTCCAGTAACAGTTATTTTAAAAGAAGCTGCAATTTTGGTCATGGTACTTTATTGCTTCCCTTTAGAAAACAATAAGTGTGATACATGTATCTGATAAGGTAAAGTGGAATATCCAAAAGAATCCCTCATTTATCCTTAATAAAATATGCAGGTTTTGTATGGGAGAGTAACCAAGAATGTGGATTCTAAATAAGATAAATTCAATATGGTTTTGGCAAAAGTAGATTGTGTCATGTTATAGTATATCTCTCTTTTCTATCCTTCAGGTGGCATCAATGAAGTCAACTTAATAATCTATGTTTAAGTTAAGCAGTGACTCAAAGGAATTAAAATTGATATCAAAGGAAAGGAAATGAAAGTGAAAATTAAAACAAGGACTGGGAAATGATTAACATGATAGCTGAAGGGAAGATTACATTGATAAGAGAGTGGTCCAGATGGATAGAGGCTAGAAACTATATTTTCCAAGAACCAGTCTTAGAACAAGTTCTGATTAGTATCTTTATTTGTGACACTGCTTTAAAAAATTTAGTATAACTAAACCATGGTGTGGATGATGTAACACTTTAAAAATCCAACCAATGTTGACAGGAGTAGGTGGATTGCACACTGGGATAGGAATTAAAAATGTAGGCTAAAAAGCATAGAGACTAATTCCAGAAGTTTTAGTGTAAATTGAAGGCTTATCAACTGGAGTTGGCCCTTAAAGGGAGGGAACTGGATTTACTGGAAGATCACAGGAGAACTTTCAGTAAAGACTGAGGAAGTTTAGCATTACAGTGCATAGTATTGGCAAGATGTTCCATGCTTATAAAATAATATAAATTCGAATCAAAATAGAGAAAGGTTAATGTAATAATAGGAAGAGGCATTTTAGAAATTTTAAAAGGCTATTTAAGCTCTCAAAGTAGAAGTCTTAGAGAAGATATGATTATTCTTTGAAATTCACCTGGATAAGCTTCAAAGATGGAATGATTTTTAGGCATGATGATCTTACAAAAGGCTTTGTATATATAAAGCCTGTAAGTATTCAAAGAGGGAAACCCTGTATGTCCTTTTCAAATGAAGTAGTAGGCAAGAAACCCTCATTGTCTAAATATGATGCTCGTGAAGTTTATGAAGGGTTTTACAGACTCATACTTGCTTTTAATATGCTGGCAGTATTTATTGCAGTGTCTTTCATTGGAGTCGACTTATCCCATGGATAATGGATTCACTTAATTTGTGCATAAGGCAGGAAAGAATTTTTGCAAGTTTTGATGACAGTGTAGATTCCAGGGAAATTTTAATTCCCTTTCTTCGAAGTTTGGAAGGTGTCAAAGACAGACAACAGCAAGGGATGGCATCAATCATTGACTTAGAATCAGAAAGTAACTTCTCCTCAAATGCAACTATCATAGGCCCTTGTTTTGGAATTCCTCTTCTTTTTTTTTCGCATTTTTTTTTCCTAGAATGCCTGATATTTCAATTCTTTGGATCAGAGTATTTGAGAATATTTCGCACTCTGAATCTTTTTTGTATCACAAACCAAAGCAACATTCCTTCTCTCCCCAGGCAGGGATAGCATGCCCCAAGATACAGCTTTTTATTAAAGATGTAAACCTTTTTTAATAAATGCCAAGAAGTCTCTGTCATGTTCTCCGGTGGATGTGGAAGAGACAGGTAGATGAACTAGATTTTCCAAAGGGTTCTTCTGGAATTAACATTGATTATAGACTGTAATACTATTCTCTACCATGATACTGAGAGCTAGCTAGAGTTTACAACAGAAGTGAGTCTTATTCTCAGTTCTATACTCCAACTTCCTCATGAATACTCTTTTTAAAAGTCCATTAACTTTTTCAGAATGGGATACCCAGATATTTGTTAAGCAATTTTTGCTGTGGCAGAGCCTGAGGCCATGTAGTTACTTTTTAAGAGGGTTTAATATGAAGAACCTAAATATAAACATCTGTTTTAAGAGTTCTGATCAGAATATATGTGACAACTATTACAAAAGTAATGAAAAAAAAGTTTTTGCAAAAGGCAAAAGTGGCAGTCTGACATTGAATGCTGGCCAAAATAACTTGTTTAACTCCAATTAATGAATAAAAAACAGTTTGTTAAGGCAAATGAGGGACTCTAGTTCAAAGTTGCATTGCTATTGTTTTTCTGGTGGAAGATTTGGCTAAGGCCCTGTCATTTAGACAGTTTTCTGTTGAAGACAGAGCTGTAGTCTATGTGCATTTCATGGAACTGTAGACATGTTCCTCTGCTCTCCTTCCTCTTTCCTACAGCATCATATGAAAACTTTTTCTGGAAGATAACCTTCCTAGAAGAGGAACTGCCTAAGACAACTTTCATATTTCTATATAAAACAGTAGTTTAAGGAAAAACTGAGGAATTGCCAATGAGAATAAAATCCAGAATGACAATTAGTCACAATCATTTGGGATTCTGCGTAAAAACACAGAATTGCCCAAGGATGTCTTTCTCTCCTCTCTGTTTCTGTGCAAATTTATTATTTAGGTTCATCTGATTAAGAAAAAATAGTTATTTTAACAAATGGAAGTATGAGTTTAACAAATTGTAAGTATGCCTTCAAACCTTAATTTTCTTATAATCAAAAAGAAAAATTTTAATACTCTAGAGAAAACAGTTTTTTGGTGATGTTTATATACTGTGCATGTCAGAAAAAAATAAATAATGTCACAGACACAAGGGAAAAAGTAGAATGACTAAACAGGTTTTGAAAATATTACTACAGCTGATACTAGTTCTGTAGCTTTTTTGTTTTGTAATTCTATTACTACATTTTCTACAGCTACATCTAGTAGTGCTATGTCTGGTCTGCTTCCTTGCTCTGCTGAATGCAAATATCCTAGGCAAGGGTATTTATACTGTGTTAGAGGAACTATGTAAATAGTATGAAGAAAATTTAAAATGTGTACTGAAATGTAATATTTCAGCTAATGAATGGCATGCATTTAAATAGCCTTGAGAATCTGAAATAGTCATTTGCCAAAAAGGCTTCTTTTGACAGCTATGTATAGACATTTTCATTCTATTTTCATTTTATTTCGTCAACTGTTGAGCCTTGCTTTCTCATACGTAAGTAAAGGTAGCAAACTGACATGTTTGCAGGGTATTGTTTTACAGCATTTCAACTTTTTTAGAAGAAAAGAAGTAAGACCCAATGTTTCTTTGGCTTCTCTTGACATAGAAATTTGTGCAGCTCTAACTTATTTCTTCATTTTCCTCTCACACAAATAATTGCATTTAAAAGAGTTTCCTAGGACATGTCTCCCAATTGTCCTTGAATATGCCCTTCTCTGGGAACAGTGTAAACCCCAAAGGCTTACTCTTTTTTTTTTCCCCCTGAGGATTGGTAAAATATGCAGATATGAATGATTTTTGAGAATTACACTATTTTAAAAGTCTCTCTGCAGGGAATTGGGAATTGCAAACAGCAGTAGCATCTCTTGTGAATGAGGAAACAGAAACTGTTTCTCTCGAGGAAAAGGAAAAGAATGGAACAGAAAAATTTAAAACTCACTTTCCAATGCTGTGCTACTGAAATAAAAAATAGTGAACTTCCATTTCACAAAGTTTTGACATATTGCAAAATGTTCCTTCCTTTCTATTTTTTTTTTCTTTAAGCTCATGTGAGCTTCTGTAAATGTGTGTTACTGTCATTAGGCAAATTCAGTTAGTGTAAGTAGGAATGTCAGTGACATGCCAATGACTTATTTGGGTTAGTCAAATGGCAACTGGAGCCTCTGTGACTACAATTAAAAGACACAATGCTGCCAATGTGTGTGATGGGTTCAAAATAAAGGCAGTACTTTGGCTTTCTTACTGTTACTGCTCTCTATGCATTTAGAATTGCTACGAAAAGTAACAGAGAAGGTTTGCAAAAGAGATGTTGTTTCACTAAATATGGGCTGAAATAATGAGGGCTTTCCTAGAGTATCAATTAGATGATGACTAGATGAGATGAGCACTCTCTTTATTTTTACTCAAAAGTATATACTCATGATCAAACTCGTATGTATCAGTGTGACAGGTTTTAGGGGAAAGTGCTTCAGACAGTTTTTCTTTATTACGTAATGAATTTAACTCCATAATATAAAAAAATGCTCTCTTTAAACAGTACTATTATTGGTTTCATTCTGTGCACTGAAATGAACATTTAAAGAGAAAATATAGTCTATGATCTCTCTAATGCTACTATGCTATCCACAACATATGAAAAAATTGCATACCTGATTAGCTAATGCTTCTAAATGAAAATTTCCCAATTAGATTGTTTACATTTGGATTCTCCTCAGTTTTCTGTGGCCATTAAGTTTGTTTACATTTGGATCCTTCTCAGTTTTCTGTGGCCAGTAAAGAACAAAAGCAATTAAACTATTGCTTCATTGAGATTACTTCATTTCAAATAAAAGAAACTGTTTACATTCTTGATTTAAGAAAGGCGAGCAGATAATATATCATTTTGGGTTTACTAATCTTAACTTGAATTATTCGGTGTTGGGTATAACCAGCAACATCAGTACTTTTAGAACTAGTTTAAGTCGTTAAGATTATTTCTCTATATGTTTACCTAACTCTTTAGTTGACTTCAGCACAGCAAAGCAGGGTTTGCCAGAACTGGTATTAGTCCTGTATATGTGATCAACACTAGTCTGACAAGGGGTGCAGTTTGAAAAAAAAAGATGGATATGTACCTTCTACATACCATCCATTCTGCAAGGCCAGCTATGACCTTAATCAACACCATTAGGAATCATCCTTCAGGAAGATAGGGGAAATGAGAGCTGCTTAGTTGAATTGTACTGAAATGTAAAATTCTTTATTCTTACACATATCTCTTCAACATTATTTAAGGAAATGTAGAAATTATTCAGAAGCTAAGACAATGCTGGCATTGAGAGTCAATCAAATGGAGTCTTGAGTTTAGAGATTTATATAAAGATGTATTATGTTGTGTAGCTAACGTTGACAGTCATGTAATGTCATCGCTGACATAGCTGCAGCTGGATGGGTGACTTCACTGGCGGTTAAGGTATATTGATCTCCTGCCAAATTTTTCTACACACAGGAATACATGTAGTATATTTCTCACTCCACTGATTTTCTTTTAAACTACATCAATTCCTAAGTTTTTACCAATGCTTATTGCACAGCTAACTTTAGGATATAGCAAAATAAGCAGGTACATAGGGTGGCCAACTTCTGGGACAGTGTTAAACAGCCTGTGTAAGAGACAGAGGAAGCGGATGACTATACAGCCCTGTCTATCGACACGAAATTTGGTGGCTGTTGTCTCCAAAGAACCAGTTCAGATCAGTGGTCAGCATCTGGTTTTAGCTCCTTCTTGCAACAGCTGTTGCATCTTCCTCTGCTCATCTCTTAGGCTTTATTTGAAGGTCAGCAGCCCCCTTCTGTCCCTGAGCCCCCAGCCCAGCCTCTTTCCTATGGCAGGAGCAGANGCAATTAAACTATTGCTTCATTGAGATTACTTCATTTCAAACAAAAGAAACTGTTTACATTCTTGATTTAAGAAAGGCGAGCAGATAATATATCATTTTGGGTTTACTAATCTTAACTTGAATTATTCGGTGTTGGGTATAACCAGCAACATCAGTACTTTTAGAACTAGTTTAAGTCGTTAAGATTATTTCTCTATATGTTTACCTAACTCTTTAGTTGACTTCAGCACAGCAAATGCCAGAACAGGTATTAGTCCTGTGTATGTGATCAACGCTAGTCTGACAAGGGGTGCAGTTTGAAAAAAAAAGATAGATATGTACCTTCTACATACCATCCATTCTGCAAGGCCAGCTATGACCTTAATCAACACCATTAGGAATCATCCTTCAGGAAGATAGGGGAAATGAGAGCTGCTTAGTTGAATTGTACTGAAATGTAAAATTCTTTATTCTTACACATATCTCTTCAACATTATTTAAGGAAATGTAGAAATTATTCAGAAGCTAAGACAATGCTGGCATTGAGAGTCAATCAAATGGAGTCTTGAGTTTAGAGATTTATATAAAGATGTATTATGTTGTGTAGCTAACGTTGACAGTCATGTAATGTCATCGCTGACATAGCTGCAGCTGGATGGGTGACTTCACTGGTGGTTAAGCTATATTGATCTCCAGCCAAATTTTTCTACACACAGGAATACATGTAGTATATTTCTCACTCCACTGATTTTCTTTTAAACTACATCAATTCCTAAGTTTTTACCAATGCTTATTGCACAGCTAACTTTAGGATATAGCAAAATAAGCAGGTACATAGGGTGGCCAACTTCTGGGACAGTGTTAAACAGCCTGTGTAAGAGACAGAGGAAGCGGATGACTATACAGCCCTGTCTATCGACACGAAATTTGGTGGCTGTTGTCTCCAAAGAACCAGTTCAGATCAGTGGTCAGCATCTGGTTTTAGCTCCTTCTTGCAACAGCTGTTGCATCTTCCTCTGCTCATCTCTTAGGCTTTATTTGAAGGTCAGCAGCCCCCTTCTGTCCCTGAGCCCCCAGCCCAGCCTCTTTCCTATGGCAGGAGCAGATGTGTCTAGCGCACAACATGGCACCCAGCGTGGGACGATAACGCGTATAACCCTTCCATAAAACTCTGTATGGGGGGGCTTATGTTGGCTGCTTTCTGTGATTTTTAAATCAAATCAGCTTGTAAATGTGGGATTTTTCAAGGACAAAAGTGGGGAAAGAATTCTGGACCCTTTTGACACTCTACAGCCTTCTGAAACCCCCATGGTCTGTCTCAGGTCTCTCCCCAGCTTCATAGCCTGGAAAGTCACTGAGCTCTCACAGCCCCCATAATCCCCACAGGCCATTCCTGTTTCCTCCTATGCTGCTTCCCCAGTGTTTCCTGAGGCCCTCTAAACCTTCCTACCTCAGCAGATATACACCATCTATTTGAACTCCCAGATTCCTCTATCCCAACTCACTCGCATGTGAAATGCCCTTTGCCACCACCTAGTTTTGCCTACATTGTTGAGGTGCCTCAAGCCACTTCTGAGATTATTTTTGAGATATACATGCCCAGAAACATGTTGCTACCCGGTCTTTATCCTACCAAAACTCAGATAAATAATTATCTCAAAGCAGCTTTCATAAAACTATGAATCATTTATTTTGTTCCCAGTCACCTGAAATTACTAGAAGTTTTTAACTCTGGTCTGTGCTTGTTTGAAAGATTGTCCAAGAGTCTTTCTTCTGAAGTTTAGATACTGTATTGTCCATAAGTCATTGTCCCAAGTTCCCTCACTCCTCTGTAGGGTAAAATGATCCCCCTGCAAAAATGTTTGGTGGTGAGGGGATTCACTTGTGGGAGATGCTCCTCTCTACTCTCAATCACTCGTTGTCTATGGATCCCAGTTTATTTTCCTATATTAGATAGAATAAAATCATGCAAATATGTCTTTTATTATTTGGGGGGAAAAACAGTATATAAAAAAATAGATTCTTTAAAAAGTGAACACATAAACTTTTATTTTTCCTTTTTAGTAACTTATCACTCCTACTTTCCCTGTCACTTTACATGAAAGCATCTTGGACCCGTCTTTAAAGCTCTTTTACCTTCTATTTCCATCTTTATAGCTGTCCTATTATTTTTTCTGGCCCTAACATGATTGGCTTGCAGTGTTTCATGCATTTCTGTAACACTTTTTCTCTTATAAAATGAGTTGTAATATCTGAAGGCAATTATTAAAGACTAGGGAAATTACCTCTGAAGGTTTTTAAAGTTTTCTTCTACTTGTACCATATCTTGACAATAAAAACATAAATCATATTAAAATAAAAGGTGCCTATTTGTTGAAAGAACACAGTTAAGCTGCACCAAATAAAATATTATATCCTGTCAATTACTGAACCTATATCCTGTCATTTACAGAACCAAAAAATCATGGAATGACTGAGGTTGGAAGACACCTCTGGAGATCGTTTTATCCAAACCTTGTATTCAGAGCAGGGCCAGCTGGAGCAGGTTTCTCAGGACTATGTCCAGCTTGATTTTGAGTATCTCCAGCGATGGAGACTCTCCCAACTCTCTGGGCAACCTCTGCCAGTGCTTCACTACTCTTGTAATAAAAAAGATTTTTCTTTCACTTAAGTGAGATTTCCTGTGTTTCATTTTGTCATTGTCTCTTGTATCACTGAGAACAGCCTGGGTCCACTTCCTTTGTTCCAACCATCAGGTGTTTATGCACACTGACAAAATCCCACTTGAGACTTCTCCAGACTCAGAAGTCACAACTCTCTCACCCTTTGATTGCATGTCAGAGTCAGATGCTCCCAGACATTAATCACTTTTGTAGCTCTTTGCTGGACTCTTTGCCCCTTGCCTCATCCCATGTGGATGGTGGCATGACCCTCTTGTGTATCAGCTCCTCCTCTGTTTTGGGTCATCTGTAAACTTTCCGAGGATACACACTCTGTCCAATTATGACTTTGTCCCACTGTCCAGGTCACTAATGAAGATGTTTAGCAGTGTCAGATCCCTCAGTGCCAGCCTGAGGTACGCCAGTAGTGCCTGGCTTTCAGCTGGACTTTGTGCATCTGATTGCAACCCTTTGAGCCCAGAAGTTGAGCCAGTTTTCAATCTACCTCACTGTCCACTTACCTAGCCCATACTTCAGTATTTCGTCTAAAGATGTTACGGGAAATAGTGTCAAAAGCCTTGCTAAAGTCAAAGCAAACAATATTCACCGGGTTTTTTTCCTATCCAGCAAGGTAGTCACTTCATCAGGTTGGTCAGACAGGATGTCTGTCATAAATCCACGCTGACTCCTTCCAGTCACATTCTTATCTTTAATATGTTTGGGTATGGCTTCCAGGATTATTTGGTCAATAATCTTCCGTGGGATTGAGGTGAGTCTTACCAGCCTGTAATCCTCCTGCTTGACCTTCTTGAAGATAGGAATAACATTTTCTTTCTTCCAAGCCTTGGGAACCTCCCGCAATACCCACAACTTTTCAAAGATTATCGAGAGTGGCTTCGGAATGCCACCAGCTAGCTCCCTCAGTGCTTGGTGCCATGGATCTTTGTATGTGCAGTGTGTTTAAATGCTCCTTGACCTGATCCTCCTCCACTGAAGGTAAGGCTTCCTGGCTCCAGACTTGCCTCTGGTCTCAGGGATGTGGGATTCCTGAAGGCAGGTCTTACCAGTAAAAACAGCGACAAAGAAAGTGTGGAGTACCTTGGCCTTTTTTGTGTTACAGTAGAGGAGTTATACAGAAGCAGCAACCGAACACAAGTTTCCACTGCTAGGACTCAACAAAGCAAAGTTAATATGACCCTCAGATATATTGAGATATATACTGAGATTAAGAGAAAAAGTCAGAAAATTTACCTCTGTATCCAGTACTGGTGAGAAAACTACTAGAACAAAGTACCTAATTCTTACGGTAAAGAATTTAAAAGCAACAGCTAAAAATCTGCACTTAGGATTTGAAAATTGGTAGATACTCTACATGGTGAGAGATTGTAAAAGCCCAGCATGTTAAAAGAGGAGTGAAGGAGTTGGAGACTCATGCTGCTGAAGATCTTAAACCAAGACCAGAAACCTTTAAGAATAATTACTTCCTAAGCCCAAAAGTATTACTCAAGCACAAATTACTGAGCCTATTGGTAGAGGAGTTGACCCAAAATGCAGAAAAGGACAAAAGATCTGGTACTGTAGCAGTTTTTTCTGGCTTAGTTCTTGTAATTTTGAATGGAGATTAACTGTTACATCTGTACACTATATGACACCAAAGACACGGACCCCAACTGAAACTTCTAATGACAATTGAAGAAAGAAGAAACAGTTTTAAGATTTACACAATTTTAGTGTTAGATAACAGTACATTCTCTGGCATTATTCATCTTGGAAAACAGAAGGCTTTGGGGTGACCTAATTGTGTCCTTCCAGTGCCTGAAGGGAGCCTACCAGAAAGATAGCAAGAGACTTTTTACAAGGGCATGTAGTGACAGGATAGGGAGAAATTACTTCAAACTGAAAGAGAATAGGTTTAGATTAGATGTTAGGAAGAAATTCTTTACTGTGCGGGTGCTGAGGCACTGAAACATGTTGTCCAGAGAAGTTATAGATGCCCCACCCTTGAAAGTGTTTAAGGCCAAGCTGGATGGGGCTCTGAGCAACCTGGTCTAGTGGAAGGTGTCCTTGTCCATGGCAGGAGGCTTGGAACTAGGGGATCTTTAAGGTCCCTTCCAACTCAGACCATTCTGTGATTCTATGATTTAACTGCTGAGCTTGGGTGTCCACAGTGCTTCTCTTGGCCTTGTGCT
>WEIT01001051.1:140356-174573 GCA_013389985.1 Dryoscopus gambensis | reverse complement strand
TATTTAAGTATTTGCTGGATCAGTGATTAATAATTTACTCCTGAATACCAGATTGTAACTACTGGTATGACATACACAATTTTATAAACTAATCTGTTGACACAGCTCTTTGCAGAAACTTTCTCAGGCTACTGTAAAACATGTACATAAGTAACTCTTTAACCAGTAGAATTAATGAAGTCTAATTTCTGAGATGTCTTCTTCGCATTATCCCGTGCTTGTCCACATTTTCTGTCCTTTGAGTAAGGAGCAGTATGTGTGCTGTCATGCACCAGCCAGCATGCTTACTGGCTAGCATGTATGAGCCCGACTGCTTAGCTTACTACTGTGTCTTGGAGGCTGCAGGGGGTAGACATGAGACATGCTCTTTCCTCAGTAAGGTTATTAGAGTCTTTCTTTTCTACCCTATTGTCTATTTTCATCGAGCTTTTATGAAATTTATCTTTTAGAGGCACTTATTTATGTATCAAATTGGTGTAATTAGATTATGAATTTTAAGTTATATGTGGAAGACTTGAGTAATGGCATAAATTATGCTTTCCATGGAAAGTCATGCAGAAGAAAAGGTGTAGGAGACAATCTAAGGTAGCAAACTAGAGATGCTTGGACTTAAAAGTCAGCCTTCATTCTTCTTGAGCACCTGCTTATGATCACAATCTTCTCTGTTGTTTGGAAGACTGTAAAAGTCGGAGGAAGTAATGACCTCCTGAGGTCACTTTCAACCTGAATTAGCCTAAGATCTTAAAAGAAACAAGATTTGAATTACTGTGGTGTCGGGCCTGTCTCACAGCTCTGTTGATGTCATGTGTTTCATAGCAGAGTTTCTCTTCCTCAGAGGGAGATATCTTTTTTGTCACTTGATAACAAGAAACACTTGTGGATATCAACAAAAATTTCTTCTGGGGCAAAAGCAGGGAATTTCCGGTTGCATTTTTAATAGCCTGTTGCACTTGAGTTGCTGGGGTAAGCCAGTTACGCTCCTTTGCAAAGTGCACTGCCTTTTCAGGAGTGATTGTGAAGAGCTCTGCAGAGATGCGAATTTTGGTGGTGGCATTGTATTGTGGTGGAGCTTATTCTTTTCAGGTTAGTCTTACTGGCTGTAGTTAAAGGAAGAAATATACTTTATAGATTTCTCTCTTATTTTCAGTGTACACTAAAATTGTGATTTAATGACCTAAAGGTAGGACATGGGGCTTTAGACATGCACCCAAAGACTTTTTTGTGAATCTCTCTCTGGATAGGAGCTCAGTTTTTCAGAGTTAAAACAGATTTTGAAGCAGTGTTTTAAAGAACTGGTCTGCGTTGAGCTGGGCAGATCTGACAGATCTGTTTCCAGGTTTAGTGATTGATACTCTATCTTTAAGATCAATTACCTAATATTGTCTGTTTTGTTTTAGAAGTTCAGGACTGCTTAAAAGGTTGCAGATCTTTTAGCTTGCTTTGCCATTTCTCCTTCTGATTGAAGATGTTTGAATTCTTGAAAGCATTATCTTTTTAAAATATTTTGTGAACTGTGAGCGGCATTACTTGTATTGCTAGTGTTAAGTAATGCTTTGAGGTAAATATTTATTTTCCACTTGATTGTTTTGACCACTTGTACTGATTTGTCTCAGATGTTTTTAATTTTATACTGGTATACATTTGGCTGTTACGAATCTTGTACCTTACGTTTCCATTCATTGAGAAGGGTGTTAAATTTATATCATTCTTATTGACTTAGTGGTTGTGTGTCAGAAGATACTGTTGTGTGCTGGTTGTCTAATCATAGACTCATTTAAGGTGGAAAAGAACTTTGAGATCATCAAGTTCAACCGTTAACTCAGCACTGCCAAGTCAACCACTAAACCGTGTCCCTAAGCACCACATCTACACATCTTTTAAATACCTTCAGGGATGGTACCTCCGCCACTTCCTTAGGCTATCTGTTCCCATCCTTGATAACCCTTGACTCAGAAATTTAATTATTTATGTGATGATCTCTTCCTTAATTGCAGAAAAATATTTTTGTTAAATAAAAATACTCTTTGAAACCAGGTCAAGCAACGCGTAAGACTTCAAAACACAACAACAAAAGTACCAACATAAGTCAAAATGACAGTGTAAGACTAGCAAATGAAAGGGCTCTGATGAATGCTATGCCAAGCATTCTTGATTTTTGTTTTGAGCTATTGTATGTTGTGGCACAGCTCTGGCTTTGTGCACCACTTCCATGAATGTTAGCAAGCCCTAAAGGATTCGTAAAGAGTCTTAAGAGGAGAAAACTGTGGTAAAAATGTCTGATTCTCTTAATGTGTTTGTTTTGCTGGAGGCAGATTTAAAGTTGTATGAGTACAGGTCATTCGAAACTCCATTCTATTTTATAGATTTTTGTTCCTGGGCTTTTTAACACTTTTTTGTTTTATTAATATTGTTACCAAAAAGTTCATAGGCAGGAATGTAATTTTAGCAGTTACTGTTTCTAAAGGAGAGTTCTTTTGTTTAGCAGTTCTTCCATTTTAGCAGTTCTGTTTCTAAACAATTCTACTTAGGGCTCAGATTTAGAAAACTTGTTAGGTTAGGTACAATCGATTTTCAAGTATAGGTGGTAAAGAGACTTCAGTTCTAAATATGCTCCACCGCAGTATGGTATGAGTTTTTGTGCCTGCCTTATTGAGGACTTTAGCTGTCAAGTTCTCTGTTTTTTCCCACTGAAGACCTTCACCTCCAGTTCGGCAGAACTTGGGTGAAGGGACTGCATGGGGAGCTGGATGACGGCTGCTAAAAGCAACGTAGCTAAAACTATAAAAGAAAGCTAACCAGGATTCTGACATATGATGGAGTAAAAACGGTTCTTTTTAGAAGAGAGTCTCCTAAAAGCTATAACAAAAGTGTAAATGGCAGAATTAAGAAGGCGCTGAAGAGATATGGCTCTTGTCTTGGGTTAGACATACAGTTTTCATTCTTAATGTACATTGTTGTGCAACATAAGGAAGGTTTTGTATTTACCCTCTTCTGTGAATGTCAGAGATCTGGAGCTCTTGGGCAACGTGGAAGTGGACACAGTATAGAAACATGAGCCCTTTGCACGTGCAACAGAAGGCGGTACCATACCAATTTCTTTGGAGATGAGAAGCAAAACAAAGAAGTGGGGATTAGTACTTTGACACTTATTACACCCACTCTGACTTCAAATGTCCTAAAGGAACTTGCTCAAGAGAAGTAAATTTGACTAATGATATAGGGATTGTTGTGGATGGTTCTTTGAGAGTATCATTCCTGTACTCAGCATTGGTTAAAGTCGGCTGGCGCACAAGAACAAGGAGCACGCTGTGACGTACAAGCATATTCAGTTTCAAAGGGAAGGGCTTCTTTTGGTTTTATTGCTTCTCCCTCTACATGGAAGTCGTTTTAAGGATGTTGCAGGATCCAAAATTATGACTAGGTTCTAATAGGGGGGATAGGTCTACTTGTTCTCTACCAGCTCTGAGCATCTAAGTGCAACCACTGCTCAGGAAGTTCTCGGTCATCTGACTTCTGAGCACTGGTAAAGTATGCTAGGAAACATTTACTCATTTCATGTCTTAAGTTCTTCCTCATTCATTACCAAGTCCTGTGAGACGACATTGGACTAGCTAAACTTTGGTGCTTTCTTGTGCTCCTGGGTAACTTGCTTGTCTGAATCACTCCTGAATTCTGTCCTGAAAGGAGGTCTGCAAGAGCCTAGAAGAGGATAACTTAGAAGGGAGTAACTTTGTGTATGTGATTTGATATTCAGCGTAACTTTGAGATGACTCCTGTCTCTTAATGGTGGGAATATATCTCAGTTATCCTCATCCCTATGGTCTCGACTGTCCTTTGTGTCTTCTGACATGACTGACTCAGCCCCTTCCACAAACTCTCCCAAACTGCTACCAAAGTAATAACTAGGACTGGCTAAAAGACCTTAGCTGTCCTGCCAATACTAAGCAGCTGTTTGAAAACTGGTATTTTTTTGTGTTGTCCAGGGAGTACATAACCATTGACTCTGGCAAAAAGGATCTGTCACCTTTTGGGTGAGAAGTTTGGGAGGTGGGAGTTAAAAACAAAACATTTTGAAGAAGACATTATCATATTCCCTTTTGCTTATGTACACATAACATTTTCATATTGTCAAATACGTAAATGTTTTAGGAGCTATTCCATGAACCAGTAACTTCCTTTCATCCACAGAGACATCTTGAGAGACACTAAGCAAAACTGTATCTATCATCTAAGCTACCTTCCTCATGATTAGCTAATAATCACAGCTACCAAAAAAGCAGACCCTTTCTTGTGTACCTGTAACTTGAGTGTATCTTGATGTTCTCCCACAGACATCAGGAAAGATTCTGTTGAGATCATTTTGATGTCTCTTGTTTCCTGTTTTCTTCTACACTAGGAGGCTGACTTGAATAGTTTGAGTCTGTGAGAAGCTACTGCAAGCCCACAGCCCACGGGTTTTCTTTGTGAATGCTGTTCTCAACCACAATCTGGCACACTGGCTGATTTTTATTTTCCTTCAAAGTCTGCATGCTGCTGATAGATTTAACCAAAGCAAATGGGGCTGGTTGAGCCTTAAACTAATTTGCTGATCTAAGAATAAACTTGTTCAAAGAAACCATTTATTACCTCATTGCCTGTCTGGATCATAGATTATGAGGTCTTCCAACTGTACTCGCACGAGGAAAATAGCTAAGAGCTTCCAGAAGTTAAGAGGCAGGTGAGAGGGGATGGAAGCCCTGCTCGTTTCAGTTGATGGGGGTTCCTTGTAAAGGGAATTGGGATGAAGGAAGTGAATTTAATCTTTCTCAAAAAGTGCTTCTGTCATATTCTTCCCTGTATTCTTCATATTGTTGCTTTTCCCTGGGCTTAGAATTAAAAGCCAAACATAGTTAGAGGGCAAAAAAAGGTTTTACCTCGGTATTTATTGAAGGATCTTTAGATGCACCACATCCAGGCAGGATGCACCCCCGAATGCACACCAAAAATGCACACCCGAAAGTGCCCCCCGCCCNTGGACAGGACCTTGGTGTTAGGGTTTCTGACCCCCAACTCTGAGGCCTCCGAGATGTTTGGTCTCTTGGCTTAACAGAACTTTGGGTCTAAGCTAGTTATCAGACTTAGGGAATTACAAGTATGTGGGCTAAAAGCACTAAGGATACATAAAAGCTGCATGAAAGGGTATATAAGAGAGGTATATGAAAAAGCAAAATATCATCATGGCATCAATATAATATATGGATAAAACTTGTTGGAAAACGAAAAAGCAAGGACCAAACAAATGCATGAATCATGAAACCTGTGAAAGCCAAGAACATATTCTGCAACACAATCAGGGCAGGCTCTTGTACAGAGCCCTAGCCCATTTCATTGCTTGTTTATCTGCTCCTGTTGCTCCAGTATCTGAACAGAAAATGCCCTGTTCTTTAGCCTAGATAGCATGAATCTTGACACTGAAACTTTGTGAAGAGACATAACCTGCACTACTTCTTGGTTTTGAATGTGTGTTCTTTTGTTTTTTTTTTTAATGTAAGTACGAAATGGATCATTGAGGTAGTTGTAGCACTTCTGTGAGAGCCAGTTTGACCTGCTTCAAGCACCTGACTCCACTGTACAACTTTGCTGCTTCTCCTTTGCTCCCCCTTTCCAGCTGAAGGATTGATCAGCTGGAGAGCAGTGGGAATAGGACAGTCTGTGTCTGCAAGCCCCTGCCTGTGGATAGATGCAGTACAAGTGCATGGCAGAGATTTTTCTACCTAAACAGGTGCTCAGCCTCTGTGGATGAGGCAAATTAAAGTGGCACAAGCAATCCCTTCTTTCACGCCTGAATTTGGATGCTTACCAGGAGGTTAATGCTGCTGAGAAAGTCTGCCATGCTCCAGGTATCTGTTCTGTCAGACTTGGAAGTAGCGTTTGCCCCCTTCTCTGAAAGGGCTGCCTCAGAGAATGGGGTGAGGTATTAGAGTTGGCTAAACACGTAATCACAGTGAGGCATCACTTCCAAAACAGCTACACGATGGAACAACATAAATCCCATCAATGCGTACATTTTACAAGACTGCATTCTAGTATTTTGCTTTGTACTTCTTGGTGCTTCAGAAACTTAATGGTGAAATCTGAAGAGGAGATAATCACTCTTTTTAATCTTATGAATCCTGAAATAGCTGTGTTTTCAGTGTCATGTACTCCAATTACATAGTTTTAATATTTTTCTCTTTTTGTTTTGGAAGGTAAGGAATGAAGAAGACTTTATTAAGAAACTGGACTGCAGTCCTGACCAGCATCTAAAGGTAGTGTCCATTTTTGGGAACACAGGGGATGGCAAGTCTCACACCCTTAACCACACTTTCTTCTATGGCCGGGAAGTCTTCAAGACGTCTCCTGCGCAGGAGTCGTGCACAGTTGGAGTCTGGGCAGCCTATGACCCTGTCCGCAAAGTGGTGGTAATTGATACAGAGGGCCTCCTGGGGGCCACTGTGAACCTGAGCCAGAGAACACGGCTGCTGCTGAAGGTCCTGGCCATCTCTGACCTTGTCATCTACCGTACTCGTGCTGACAGGCTCCACAATGACCTCTTCAAATTCCTTGGTGATGCCTCGGAGGCTTATTTAAAACATTTCACCAAGGAGCTGAAAGCTACCACAGCCCGCTGTGGCCTAGATGTTCCTCTGTCAACTTTGGGTCCAGGTGTCATCATCTTTCACGAGACTGTGTACACCAAGCTACTGGGCTCTGGTGAGTAGGCCGTAAGAAACTGAGTAACAATGTGCCAAACAATGTCTGTAAATTATCAGGTTGCATTGAATATTCAACATTCTTTACTACCATGTAAAAATGTGATTTGGGTTTTGCTGTCAGCTGGTTTCAGTCTGGGAACCAGGCTGTGGAACTAGAAAAGCACTCCCTCATGGTGATCTGACTATTCCAAATCAGCTAGAATAATCCTCTTAGCCAGCTGAACATCAGCACTGAATAGTCGTGAGTTCTGCCAGCCATAGGAGAGGTTATCATACAAGTTCATGAGTATGGGTGATATGGCAGATGAAGGTGAAAACTGATGTGGTGGGTTGACCCTGACTGGATGCCAGGCACCCACCAAAGCTGCTCTATCACTCCCTACCACAAGTGGACAGGAGAGAGAAAATATAATGAAAGGTTCATCACTTGAGATAAAGTCTGGGAGAGATCACTCATCAAATACCATCACGGGCAAAACTGACTTGACTTGGGGATATTAATTGAATCTATTGCTGACAAAAGCAGAGCAGGCTAATGAGAAGTAAAATAAATCTTAAAAACACCTTTCTCTCATCCCTCTCTCCTTCCCAACTCTACTTCCTCCCCCACCAGCGCAGGGAGACAGGGAATGGGGGTTATGGTCAGTTCATCACACACTGTTCCTGCTGCTGCTCAGGGAGACAAGTCCTTCCACTGCTCCAGTGTGGGGTCCCTCCCATGGGAGACAGTTCTCCATGGACTTCTCCAACATGAATCTATCCTATGGGCAACAGTTCTCCACAAACTGCTGCAACATGGGTCACGCTTCCGTGGGGTGCAGCCCTTCAGGCACAGCCTGCTCCAGCATGGGTCCCCTATGGGGTCACAAGTCCTACTCGGAAACCCTCTCTCCATGCATCCGCAGGTCCCTACCAGGAACCTACTCCAGCACAGGCTTCCCATGGGTTCTCAGCCCTGTTTCAGACATCCATCTGCTCTGGTGTGGGCTCCTCAATGGGCTGCAGGGGGACAGCCTGCTTCACTTCACCATGGTCTGCAGGGGAACCTCAGCTGCAGCACCTGGAACAACTCTTCCCCCTCCTTCTCTACTGACCTTGGTGTTCCTCTCACATATTCTCACCCCCACTTTTCTCTGGCTGCAATTACATCTGCACATATTTTATTTCCTTCTTAAATGTATTATCATAGAGGCATTACTGTAATTCCTGATGGGCTCGGCCTTGACCACAGGCACATCCATCCTGGAGCTGGCTGTCATTGGCTCTGCCAGACATGGGGGAAGCTTTCAGCAGCATCTCACAGAAATCACTCGTGTAGCAGCCCCCGCTACCAAAACCTGGCCATGCAAACCCAACACGACTGACATACCCAGGGATTTTGGCAGGGATATTTAGAATCCTGTTGCCAAAAAAAACCAAGAAAAAAATTCTGTGTAGAAACTAGGAGGAGCAAGAATTATGACATTGATGAACATCACTCTACTTTTTTAAATTCTGTGGACCAAAATCATTCTGAGGCTTATGTGAGGTTGGGACAGAGGTTGTGGTGGCACAGAGCTGATGACTTGATGCTACGTTTCTCTGTGCGAGTATGTGATATGACCAAAGGAGCAGACCTGCACACTATTAGTCCCACCACTTTCAGTGTTCTTCACCAGTACTTTTAACTTGGCTTATGTGATATTGGATTACACATATTTAAATGGTGTATTTTATTTGTATCTCTGAGTGAAATGCACTCTCTTATGGAGGACACAACATGTTTTTATTTTGACTGTACAGGGATCTAATTTTCTTCCCATTTTTGTGTACTTCAAAAGGCATGGTGAAACCTTTCTTAATTTGATCCATTTCTGGTGTTTTGATAAGGAAAAGCCATAATGAACTGGCTTGCAGTGGCTGAGGCTCGGTCCTGCTGTTTGTGAACATTTAAGAGTTGTCTCTTGTGAAATAAATACCCCAGCAGTCCTGGCTGACCCACATTCTCATTTTGGCTTTTCTAACCAGTGAGGTTTTAAACCAGTAGAAGACCTTGATGTTCTTTCTGGTTATTATTAGAGTAACTTAATACCTTTTACCTTACCTGTAAGGCAGTTCCTTTTCTTATATGCCAATTTGCTGATTAGCAATTCAGCCTTTCATAAAGTTGTTGACATACACTGTTTCATCAGTCCAGCCTTAAGTGACCCATGAGGACACTTTGCACCTGTATGCAAAGTCAGGGTCATAAAAAAATACATTTTTATGGTCACTTCTGATCACAGTAGGAATAGGAAAGAAACCTCTTAGCATATGGATATGCAGAAAGCTATAACCATCTGTCTCAATGGATAATTGAGGTGTAAGCGTGTTTATGTAGTTTTAGGACAGGGAAGATGGGGCCTGCCTTATTCTGAAATGTACAGCAGGTATTTGGAAGCAGGCAGGAGAATGTGGTTGGCTCTGTGGAGTGTGACCTGATGTGGCCAGTTCTGAAGTGCTTTGCCACGTAGAAGTTGATAAAGGCTTCCCTGCTATGGGGTTAGCATGGAGAAGAGGCAGCCCATGTAAGGTTCATGTCCTCCACATATCAGGTTCTAGGAATAGCTATACCGAGTTATGGTCTGGTGAGAAGAACTAACAAGTGTGCTGATATTGTGTTTCCTTGTATTATGTCCTAACTTGCTCCTCAATCTGGATATCTGTGTTTCGAAATCCGGATGTGTCTGGTTTTACCTGAGAAACTTGGTCTTAGAATTTAAAGCTGTTTATCACAAAACAGAGGCTGCTTTTGGAAAGTTTGTTTCTTTTCCTTGTTTTAAAATACAATGAAAACTGCATTCCAGATGTATTAGAAGATTTAATATAGTAAACTAGGACTATATTGCATATGAAAGTACTATGCAATTTAAGTATTGTTTTAGACAATCAGTTGTTTATGAACTTGCTGATAACTCTTATATACAGATCATCCTTCTGAGGTTCCTGAGAAGCTCATTCAGGATCGGTTTCGGAAGCTAAGCTGTTTTCCTGAGGCTTTCAGCTCAATTCACTACAAGGGAACAAGGACATACAATCCTCCAACAGATTTCTCTGGGCTTAGGCGAGCTGTGGAGCAGCAGCTGGAGAACAATACTACTCGGTCACCTAGACAGCCCGGGGTTATCTACAAAGCACTTAAAGTAAGTGAAGAAGAGTTTGTCACTGTCTTTATTTGTACCACTGTTGCTAGTAACTCAGCTGCAGCTCATAAAGGCAGAGCACCTGAACCAGTGATGCAGACTTGCATGCAAGTCTTCCATGAGAGTGATAATTTTGTCTAAGAGCCAGGGAAGCTGAGTATTTTTTTAACTTTAAAACGAACACTTTAGTAAAGACCATGAAAGGTCAAGAAAAGTTAAAGAGCCAAACTGAGCAAAATCATAAAACTGAGCTGGAAAGAAAAAAGTAACTGATGCTGTGAGTGACAAGCACTTAATGACAATGATTTACAAAGAGAGACCTTAGAAGGTGTTTTTGATAAAATTCCTGAAGATGGCCTCAGCACTAGAGGAGAAAATGCAGGAGAGTTGGAGGGAGTTAATAGCTGGCAAAACCTGGCACTGCATAGTGTAACCCAAGGGCTGGGAGGCGAAAAGGAAGAAGGAGTTGTGCTGGCAGCTAGGGAACAGGATGGGATCAAGCCAAATGATGTATTACTTCAGAGCGAGTGATTTTCTTAGACGGTTCACTTTGCTAGGATGTCAGAGGGAGTTTTGGGTCTTTAAATTTGCATTCCTTCCTACAAGCTTCCACATACCACTACCTGATTAACATCATATTTTCTTTGGCCTGAAGAGCACAGCTGTCACTGGGGAGGGGCAGGCAGAGCTGGGGCATATCTGCAGAAGAAGGTAGTGTTAGCAGTCTTTTCTGGTGTTAGTCACAGCTGCTGGAACAGATAATTCTGGCTGCTCTGCATTAGTGGTAGCTGAAGCACAGAGGGAAGTGTCAGGGTGATGTGGACTGTACACAGTTCTTTGCATTAGGGAGCAGACAGGCAGCAAGAGGAAAAACAGTTGGAATTGTTAATTTTAGTTTAATTTCTAAGACTTTATTGCAATAATCAAGTAACCTGGTTTCAGATATAGCTGCTGGTATACTTAAATTCATGTCCAGTAGAGTGTTTGCTGTGTTCGGATCACTACTGACTACAAATTAACTTCTTTTGCTTCACTTGCTGAGGACACAAGACTTGCTAGAGATCTCTGTCCACTTCCTCTAACTTTTGAATTCATTGGCCAGTATCAGTCAAGCTTTAAAGAGAATGTAAAGCAAATTTCTTTGAAATTGTGTGAAATAAAATGTTTAAATAGAGAACTTACCTGAGGGAAGCTGTGGTGAGAGAGGTATACACACATTCGTGTGTATGTGCAGTCAACCTTTGTTAGACAGCAGATAGGCACCCACTCCACCCACCCCAACCCTCTGAGGGGAGAGAGAGGAAGAGAAAGGGGCAGCCACTATATTAACCTCAGCTGTAGGAAGAGTTTCAGCTAGATCTCATGCCTTCAGAGATCTCCATCAAGAAAAACTATAACCATTTGCTTTGTTCCAGTGCCTTTTTTTTCCCCCTAAATATAACACCTGAAAGAACTGAAAAAGTTAAGTGTGCCAATGCTAAAGACTGATTTAATCTGAGAATGGATGTTCCTAGGAAAGGGTACAAATCCCTTTGTCTCAGTTTTGCCATTTCAGCAGAGAAGAGTAGTTGTTCAACTGGCTGGAGGAAAGCTCAGGGCAGCACTTTCTGAACCAAGAGGCAAAAAATGTGTTCTCCGGAACTATGAGAAATGATCCTCTGAGTTTCTTTTCAGAGGTTTCCAGAATGCAAAGCCCTTTTAGCAAGAACCCTGCTATTTTGAGCATGGATTGGATGCACAGAGATGGATGCAATCTTCTACCACCCATTTCTACTACAAAATTCAAAGTAGGGACAGGAGGACAGGAAAGCAGAGAAAAAACGTATCTTACAAGTATTCAGGTCACTTCCATACAAGTGCAAGATTGCCTTCTTGGTTGGTTTCCAATCCTTGTTCTGATTTCCAGGCTAATAAGACACTATTTGTTAGCTGTGTACTCTCTCCTCCTCTCCCTCCAGCAGAGGAATCCATGCTTTTTCTTGCAAAATGTCTTTGTTGCCCTTAATCCCTTTCCAGTTCATTTTTTTTTTGTTTGACAGGCTCTAAGTGACCGGTTCAGTGGGGAGATCCCTGATGACCAGATGGCTCACAGCTCTTTCTTTCCAGATGAATATTTCACATGCTCCTCTGTGTGCCTCAGCTGTGGGTAAGTAGATGAGAAATGCTTCTCCATCCTATTAGGGGATAATGCTACCCCAACCTGCAGCCACAGAATGTAAAGTTTCGGTGACATCTTGATACCTGACATCAGCTATCCTCAGCTAGTACTTCCAGATAGAATTATCTTGAAATTCAACTCTTATGTGACTTGGACAACCACTATAGCCACATCCCAGCTGGATGCATGGGTTTTGCCCACTCAATTTTTGTGCATGGCTACAAACCTGTGCAGCCCGTATCTTTTCCCAAATGCAAGCAGGGCAGTAAGAAAGGAGTGTCTAAATCCCCTGAAATTTCTTACGATGTTTTTTTCCTGACATTTTTATTGCCTAAACAGTATAAACAATCCTAAAGCATACATCATGGAGTGGGGCTGTATTCAATGACTAGGTCTAAGTGGAGCTCCATATTTGGTTAGATCTTGGCTTGTAGCTCTCTGGAAAGAGCCCAAAGAACTGAGCCTGGAAGGGCAGTAGATGGCAGTCAGTGCTCTGAGTCTGGGAGCTGTATAGCAGCACGATGTTGTGGCTGGTTATGCTTCTTTTTTGATGCTGAGCATTTTCTGCAGTGAACTGTTGTGTGGTGCTGCTTTGTATGTGAAACAGTTGCTGCACCTCCTTCTGAAGAGCCTGCCTTTCAATAATAAATTGTCATTGCTGTATGTACAGTTGTGAAGATGGTTTGAGGGCACAACATCTATAAAAATGCAAGATAGCAGTAAAAATGAAATCTTGGTGATGTCTGTCCTGTGTCTAACAGCAACAACTCATGGTTTGCTCTTGCATACTCAGGTGTGGCTGTAAGAAGAGCATGAACCATGCAAAGGAAGGAGTCCCTCATGAATCCAAAAGTCGATGCAGATATTCTCACCAGTATGATAACAGAGTCTACACTTGCAAGGTGAGTAGTGCTACAAGGACAAGGTCTGAAGAATGAAAAAGGAAAGGATGACCCAGTAAATGACAGGCATGTGCCTGTTTTCTTCCTTTTTTTTTTTTTTTGATGTCAGAGGTGCTCATAGCCTTGACAAGAAAAATTGATCCTTATTTGACTTGTATGTTTGCCTGGAGAGTTCATCACCTCTGTGTGTTATGTGTCATTTTCTAGCTAAATTGTGAAGCTGGCTGCTCTTAACCTGGGTAATGTTGACCTTTTACATATTTGACATGGTTACTCCTCTTATTTGCTTATGCCCAGTGCTTGGTATTAGCTAATATTTCTGAAGGATGTGTGCAGGAGACAGGAAAATTTTTGGCTACCATAATGGTCTTTATTGATGTAGAAATACTTCCCTGATGTCATTATTGATAGTGGGTTTGGTTTTGCTTTGTTTTTAAATGCATTCTGGTAAGTGCTCCTTTGCTGTGCATCTCTGTATGCTAATTGTATGCTTTACGTGGCCAAACAGCAGCCAGATGTACATTTGGATTCCCAAGAGTGTGGTTTTAATTGAGTCTTTATGCTGTAGGCCTGTTATGAACGAGGGATGGAGGTTAGCGTGGTGCCAAAAACCTCTGCTTCCACGGATTCCCCTTGGCTGGGCCTTGCCAAGTATGCCTGGTCAGGGTGAGTACTGCAGCTGAGATCTCTCTGCTCTCTCTGGTCTCTGCGCTGCCTGGTGCATGGCACTTGCCAGAGAGGTAACCTGTCCTCCTCTTGTGCAGGTACGTGATCGAATGCCCCAACTGCGGGGTGGTATATCGCAGCCGGCAGTACTGGTTTGGCAACCAAGATCCTGTGAACACTGTAGTGAGGACAGAAATTGAGCACGTCTGGCCAGGGGTAAGTCTGGTTGCTGGATAGTCTTTGTGTAATGTGCGCAGCCATGCATATGCTAATTTAGTTCTTCTGAATGTTGATGGAGAAAATAGATTGCCTTTCATTAAGCTGGTCCCTGCTGTTTGAAACAGCCTTTGCAAGGGCCTTCAGACATCTTTTGGCTATCCTGAAATGGCCAAGTTGCCAACCTACTCCTGTCTTTTAAAGGGGGCCTGGTGAATCCTTTTCTCCTGCTTGCCCTCCAGTTTACCAGGAGCAATGGGTTACAGAGCCGTCTGCATCTTAAAAAAGTGTTTTCCCTCCTTCTGTTCTCAAATTAATATGTGTTTCATTCCAGACTGATGGATTTCTGAAAGACAACAACAATGCAGCCCAGCGTTTGTTAGATGGCATGAATTTCATGGCTCAATCAGTATCTGAACTTAGCCTGGGACCCACAAAAGCTGTGACCTCCTGGTTGACAGACCAGATTGCCCCAGCTTACTGGAGACCCAACTCTCAGATTCTGGTAAATAGCAGCTGCTGTAGAGAAAGGCTTTGCATAGCTAAAACCCCTTTTCCTTACTCTTTAAGTAATACAGTACTTTGCAGATTCCAAATGCTTCTTGTTTTACTGCAGCAATCCCTACTCCTACAACTTTGAGAAAACTGAAGTGCTTTCTACTCTTCCCATTCTTGACTTAGCCAGAGAAAGTATGAACAGAGACTTGGCCCGGCCCTGATAAAGAGACTGTTTCTCCCTGCCCTTTGTGAGCTATTCTCCCTGCAATATCAGAGAAAATCCTGGCTTGCATGAACTTGTTTTTCAAAGCAAAGAGCCAACATGTTAAATCTGGCTACTGCAGTTCATAGCACTATTTTCATAGGTGCAGAGATTAAACTCTGACTTCATACCAGATGCAAAAAGCTGGCCCAAACTGTTCAACTAGGAAAGGATTCCCTGTGTCTCACTGGAAACAGATTCTTCTTCAATGAAAACTGCCTTCTGAATTCTTAGCCCACACAAAGATCAAGTATCCATCATTCAGTCCTGCGTGATGTGGCTATTTTTGTGATTGTGAGCAAGGGATCACAGCAATATATTGGCTTAACCACTGTACACCTACCATTCTGAATCACTTCCCTGGGGTAAAGTTATGGCACTGATAGCACCCAAGTCTTGTGTGTAACTGTATTTTTCACAGTTTCAGTCTGAGACTTGCCATCCTGGGCTTCTGCTCTCTTATTTTTCACTTAAGGAAGATCAAACTGACAGTTCTTCCTTTTGTGTTGTTCTGATTAGAGTTGTAAGAAATGCAACACGCCTTTCAAAGATAATGACACAAAGCATCACTGCCGGGCCTGTGGAGAGGGCTTCTGTGATGGCTGTTCTTCCAAGACCCGTCCAGTGCCTGAGCGAGGCTGGGGACCAGCGCCAGTGCGTGTGTGTGACAACTGCTATGACAACAGGGGCATCCAGTTAGGTAATCTTGAGCCAATTGTGACAGAACTATCCCTGGGCAATAGCCTGAAGTTTTTGTCCCTGATTTCTGGATCACAACCCATTCCCAGTGGGTGTAGACAGTGTTGTTCATGCTGGGTTTCCATACAGTTTTTGGTAAGGAAGCTGAAGAGCTCAATGCCTTTTGGAAGAAAGATGACCCTACCTGCTGACAAAATTATTTCCTAATTGTATCTTTACTTTGTTTTCCTAGCAACTGCTGATGGTCTGGTGCTTAACATCAGAGCAGGGATGTTTATGTTACAGCAGACTATAGATTTTGTCCATTATTGCTAAAATGAACACTGCAATTCAAGATTGTGGGTGGGGGACATAAAGGCTGAGGAGAGATTCCAACCTGCCTTTTGGGTTTGCTGCTGGTTTTGTTAATGTAAATAAACTGAAACTTGGCTGAAATGATGGTGGACTTAGGTGTTGAGCCCTTCACTCTTGTGTCATGCAGATGTGGCTGAGCTGCCTTCAGATGAGGAAGGGGGAACACTTATTGCCAGGAAGGTGGGGGAAGCTGTGCAAAACACGCTTGGAGCGGTGGTGACAGCCATGGACATTCCCTTAGGTGAGTTCTGTTCTGTTCCGTTGGATTTTTTTTGCCTAACACATTTTTGTTTTCAAAGAGCAAAACCTGTTATTAAACTTCAAGAGTTTGTGTGACAGGCTGGCACCTCTGCTACGATACTACTGTTGGCAGAGAGTTCTACAGCCCTCTGGACCTCTTCTGCTTGATGTTTCCTCTTGGTTTTCAGCGTGTTGTTTCTGCAGATCATACTTTCTCTTTTCACCCTATTATGCAAAACTGTGCACCAAGTGGTGAGTAATTAATTCTCACCCGATGCATTCACTGCAGTGACCTGCCGTTTGGAGTTCCATAAAGATTGGCCAATTGGAAAGCATCTTATCAGGTTTGGTTTTCTTCCAGAGATGCTGAGAATGCCTTTTAAGTGTGTTCATGGATACTGCTGGCACTTGGTACTTTTGAGGGGAGGGCTGAGAATTTGAAGCTGTCCAGGTTGGTAGTGATGCGGAAGTAATCAGTAGTGTGATCTTTAATGGTGAGCTTAGTATAGGGAACCTCTGCTGCTCTTTCATGTGCTGGGTGGCAGTTCAGGTATGTCAGCAAACATTTCACATTTGAATCTTCTGTTGTTGGAGGTGACTTCCTACTCATTGCTTACATCATTGTTCAGCTGCTTTGCCTACAGCATGTCCGGCCATCACCTATGTGGGTGTTTGCTCTCTGACTCAATGAAGGGCAGAATAAATCCCTTTATCAGTTCAGACAGTACATGCATTTCTGAATATTTGGTTTGGTGACTTGGCGGTTTTTTTGGTCACAGCTGAAACTGAAGGTAGGGAAAAGCAAGTGTCTTAACCTCTGGAAGAGTCTGAGTAAGGTAAGATACCACTATTGAAAGAGACACAGTTCACCTTTGAAAAGAGGCAGAATGTGGGAGAATGGTAGAATGCCCTAAATGGGTACGCATTGCACTGGATTCTGTCAGTAAGTCACCTCCCCCTTAATGGCAGCAGTATGACTTGCAGTGTGTGAGTGCCTCCACTGGAGTACATTCTTGACATGCTCATGTTCATGGATTATTTTGTTCTCCCTCTTTCTCATCCTCCCACCTCACTTCCTCCTTAGGTCTGGTAAAAGATGCTGCCCGACCTGCATACTGGGTACCAGATCATGAAATCCTGCACTGCCACAATTGCCGGAAGGAATTCAGTATCAAACTCTCCAAACACCACTGTCGGGCCTGTGGCCAGGGATTCTGTGACGAGTGCTCACATGACCGCAGAGCGGTTCCCTCTCGTGGATGGGATCACCCAGTCCGAGTTTGCTTTAACTGCAATAAAAAGCCTGGTGACCTTTAACCCCAGGCTGCTCTCCAGATCTTTGCAATTCCTTATGTTCTCAGGGTTACAAATGAAAATATCTGGTCTCCCTTTCACCTTCTAACCTGTTGCAGCCAGAGTGCATGTTTCCAGTTTCTGGCCTCCTCTCATGTTATATCCATCTTGGAACGCTGGGAATGAGCTTACGTTCAGCCTCTAGGTTTTAATTTCAAATTAACTGGGAAAGGGAGGCAGCTCCCTTGTAAATGAGCAAACCAAAATCCACTGTATTTTATTCCAGTAAAAAAAAAAAAAATCTATATGTATATACCAACTATGTATAATTTAGTATATTAAGAATATGATTGAATAATGAAGCTTTGAGTATTCCTAGTTCAAATGATGGATGGTGTTGTTCCTTACTGTATTGGATCAGAATTATGGCCTTCTAATTTTTCTTTTGGAATGTCTTGCTGATCGTGATGTCCTGTGAGGAAGGTTTGGACTCTGTGCTGCCAGGAATCTCCAATGTTGATACATGATACACCTGGTAATTCAACCAACTCTACATCTGGAGGTGCTGCCCTTCTGGCCATGGAAGACTAAACCCAGATTAATTAGCAAGTTTGTTTGAACTGTGGTATGAGCAATGGTCTTGCAGTGCAAGAGGTATCAAGTTAACACAGACTCCCTAGCAGAGACCGGTAGAGCTCTGAAAGATAAAGTAAATCCTATGGCACGAGGCAAAGCAGTCTGATTTTGCCATTTCAACTTCAATACCAGATCAAAAGGTAGTAGGGTCTTGCTCTCCCTGACAATGTTTTCATGTACTCAGGTTTTCTTCAAGTTTCTCTGCAAGATCATTGCAGTTAAAAGTTTTGTCCAGAGCAGAACAAGAGAACAAGTTTTGTAGGCAATTCTGAGATACGAAGTTTGAGTTGTTTGGGTTGTGATGACTTTCCTTTTCCCCCACTTTTTAAGTGATCCTGTAGTCTCTTAAGCCTCTATGTTCTCAGATATGGTTGCATAGAAACTGCACAGATTTGACTTATTTCTTCTAATAATACGAACTTACAAATCAACCTGGAAAATGGGAACCTTTCTACTCCTAGCAACTGGCACTCACTGGACTTCATCCTTTTATGAAAGGACTGCAATGAACTCACTGATTTTATTATGAAAAGCACCACTTAACCTAACTTATATTGTCATGTACTGTGGATTTGTGGTTCCACTTAAAAGAAGTAAGAGACCATTGTGGATTAAACTGCCTAAAATTCTCCCTTCTTGGCTTACAATAGACAAGAATTCTTTCACCACATGAGAGTTGCCTCCTCTTGGAGTGGCTGGAGTTTAATGCAGTGTCCTGGAACTGTGGTATTTTTTCCCAGCTTATTAAATGTGCTCTTGTGTAGATGAGTGCCCAACACCCTGTTTTAAGACTGTATTATTAAATTAACTGCTATAAAGAACTTTATCTTCTGAACAAGCGTACTGACTTTCCTTGTATCAAGCGGTTCTCACTTTGTCTCTGAAAGTACATGCTCACAAAGTGATTGTCCCTTCACAACTACATCCAGCCTACACAAGTGTAATAGGACAACAAGGAAGTAGGCTTAGAAGATGTTCCAGGACACCTTCAGTATTGGCCAAGTTTACTGTGGACTGTCTTATGTTTTTGTAAGCAAAAGTCTGCCATAAACTGACAGTTGTCCAAGTAAGGGCATGAGCACGAGAATGTCTCTCTTAAGAGACATTCTGTACATCTAGCATAATTCTGTGCTTCAAAGTATTCTTTATTTTTTTAATGGGTGAGCATTGTGTTCTTGGTTTGTAGGCTGTTCCCTGTGTGCTGTTTATGCATGTAGCTTTACTACCATGTTAATGCACAAAGAGAACGCAGCCATGACATTCCTTATATAAAATCTTTGGCATCTGTTTCAACAACTTGTCTGATTTTTTTTCTTGTCAAAGCAAGAACTACTACTACTCAATCAAAAGGAAAATGTTGTTTAAACACTTTTAATATATATGTGGTCTTAGTAACTTAGCAACCTGTCAGTATTAGAGTCCATTCTTGATTGATTATCCTGGAGCTGAATCTTCTGTGAGATTTCTCTACAAAGCAAAGTCTTATGTGGTGCTTAAACTGCAGCAGATTTGGTGTTACTCTTTCTGGAGAATGCTGAGAGGTATATTTGGGATCTTTGTTTTCCAAAATGAAAAAAGAAAGATCTAAGGCTTAAGTTCCCTGCTGTTTCCTGTACAGAATAGCTTTTATTTTTTTCTGATACTATTTGGTGCTGTGAATACACAGTATAGAATATGGTTATTAAATGGCTTAGCTATTTAAAGGGGATGGACGTTAGCAGAGCCCAATGCTATTCAGTATTAACACATTAGGAATCAATAAACAAAAGAGCCCTAAAAGATGGCTGTGAACAGAAAGCTCTACAGAAAATTTAAATGAAGGAAGTGGAAATCCTGGGGAAAAAACCCCCTAAAGCAACATGGGAGCATGTTGTGCTTGGCGTGGGACTGTCAGTAGAAACCTGTGAGAGTTCTATTCCTGAGCTGTTAGGAGAGATGCTTTGTGTTACGGGTACCACCTAAGAAGAGTGAGCTTTTGGAAAACCTGTCAAAGTTAACAGCAACATTGCTGGAGCTATGCAAAAGCACAGTTTTGTGTGTTCATAGTGGCAGTATGAGACAGGTCCAAAACTAATGCAGTTCCTGTGTGAAAAAGTCTTCTGTATTGACAGGGGCAAAGATAGGAGACTGTTTTCCAGGAAATTTCTAGAGGATCATCACTTTGTGTGTTACACTGAAGAGAAATTACCATGAGGTTGCAGTTGGTCAAAATTATAATGTCTCCCTTGGGTCAACGGAATGTTGACCCAACTCCCTTGGGTTCACTGTAATGTTAATATTTTAGCAGTTAAAATTGCCACACTTACTTGATAGGATAATGAATTCAACTGGTCTGAGATGTCTGAGATTGGACGATAAAAGCATGTTCTGAGTTAGACTGAAGTTGACTGATGTAAATCTCTTGCCAGAAAAATGGCAGATTGATTATTGACAGATCGAGCAGCATCTGCACCTCTTCTCATTAGGAAGTGCTATGGAAAACATTATAAGAATCATGTGAACTAACCAATGTGCAAAGATGTGTGCCCTCGTGAAAAACTTAATTCCTTACCCAAAGCACCACAAAACAAGCCTAGACTTGTTGATTGCTCTGTTCTGATGGATTTATTTCCATTGTGGGAACATATGCCAATTCAACATGAAGATTCATCTTCACGTAGGTGATGTGGGTTTCCCTGTCATATGTGAGCTTCATATAGATGGGGACGCTTTTACTTAGACTCCCTCTCCAAACCCTGTAGGCCATTCTTGGCTGAAATGTATACCTGAGACTTGCAGCCAGGGGACAGATGGCGGAACAGCATGCCTGCAACATGTAGCTATTGTCGGGATAGGAGCAGGCTCTAAGGTGGAGGTATTTGCACAAGAAAAACTGCTTTGTCCTTCATTCCCTGCCCTCCCCTACTTCCACCTTCTGCACTGGTTTTCCTGTTCATTAGTTCTCCTGCCCAGTGCCTTGCAGGTGACGTTGCACAGGCCCAAGTTGGCCAGGGTGTCCAGTATGTTCCTGTCTGTGTCCCTTAGGAATTGGACCTTTGGTTGTGTTCTGGAAAACAAGACAACCCTTGCTAGCTTTTGATGTCAACAAGAGTTCATTTGTGGAAATAAACACCATCATTAAGTTAGATCAGCCTTGCATTTATGCCAGGTGTCTGCTGTGACTGTGCTGAGACATTCACAAATGCCCCTGTTCCTTTGGGAGCCTGGGCTTTAACATTGCAGGACTCTGGCTTTCCCACCTGGTTATACAGACTTTGTTCTCCATATTTTTGCTTTCAGCATAACCAGCCCAAATAGGTTTAAATACTAATATAATTCAATTTTGGCAGCCTCTCATCATTTTCATGTTTCATTTGTCAGCTGACATTGTCAGTCACTGTAATGCCACATATTGTGGCATTGTCCTTGCATTTAATTATCGCTCATGGCTGTAATATAATTTGGCACCAACAAATATGTCTTTGCTTGCCAGTAACTTGAGAACAGAGTGTGATTTGGACAAGTGATAGAACTGTCTGCTTTTTGTCATCCAGGTCTCATCCCCACCCCCTACTTTAGCTGGGCACTCTTTCATGGCAGAGCAATGTTGACATATATATTCTGTCAGTCACAGCACATATATTATGTCATAACATGTATTTGTTTGTAGTGCAGGTACATCAACAATGAAATCATGTCAATGCCAAATTAAATAAAAATTTGCTATGAGGGCTTTCAAAATCAACAGTATAATGTGACAAAAACAAAGCTAAAGTAGAACGGCAGCTAGTTAGTTACGTCANCTTATGTAGGAGATATTTTAATTACAGAAATTCTAATTTCAAGAATGCCTGGAGATTCTGAAACACACAGATTTCTAATGTTTTGAAAAGCTGGTTAAATCTTTCTGTTTCTGCTTAAAAGGCATTTTTTCAGCGGCATTGGAGAGAAGCAATAGCATATGTATGATGGTGATTGCAGATGATGACTTGTCAGGAAGGCATCAGAGTGCTTCACAGCTACCATGATATCAACAGAACTGCAGATAGGAAAGAAGTTGTTTCAACAAGAAAAGGCAGGTGATCTTGATTATATTTTCAGACATTACCTGAAAAGGTTTATCAATTGTGTGCCTTGGCTTCCATTTTTGAAATATTAAACTGCTTTTTAAAGTCCTTTAAACAGTTGGGTCAAGCATCTCTCATCTCCCAGGCCCTCACTCCAGAACCCCTGTCTAGAAAGTACTCTGGGTTGGTGTTGACTGCTGGATTCAGCTCACAGTATATGTAGTATATATAGTGTATGCAAGCAGCCACTAGTGACTGAAGGTTTGGGGACCAAAGCTGAATTCTTCACTGCCAGATTATAACTTTTCTGAAAACAGCTTCTGTAAGGGCATACCTTGCAACTATGTATAGTTGGGTTTGAATTCTCCCTTTCTCACAACAAATGCTTCATTTTCTAGTCCTGTTAGAATAGGTCCCTCCTAAACTCAAAAATGCCAGTGTGACTTTGTGACTAGTAAATGGATTTTTTTTTAACTCTTAGTTTCAGTATTCATCAGGATAATAGAGGACAATAGACCATGAATCCATGTACTGCAGTAAATTGGGACCAACAGAAAGACATGACCAACACTACCACAGAATACCCAGAAGCAAACCTCCCCCCTGCTTTAGAAATTTCAAGTAAATATTGAAGTTTTTCTACCTGTTATGTCTAAGAACCTTATGTGACCTAAAGGGGTTTATGCGTAAAGAGCTTTATTAATCAGGGTTGAGAGATGACTGATAGCAGCAGGGGACATGGAAAAGGGCAAGGGTGAGACTGAGACTCTCAGACTCTTCAGACAGTGCTGCTAATGGGGAGGCACGGGCAGTTTGGCCAGTGAGGAGAGCTGGGTGGGCTGCGCTGGGCCATGCTCCAGGGAACCAAAGGGACCAAGGAAATGGTGTCTGCTGGACGAGGGACGCTGCAACCTGCCTTGGGGCACAGGGCTGGCCTTTCTGAAGTTTCCCACTAGTTCAGTGCTGGCTGAGAAGCTGAGGCAAAGAAATACCGTGTTTTGATACTGTAGCAGACAGGAAGAGTGTTGCAGTTCCTTTTTAACTGCCTTTGGGTCCTGCTGTTGCTGCATAATGAAAGAGATGATTTAATATACTTTAGCTGCTGCCGGTAAACTGCTTGCTGTTTGTCACTGAAGCCAAATTGCCTCTCTTCTTGCCCTGCTTCCCGTCTCCTTTTTTAGTGCTTCTGCAGGCTTAATTAGAAGTGTTGGCTGCAAAAGCAGTAGTTGGGTGAATGGGTTTTCTTTTGTTTTATGAGCTTTGCCTAAAAGGAACAAAGAGAAGAAGCTATCTTCAGTTATGTAAGATGTCTTTCTGCCACAATTCTGAGTTTGTGTTTCCTACAGTAACTGGACATAATTGTTGCATGGTCTTGTTCTTGCAGAATGGGTATTACTGGAGTTAAGACCACTGAAAAGAGTCTAAATTCTAATCTAAATTTTGCAATTAATTCTGCTTTAAGGGAGTTCATGATCTTTGTAGTTTACTACCTGAAGATGTTTGAACCACGCATGTTTACTAACAAGAAGATAAAGTATGTTGCAACTGAGTTATCAGATGTAATATTAGGACTTTGCAGTGGGATGGGGTAAACTACACTTCTGTTTTCTGAACAGATACTTAGTTGCAGTATGCATTACTAACTAAGGCAGTGCAAATGCTTTTGAAAGTTGTGCTGTGTGCATTTATCATTGTGCATGCAACAGAAAATGTAGAAAATTAACCAATCAAGACAAATTGTGGAGTATTTTCTCAAATTGAAAACCAAAGCAACCAGGAATTAGGTCCCTTGGTTATCAAAGGGTAGTAGAGGCAATAGGAACAGCCTGCAAGACTTACCATTTAGGAGAGCAGGAGACCCCCTGGTCTCATAAACACTGTCTGTGGAAAGAAGGGGCAACACAGACTATGCTGTGAGCAGCACCCACTCTGTTTTGTGTGAGAAAGAAGGCTCTGCAGAGAAACACTAAAGCCAGAGATATGAGGGGAGCCACAGGTGTAAGGAATTAACAGCTAAGTCTGCCCGTGGGGAAACAGAAAGATTTGGGGGTTTTGAATGTATACTCAGAGAGGGAAGAAACTATTTTGAGTATTTGCTGGGATTCATCTTGATTACTCTTGCAGCAGCTATTTCTTACAGAATATATTCACACTGTAAAGTTATGACATTGCTCCCAAGAGGAGAGTTTTCCTGCTCTATTGTCTTCTCTATAGATTAATGGGTAAATGAAATAAAAAGAAAGGTTAGGAGGTCACCACACATAACATTGGAATGTTGGTGAGCAAGAAGAGCTCCTGAGCACACAGTCTCTTGGAACAGCACATTTCTTAGGCCTGAAGCTTATGAGACAACAGGAGAAATGAGTGTGGAGCCCTGCAGGTCAGAGAGGGCTTTTACTAGGGCCTACCCTTCCAGGTACCTGTATTTGAATAATTCCTTCTTATCCAAAGTCAGTTGAAAAATGGAAGGGGAGAGGAATGCATTGGAAAGAAACAAAAGCCTACAGGCTGTGCTCAGATTTTCATGGGGCTTCTGGAGTGTATCTCTGCACAGTGCCTTGCACCACAGGGCACTTCTGAGGCTTCCTTTTGGAAGTCAGACACACCCTTATGAAGTGTGTTCAGTGAGCTCAGGCCACTAGCAGGGATGCAAAGGGATGAACTGGCTGCACCCCCAAGTCCTCACTGAATTCTTGGGGAGCTCATCCCACAACCCTGAGTGCCTCATCCCTGTTAACAGTGCTGTGCGCATGCTGCAGCTCACTCTCTCCTCCTCTGGGAAAAACATTTTGTGAGTGGTTGATCAGTTTTACTAACCTACTTTTTAAACTACTAATATTCCTGTTAAAGAGGAGTAAAAAGTAAGAGCTTTCCCTACACGTGCAGTATGCGGTGAGGTTAAACAAAGCTGATGGCCCATCAGGATAAAGGTGGCAGGGTACACTCCCTCCATAAATAGGTTGCTCTGGCCAAAACCTTTAGGTGCCAAAGAGTAATAACGTCTGTTAAGAAATAAGATAGCTAGAAACCTTTGTAACATGCCTAAGAGGGTACTGGTGGTAGTTTACTCTGAAGGCAGAAAGAGGATTGCTTAGTGTGGGACTGGAAAGCCCCTTCCTTCCTAGGATGCTCAGCACTGTTGCAGCCCTCTCCAGAGACACAAACCCAGGTGAGAGTGCTGCTCTAGGAACTGGTGTGAAAAGCCACACCTGTAGAGAGCAGCAGCACTCATCTGTGTGCATGTGCAGCCCACGCCTGCTGGCAGAAGGCAGTTGGAATGCAGAGTCCCAGCCCTGCTCTCTGACAGGGCCATCCCACTGAGCCCTCTTAATGTGCTGTGTAGCATGGCTGTCATTAGAACCTATCTGTATGCTCACCCGCTGAGCTGGCAGGACCCCAGGGGAAAAAGCATCCCTGATGTCACAACTACACCTGAATGCCCTAAGCAGATTCCATGATGAAAAGACGGTTCTGGCACTCCTTTAATAAGAATTTTGGAAAACTTGAGTGCAATGTGTCTTTCTTGTAAAGCCCATCCTAGTTCATGGGCCTTTACCCTCTCACAGGTTCTTGATCTGGCCAGTGCTTCCTACAGATACTGAGAGCAGGCTGGTCTTGCCCAACTCAGACTGGGTACCAGGCAGGAGGTGAAGAGGCTCTATGGGATGGAAATTGTTCTCAAATACAAATACGGTATCATCCAGTTACTGTGAGCTGGTACTACAACTTTGCAGCTGAGGGCCCAGTTGTACTTCTGTATGCAGAAGGCGTGATTTTGCACAGGTGATCTCAAATCCCAAAGATGTGGTCTGTACAACTGGGCTTGTGTGCTGCTACGGCTGCTCGAGCAATCCTGCCCTTCCAGACTGCTGCCCAAACTCCATGTTAGGGCTGTAGACTTGGTTAGGAAATACTATGATAAACTAACAGGGGCATTCAGCTTCACTACTAGACCAGAAAAAGGGCTTTGCTCCATGCCTGTTGCTTTTTACAGGGGATGGTGGCAGGGCAGTTGCACGCTACCATCATCTGAAAGGGACAAAGTTTAGTATGAGCCAGCAAAAAGGACTGACAGTGTGGGTAAGGAAAGCAGCTGTTCCTTGAATGGCTTCCAGCCATGGAGCACGGTTGCTTCCAACCGCTTCCAAGGTGCAGCAGCGGCAGTTGAAGCAGGAACCCCAACCAAAGCTACTCCAAACAAGCCCCAGGACACTTACAGTGTTCAGCTTCTCAACACCTGCTTCACTCTGCTGGGCCAGCCTACTTCTTGAGGCAGATGTGATCACAGCTACAGGTTACGTGACCAAACTAGGATTAAGTTAGAGCAGCCTTTTGACAGCAAATTCAGCTAGCACAATAGAGGCTCTTTAAGTTACCAGCTTGGCAGGCTTACAGGTAGATTTCAGAGAGGCTGAATCTTGCATACAGTTAATCAGTGTTCAGCTTTTATTTACAAGAGGTCTGAGAGGTATACAGCAAGATTTGCTGAACTGCTGAAGGAGCTTCACAATTAGATGGGCAAAGCAGATGCAACAGCAGCACATAAAGACTCAAGAGCTTGGTGACTGGCGTAAAGATTCTGAAGTCACATATAGACTGGCAGCTTTGCAGATGGCGTCTCAGGAGACTATAATGTCAGTTATAGGAGAAGTGGTAGAGATCCTGTTTGACAGCCATGAGTAAGCCAGGAACTCCTCGGCTACCCCCAAGTCTTGAAGAAAACACCACACTAGGAATGGCATCTTTAGATGATGGGTGGGGAGAAGGGATGGTTCTAAGCAGATGAGCATCTTGGAGACTCCAAATTCTGGTGTAGCAATCCTGACCAACTGGGAGGAAAGGACAGCAAAATTCAGCATTACACAAAAAGGACTGGTTCTGCAAGATTATCACCAGAGAAGCAGAAGGTCTATGGGGAAAACACCCTCACTATTTCTACACCCACAAGAGGCAAAGTGCTTATCCATACTTTACTACAAAAGTGGGAAAAATGTACATTTCCTATTAAGTAATTAAAGGTATGACAAATCAGTACTTAAAGTGCTTTTCTCTTTATCAAGCTCCTAAGATAAAAAAAGAGGAGAAAAATTCAGTGAAATTAAAAATTATTCTTATTGTTCCACCACTTACTGACAAAGCCAGGGAAAGAAGGTCACTGTCTTTACAGTGACTTTATGAAGCTTGGCTACACTACAAGGATTTTGTTTCATCTATTGCTACTTTTCCTCCCCCTACCCCAAATATAACAATAATACAAAAATCTGAGTGTACCTGGGAGTATTCAAAATGAACCTGAGTGGTACACACAGTTTACAAGGAATCAAGCCCACATTCCAATACTTCAGTCCATCACCACATTATCCACTTAAGCACCAACTAAACATATACACAGTCTCTATATAAAGTTATTACCAAATCTCCTGTTTACATATTGTTTCCCTGAATTTCAAAATCAAGTGTTTTCTGTTCTGCTCTTGAGACATATTGTGGAATGGATAACAGGACTTTTGCAGGACACAGCAGATAAAGCTGTTAAGTGCCTCACAGAAGTGATTACAGTAGCTGTGCATCCATAACATAATTTCTTGATTTTCATAGCCTTAGACATACTGTAATATACTAAATTTCTTCTGAATTTTAAAGAATTAACAGCTTTACACCTTCTAACAGCTGTACCTAAGAAACACCCCTCAGGCATAAGAAAATCACTACCATACATTCTACAAGTGGGGGGGGGGGAAGTCAACCCACCTGCTGTAAGAAGTCCTTCCTCTTCATTTACATGCAAAGGGAGAAGAGCATATTCATTGTGGTGACCTTTGTACTGTTTCACACACTTTGCTGTTCTCAGGTCCCATAGTTTTATCTGCAAGTTGAAGGAATTGTTTGAGAGAGGCTGTATTAAAGCAGAGAGCACTTAAAGGTTGGATGTGTTGGAGCACATCCAGAGGAGGGCCATGAAGATGATCAGAGGGTTAGAGGACCTCTCCTGTGGAGGCTCGCTGAGAGAATTCAGCCTCCAGAAGCAGCCTTCCAGTACCTTAAGGAGGCTACAAGAGAGCTGGAGAGGGTCAATTTATAAGGGTATGTAGTGATAGGACAAGAAGAATAGCTTTAAACTGAGAAGGGTAGCTTCAGATTAAATACTAGGAAGCTCTTTAATGTGAAGGTGGTGAGTGACTAGAACAGGTTGCTCAGAGAAGCTGTGGATGCCCCATCCCTGGAAGTGTTCAAGGCCAGGCTGGCTGAAGCTTTGAGCAAGCTGGTCTAGTGGAAGGTGTCCATGCCCATGGCTGAAGGCTGGAACCAGATGATCTTTAAGATCCTTCCAACCCAAACCATTCTGTGATAAATAACTGGCTCTAGAAGAAGACTCATAAATGGAACTACCACCCAGTTCCCTACTACATACTAAGAGCAGGCATCTGCCCTTGGGAGTGGGATAAGTACCTGTAAATGCCCAGATACTAAAAGGAACAGAATATCCTAAACACAACCAAACCATACCTTTCCAGCCATATCTGCTGCCATAAGATAATGTTCAGCCTCCATAAGGTGAATAGATGTCACTGCTGAGCCATGGAAGAGACGAGTTGCTTTCCAGCTCTGCCCCTTTCGGTTACGTTGGCGCACATCAATGCTGAAAATCTCACCTGAACGGCAGCCATTGTACAGCACTGGGGTCTGGGAGAATCCCAGAGAAAGAAGGGCACTGTATAACATCTGCAAGGATCTTACAAGTTACACAGACAGAGTCTGTATCATGCTTTTGAGCTCCATGGTGTAGTTGTCAAATTATTTTAACACATGCATTAAGAAGCAGAATTCTAATTACACACTGTGGACACTGACAGGTCGGTCAGAGAGTAATTTTCCAGCTTCTAGCCAGTGTTTGTGGAAAAGTAAAACTTTCTCATACACTCAGCTGGGAACCGTGAGAAGTTTTAGTAAACTATCTTGCACCTGGTGTTTTTGTGTTATTGACTTGTAAAATGTTTTCCAATGGGTGTCACTTGTAGTTAACCAATGGTGTCGAGGGGTGTCGATCAAAGAACCAATTGCGTGTAGCACTTGAGCGCGAACCTGTCTATAAAAACGGGTTTGTTGTAATAATAAAAGCCTTTTGCCTTCCAAAATATTGGAGTCTTTATGTCGCGTTCCTGACCCATCCCTAATACAACAGTGACATCACACTGCAACATTTTTCAGCCAACTCATGAGTTCCGTTCAAACCTCAACTATTTACTTTAGCTGGGGAAGTTTGGCTAGGTAGACAGGAACTCAGTCTAACATAATGGCAAAACAGAAACTGGAATTCCTATTTCACCATTCTAGTTATTTGTGAACAAGTCCATTAGTATTTTATAGGGATTTTCTCCATCTTGGTGGAGGCAATACACTGAGTGTTATTAAAATGAGGTTATTTGCCAAAACCAAAACAATTTTACATGCTATTACTGTGCTCTTTGTACTTCCCTGTCTTTTAACCTCTGTAATATTAACAGAACTTGCTCCTGTTGCCACAGTTTGCAATCAGTTAATCTTTTTGTTGCTATTCAATTCTGTGCAAGCATCAGACCACATCAGCTCTGCTGTGGAACAGCCATCCAACAGCAGCTGTCATCACAACCTCATGTACAGCATGAGGAGTCTTGCCCCAAACAGAACAAAGAGCCCACCGATGAGGCAGTGCTCTGAAAATATCGTGTATGGTTCTCCCTACCTGCGTGGCAAACTGCTGTGCCAGTACATCACTACTGGTTCCAAATGTCTGCCGATGCCCTGTCACTACATTGGTCACAAGAACTCGTCGTGTCAGGCCTAAGGAAGACAGATGACGTTGGTTTAGCTGTAATTTGAGTAGCACCTGGGAGATGAATGCAAGAAGTCTTTCCCACTGAGACAGACAGGGTTGGCTAGCCTTGCAGATAGATCACCTGTGCTAAAGCAGTTGTCTGCTTGGGGATTCAGGCACCAAGCACAGGACCAGGCAGTGGATATCTTGAAACTGCACAGCATTCCAGGCCGATCTCCTAGAAGACAGGAGAAACACACGAAGTGTTCATAAAATGTTAGGATAGGGTGGTAACTCAGACAGGTTCTTAGACTGCCACGCTTCTTTTAACATTTCAATCTGAAGCAGAGAAAGTGTTACCCAACTAGTGTCCTTTTGGTACTCAAGAGACAGGAAACAGAAAAGGAAGTTCATGCCTTAAGTGGGACATCATAAATAGATGATATTGAGAGACTGTGAAATTTATTCAGTAGTCAGACGGCTGACCATGGCAGGAAAGAGCAAAGTAACCCTTGCCTTATAGAACTAAGTAAGCCATTTTTTAAAGATGAGTGGGCTAGAAATAAAAAACATTTCCTTTATAAACTACATATTAGCCAAAGCCTAACCTGTAAGTTCTTGGCCTACCTATTAAAAAAAATAAGTAACAATATCCTTGATTTGACCCTTAACTCATGTAGTTCCTGCACAAAATTTATGCCAATTAGCAGACTATGTCCTCAGTTTTCACTTCCTTCATGGGACATCATACATACATATGTCAGGTAGCAGAGGTGACATGGACAAGAATGGATGGATAACATAGTTTTAGACAGGTTAACTCCTACTTTTCTCCCAGCATCTACTCAGCAAGGCTCCCACAAACCATGTATTTAGGAGAGTGAAGTAAGTCAAACTTGGAAGTACCTAAGCAGTCAGTAGGATATACTACACAGGAGGACTTCGGTGGAACTCACAGCATCTTATTATCATGAAGGGCTTAAAATCTTCTACAGAGAAACTGGGTATGCTGGCCTAGTAGCCATCCACTCTCAGTGACTCTAAGTTCATGCTGACTCTATGCATATTTCTTTAATGGGTGCATAAATAGTAAGACACTAAAAACTTAAAATAAGTCCGTTACTCTTACCTATCACAGATTTCCTCTGTATAAACTTAATTGATCATGTCTGAATGGAAACCAGATTAGAGGACTGCACTCTGTGACTTGAAGAAGCATGGTTCTAACATCTATCAAGAAAGTCCAATCAATTAAGTCCTGCCCCCAAAAACATTCAACAAAAAAGATCAGCTATAACCAGACTTAAGACACAGTATTCTCCCAGTCAGTCGGGGTTACGTACAACTGACCACGAGCTTGTACAAAGAGCTATGGGCAGAGATATTTACCAGCTCTGCACCTCTGATTAATCCACTGAGCATACCTGAGTAGCTGCTATGAGAGGGGATTCTGCAGTGACTCTGGACAGTCTATAAGGAAATGTGAGTACTTCTCGTGTGCAGCTTCCGAGTATTAATTACAGGCCAAGCTACTCATGAAAAATCTCAAGTGTTTACTTTACAAGTGAGGTGTTCTCCTGCCAAAGTCAAGTACCGCAGCAGCTAAAAATAAACTAGGGCTTTGAATACTGTTTGTTAATTAAGTCTCAAGTTCTTTCATCATCATTTCACTTAAGCTGTTCTAGACTTACAGGAATACAACAGTTTCACCAACTACTGAAAAAAATGCTAAAATAATCTTTCTTTTGAGCTCTTTTCATACCATAATTGTTACCAAAAATTGGAGATAAAAAACCAACAAAAACACCCTACCTGGGTTAGTGCTGCTGAACAATGATGCTGGAAGCAGACTGGCACAGCCTGGTGTTTCTGCAATTCCCATGAGACACAGCTTGCTCAAGTGAGTTAAGGAAAACTGATTTCTCCCTAGAATGGAACAAGTTGCCTAATATATATAAATGGGAAAAACAAGATGCCCTGACACAGCCACAGCTCACAACACTTTTCCTTGAGACCTCTGATGTGCTTCACAGTTTACAACTAAGTCTTGACTCTTCGTTTCTTTCATAGGAATGACCTAGAAAGAACTCAAATTCTTGCTTGTGTATTTTCACTACCAGAAAGATAAGAGAATACTATTGTATCTTACTAGTGATAGGAAAAAGCAAAAAATAAGCATGGCCTACACAGATCATTCTTCTCACTTTTTCATGTTGATGACACTGCATTAATATAGATCCAGTTTTCATGGAGATAAATTGGAAAAAGGGGAGCACACATTAGTGAGGCAAGGAAGACTGACTTTAAATTACATTTAAATATTTTATGAAGACTATAGCACGTATATATAGAATTTGAAAGCTGCATTTCAAGTTCAGTGGGGTAGATCTGTAACACAACTAGGGGAAAGCAGGAACCCACCAAACGAAATGATCCCAAACTCCTCCCCAGCTGTGTGCGTGCCTGGTGAGCTCCCGCCCCCTGATGGGTCGGTCTGGAATTGCTTTTCACACGGGTCATTCCGTATTTTTCTATGTAATTTCTTTTGGCACTTAATAGCACATCTCTTGTCTTCTCCTATGTCAAAATTCAATTCCTCCCCCATTCTTCTGGGCTCTACACTGTTCATTACTGCTTCCTCTGCTATGCCATCAACTTTCCTCTTCTTCTGAGTCAGACCTGCAGAACATGCTCTGAAAGCTGCAGGTGATGCTACTGAATTGCTTCCATTCTCCTCTCACCCCCACCAATATGGGGATGGTTTAAACACACTTTCAAAGAGGTTCACTTCAGAAAAAGCTTGTTGCCTTAACCCTCTGCTCTTGTTTTTTTGCCTCAGCCCATTTCCAAACATCAGATCATTTTGTATATGACATTTACATACACTATTAGTGTATGTAAGTGTATGTAAGAAGCTGGAATTCTCCAGGGCAGAAAACATGGTTTATCATTTACCATTAACATGGAAACAATTCTACATATATCCATAACAGAACCATACATCTGTGTCACTAATTCCAACATATTTCATTTTTTAGTATTTCCTCTGTTTTCTAGAAAACTTATTTTCTGGGAGAACTAGAGGAGATGTATTCCTTGATGTTAGTTTTTCTGTGAAGCATAATGCAGACTTGTGAAACCTGAATGACAATTCTGCTTTTTTAAAAGGATATAAAACGTGAGAATCTGGATGAGTCAGTGATGCCCAGCACACAGAATTCACCTGCAGAGAGAAGAAGACATACTATTCTTGTGATCTGTTATTCTATTAAGGAAAGATTATTTCCAAGCAAAGATGACATAAAATTAGGCACTGGGCACAGCTCCTCAGCTGACTAAATAACTGAATAATAGGGCATGAGCATTTTAGCTTCATACTCATCTTGCAATGACAGAACAGCACTGAGAAGCCTGTCCAAACACAGAGGCAACAAGCACATCCTATTACTCAAGAGACCATCCTTAAACGAATCTGAGCATGAAGAGATCATGAAAACCTGTTTTAAATATTCCTCAAGTTTAAGGATAAACAGTTTCCCAAAATTGTTTTTAAGAAGGAAGCATGCAAATCTTGGTAGTTTTGGTAGCAAAACATTAGTTTTGCCAGCTACAGTTCAAGTCTGAAGTAAGCACTATCCTTGGAAGCTGGTACTTCTACGTAGTCTTCCATTCCACTTGTAGTATAACATTCCTGACAACTATCACTGGTACTGACCCCTTTCAGAGACAGCTTTATTGTGGCTCTGTGTTTATCCAAGCTTCACATTTCTAGATTCCTCTGTTCTCTTCTCCTAGCCTCTTCCCCAACCCTCATGGCATTTCCACATGAGCCTCCCAAGAACAGTGTTCTGAGAAGGCAACCACCAAAGGAAGGAGGAACAGAAAATAGTACTTTGCGGTTTGTGAAGTAGAGGTTGTCATACATCTCCACAGTGAGAGACTCCTTCCCCAAACCGCTGAGATTGATGATACCATATTTACATCCTCCATGCTCTACATCGTTCACAGTGAATATTCGTTCACAAGCAACATCTGCCTGTAAAATAAAAGCTTACCAGTCACACTTACTGGAAACTTACAGGAAAAACAGCTTGAGGGAGTTGCATTAGGTCTAAAATGAAACAACACATTAATTCTGATCCCTTTAACACCACCTGCTTTCCATTCACCTCTAAAATCAGTGGCCAACTCCTTTTAAATGCATGCATAGAAAAAACAGGCATAAGTAAAGGATTCAGTCCTTGGCTAACGAATGATCTTTCCGATATTAACAATTCTATACGCTTACACTGTTTCTGAGTCCCTTCTGGCGTCAGCTACCTAGCAGTGCTCTGTTTACAGGGCTGGGAGCCGGTCCTGGAGAGCTTCCTATACAGTCTAAGAAAGATCATGAAATGTAAAGCGATTACTGACATTTACTTAGATTCTCTGAACCACAGGCTTTGCCACTCCCCAAACTCTTCTTTCTTTTTTTTCTTTCTCTTGATCCTTTCCACTCCTCCCAGCCCCACAATAATGATCCACTCAACTCCTATTTACTTTCAAAAGAACATGGTG
>WEIT01001051.1:56468-98125 GCA_013389985.1 Dryoscopus gambensis | reverse complement strand
TGAAAGAGTAGTGAGTTCTTAGAGGCTGGAGTGTCTGGGAGATGCTCAGCCCTGGAGTTTGATATAGACTACCTTTGAAGGGAGCTCTGCACCCATGGCTGGAAGAACCATTTGTATGCCAGCACTAGTGGTCCCTTGGCAAAGCACCTAAGGGGCCATGACCGGCTTGAACATGATTTCCTTGCATGTTGTGCTATGATCAAAGGTCAGGCTGGGCTAGAGTGCCTATTAAAGCAGGAGTCTATGCTGTTTGTGTTGAGCATATGGGTGAGCGTGGTTCTGTTTCTGCAGGTACCTGTATCATAAAGGCTGCCATCCTAGTTGGCAGTAATTGGGTCCTGTGTGGGCGCTTTCAGACAAAGAAGACAAAAACCAAATTGGCCACAGTGGCTCAGCTAATGGAAATGTAGGTTTAAAAGAGGGTTCCTGGGTCTCATGTCCAGTCCTCTGGTACCATGTCAGATAATCTCCTTCATAAACTGAAAAGTCCTTGTCTTAAATCCCCACTTGGACTGTTTGTTCCCATTACTCCTTTTGGGAGGGTTCCAGAACCCACTGCTCTGGTGGCTGGAAATAGCATTTTAATCCCTAGCCTAGCCCTATTTGTGACCAGTTTATTCCCATTTGTTCTGGTGCCAGCATGGAGTTGTTAGTTTAAATACTCTTGCTCCCTCCTTCCTCTTCACTATGACTTGTACATTTGTGCAACACTATTATAAGCCCTGTCAGTCTTTGTTTTGATATACTAAACTGTCTGTGCTATCTTTTCCTTTCCTGTGGTCACTGAAGTATTTATTGTCTTTGTCATCTCTACTCCAGCTTGGATTACTTGCATTCAGATTTCCTGAGTGCGAGTAGACAGAGTTGTACTTTCTTCCAGGTGACTTTTTGCCCTCTACAATATCTTTATTTTTTACCTCTTCTGGGAAAACCTTGCTTTTGCATTTCTTTGTGGTTATATAGTGCTGCTGGTTCATAGTTATCCCGTGGTAGACTGATACTGTTATGTTTCTTCTTCTGTCCTTTCAGCTGTTGTTGAGATGATGATCTGCAAGTTATTAAGTGAAATTTATACTGAATTCACTCCATCTAATTATTCTTGTCTGATGCTTTTAATTTCCTTGGTGTACCTTCAGCTTGTGTAAGTGACTAACTTTTCTCAACACACACACTTTTTGTGCCAAGGTCATTAATGGAAATACTGATTTCAGCTCCCAGACCAATCCTTTCCAAAACTCCAGAAGTAAACTCCCATCAGCCAATTACTGTCTCTGTGTCCAACCCTCTCTCAGTAGTTTTTCAGTCATCTCACCATTCTTTTAATAATCCTCATCTTCTCCATTTTCAGTAATTTCTCATATACTACAGTACGAAATGTTCTCTAGAAGTCCAAATAGCTAAGTATCTTATGGAAGCAAGATGTCAAGTTACTCTGTCACGAGGTATCAATCTTGCATCTTTGTCGTTTCCTTGTTCAAGACTGTTCTTGATCGTTTTGCACTTAAAAAACTGCATATGAGTAAAGTCTAGCTCAGTTACCCTTACTGAAGTAATTCGCAAGGCTTGTGTTCTATGAGTCAACAATGAGGATCTTGTCTCGCTTGTTATACTCTGGTAACATGTAGCAACCATGATTTGCAGTATCTGTTTAAAGAACTTGCTGGTAGATGTATGGTTTCAGGTCTCAGTTCTTGGGCAGAGATTATCCAGAATTTATGCCATGACTGCACAAATGTCATTGTGGTTTCCACCTCAGTCATTCCAGTGAAGCACAGCATTCCTTTAGTTCTTGGCTTGTACCCATATTGCATTTAATCTATGTACCATTCTAACTGCAAAACAGCTGAACTTTCTTTGATCGCTTTTATCTTGATGTCTGAAGAATATTGCTGTTTTTAAATAGCTTTTGCAAGTTCTAACTCTTGACTTCGGCAATTCTCCCTATACTTCCTGACCTTTAAGATCAATTTTAAAAATTCTGTTACTACTGTTTTCTGCTCCTGAAGGGTGTCTGTTCAATTCTGATGTCCTTTTCCCAGGCAGTTATTCAGCTAATAACTTCTCCAGTCTTTCCAAATGAGTTTCAAACAATTCTTGCATTTTTCTTTAAAAGAAATTCCTGACGTTCTGCTGTATTCCTTTCCTCCCATGCATAAGGAACAGGTTTGAAGTACTTTGTGATGGTGATGATTATTGTAAAATTTTGTACCTATTCTTGGACTGCAGAAGACTTAGGCCACGTTGATCTAGGGAAAGCAGGGGCGACTCTGTTTTATATTAGGTTGTTTTTCTTAATTAGATCATGCCTAGAAGTGGCTTTTAAGATTTCATCAGTATGAAACAAAGTTGCATCTTTCACTAGAGTTGCAACCATTAAGTAGAAAACCAAATGAGCTACATAAAGTTGATTTGGTTTTTTTAAATTACCTTATTCCATTTTTCTCTGATGTTATTGGTCTTATTCAGAGAAAACTGTGTGTAGTACCCATGTACATGAATATACCAATATTATATATTAGGTATAATATAGGAAAGAAATACTGTATTTACAGATGGTGTTTAGGAAAACATTGTTCATTTATCAATGTCCTTGAATTTTAAACATTTCCATATGCTCCTTACTGATTTATAGCAGTACATGATTCAAGTATTTTCTACTGGTCAGTTTCACAAACTCATATAAATAGGAAAAAATGATACATATATTCTTTTTTTCTTACTCCAGGACTCTGGGAACTTTTAAAACATTATAGCAGTCTTTGGATCAATGCATATCCCAGCAAGACCTTGCATAAGTGACCTAAAATCGTGTGATCAAACCTCTTCTCCCCTCCCCATCCCTAGAGAGGTATTTGTAATTAGATAAAATGAGGACAGAATATGCATAAGTATCTGTTATGCTGGGATTCCTGCCCAGAAAGGAAACTAATGGCCTGAGTTGGCCATAATCTTTTGCACCCTGTGTACTATTGACAAGGCTATGGCTTGAGATGTTGGAAGTTCAGGGGCAGATTTTTGCTGCTGTCTTATGGTAACCTTTCTAAATTGACTGCCTTCCAAAACAAGTGGAATTACACAGCCTGTATTTTACTCATCATTCATTGTCAGGGACATTTTGCATGTAAGAGAGGGCCTGATTCTTCAGTCTTTTGCCTAATGCAGTGGAAGTGAGTTTAAATTACTGCTTCTGTGGTTTGGAAGTGTTACACATTCACTTTGCCCAGATGTAAATGACCACATGAAGTGCAAGACAGTGGAGAACTAGATGTAGAGTTGTTGGTAATTCTTTTCCATTTCACCTAGCAATTGCTGCTAGTCACTGGTTCTTCAGAGTGGAGTTCTACAAACAGATTCATCTCTCTCTAGTTAAATTAAGTAGCCCTTTGAAGCCTGTGTGACAAGTTGCCTAATACTGTGATACTATACAATATAAGAGGTTGGCAGATGGATGGCACTTCAGGAATCTGGAGGCTGCTTTACGTAATGTTGCTGTTTTCTTCTTTCTCCCAATGCATGTGGTAGGTGTCAGCTTGCCCCTCACAAAATTCTAGTTTTGCAATCCTTACCTAGATTTGTGGGTTTTGTCTCATGACTTGGCAACAATAAAACACAAACCCTGGGCACTTACAATTCTGTCAGCCATCCTCAGATATCCCAGTCGCTGGTAAATCCACTGATGAAAAGCTTTTCTTGGAGCAGGTAGGCAGTGTGCATTCTAGTTTTCCTCTCTTACTTTGCTTCAATGTCCTTGGGGTAAATGTCCGTGAAAGTAAGAAATGTTTTGATAAAAAGAGGGGCAAGGTCACATGAAAAGCATGCCCTCTTGCACATTCCCAAGGAAGGTATCTACCCAGCATTTCCATTGCTCTGCCCAGCATAGCTAAATCAGGAAAAGAGCCAAAGCTGTACTGAAATTTGGTTCTATTTTGAAATTGTGTCCAGTTTGGCACCTTTTCGAGCTGAAAAAGTTTGTCTTGCTCTTCTTCTCTACTCACAGAGTGGGAGATTTGGGGTGAATCTCTGTTTTCTGTGCTTACAAGGCAGCAGGAGCTTCTATGTCTAGGCTGGAATGTGTTGTTTCAACACACTGAATGTGAAAAAAACCCCTCCAGCTTCATACAGACTGTGGTTTTTGTTTGTACTCCGTCAGTGTGATTTCACTGAAGTCCAAAAGTTATGCCAATGTGAGACACAAACCAAGTCTATGTTATTTCAAGACAACTGTACTACCAGAGAAAATTCCTTTTATTCCACCCACCCTCCTCCCCTGGCTTAATTTTTCAGGCTCTCTGTCCTTCTCAGATATTCAGTAGTGCCTGATGCTTATAATTTGGCAGCAAACGTTGACATCAGTAGCCACCTATGAGATCCTTAGCAGAAGCCTATAGCTTAACAGACGGGACAGACAGCAGATAAGTTCTTTGTAACAGGGGTGGGTCAGAACAAAATCCTGGATCTCAGCACTTCTTGTGAGCTTTGAAGATTGAACCTGGGTCTGAAGTTAAATGTCTTTAGTGGATAGGATCCAAACACCCACATGCTTTGGCAGAGCTCAGATCCAAATTCTGTCTACCTAAAGAATCAAGGTTCTGTTTTCACGTGGATTCTTCTACTAGTGAAAAGCAAGAGAAGGGATAAGACAGAAAATATGACACATTGGCAAAATTGTTTTTCAATAATATGTTTTTCAAAGTTTTTTCCGTGAGGCGTCAGCAGCTCTTAAAAAATCACAGGGAGAGCATACAGTTGTCAATGAGCCAGAACAGTTAAATGTTTTTAAATATTTGAGTTGGGTTATTCTTTCACCTTTCTTTCTCACAAACATGCCTAGTAAAACTCCAGTAATGAAAACACTTGCTTGGGGAAGGGGATAAAATCCTTTTCAGCAAATAATGATGCTGACATTTTAATTGCACCATAACAACACTGTTAGCAAGGGTTTAGGTTTGGCATTGAACTTATACACAACATTTGTTCTTTTATACAGTATTGGTATTACATAGTAAAAATAGCACAATTGCAAAACTCATTTGTTACTCTTCTGCCAACTTTGTTCAGCTGACAGTTGCTGTTTGAACTTTTAAAACAGTGTTTCATCCATATGCTAATACCAACTGTACGACTAATTCTCTCTGCTTTCAAATGATTCTCTTGTGCCTTACGATCCTGCATGGTAGTTTGAACTACCTGCAAAACCGCTTCTGTCAGATGAGCTGTGCTCATCCTGAGTGGTTCCCTACACTGAGATGATAAAGAGCAGCCACTGCCTTCAAATTTCCCGGTACATTCCTGCACAGAAGTTGTTGCGGGCACTTTGCTTCACTAAGCCATTTCAGGATTGTACTATTGAGAAATTTTCATCTTTTTAGTGTGAGATTTGGAGCTACTCTGTGATGTTTTGGATGCCCTATATCCTCAGATTATTTTCTGTCTGTGAAGGATTAAAAAAAAAAGAAAAAAATTAAGAGGACAAAAACAAGACCAAGAGCATCCATAAATGAACACTACAAGTAATAGTACGTAGTAACAGGGGGACAGCTGGCCTTGGAAGTCTCCACTGGATCACGCTTAGACTGGTTTTGGATTAAGGGAGTAAAAAAATCAACCCAGTAAATAGGGAGGGGGAAGAACTCTCCCCAGGTGAAATGGTACTCCCTTGTGTAGTTTCTAGCTGGGAACAGGCTGACATGCAGCTAGATCTGCTGCTGCATCTTCATAGGAGGTTAGAATTCAGACAGAGAAGGCACAAGTAAATTTTAATTTAAAATATTTTGAATTCTTCCCTGTTCCTACGGTTACATTTAAGCTGTTAGGAAGTTTTTTATTCTTTTCTTTGTTTACTTTGTAACAGTTTCTCATGTGTGGAACTTAAAATGGGAAAGAATCTTTATGCAAGATTTTGTGTGCAGACTAAAACCTGACCCCAGCAAGGGGAATCAATGGGCTTTCACACTAGGAAGGGGGGATACACTTAGAGAGATCAGTGAGGAGCTAAAACTGCTGTTGGTCCCCAGGAAGTATCTCTTACCTAAGAGTTAAATGGAGTGGTTTTGTTTCCTGACAGGCCTGCTCAGAATTTCGCTCAGTGTTTCCTTTTACATATGTATAAACATAAAATGTGATAGTGAACTAATTGTATTGACTGATATTGGACCCAATCCTTATTTGTTCCAAGATATCACTAAGGAGTCCTGGGGTTGGTAGGCCATTGCTTAGTTGGAGATTGTTTGAATGGTAATGAAAGTTACGCTATAATAAAACTGTAGCCACACAGTAGGGGACAGTGCTTGTGTGAAGCACTTTTTTTCTGCTTTAAGCTGGTCACACACCTCTGTAGCAATAATTGTTACAAAGTCACTCATCAGCATGCTTACCTAGGGCATCACCTACTCTCGTGGCACTGATGCTCCCTGGGACTGCAGATGCCTGTGTTCTACGGGAATCTGGGGCTTCCCGGCAGTGCAGGCAAAGCTGCATTTTGCCTCTCCAAGGATAAGGGGTCAAGGCCAGTGCTAGTCCAGTTATGGGGAAGGAAGAAGTAGGAAGAGCAGGAATGGAGAATGAGGCAAGGATGACTCTTGCTTCTCTTTTTCCAGCCAGGAGGGTAGGGAAAATGGGAATGGCACATGCAGCTGGGAGCTTTCCTCCAGTGGCAGCCACTCCCACTTGGCAGCCAGCAGGACGCTCAGCCTGGTTTGCAAATGGCTTTGGTAATGTTCTTCTCTTGAAGCTTTTAGAGAACATAAGCTGCCTTGAGAAGTCCTCCCAAGGCACACTTGGTTAAAACCCTTGAAACATGGGCTAGAAGCAACTGGTCAGGTCACCCATGGAGGCTCTGTGGGATCAGTAATTGGGCCTGTGCTGCCTGATATTTGCAAATGATCTGGCAAAGAATGTGAAGAGGAGGTGGCAAACTAAGCTGATAATACTAAGGATGCTCCATGTGGGAAGAACACAAGGTTGCTGCAAAGTGTTGAAGAAGAACCCCATGAAAGTGAATAATTTGGGTCATTAAGATGACTGGTTATGTTCAGTTTAGATAAATGTAAATTAAGACACATAGGGAAAAATATCCAAAATTAATATATATAGGAATGGGGACAGAATTGGTTACTGACACTGAAAAGTTTTGGAGTTATAATAGATCTAGCAAAATATGATATTTGTGCTCAGTAATAGGTAAAGATAATAATAAGGTAATACTTAAGAGAAAGGGAGAGAGGAAGGAAGAGATGCAGGCCAAATGATAGGAGTTAGTATGAAAGGAAAGAAAACAAACATCATTACTATGTGAATTTATTTGACATGTTACCAATCTTAAAGGTCTTTTCCAACCTAAATGATTCTATGTTTCTGTGGTTCTATATAAGTCCAAGAATTGAAGCATGCTGGAATACTGTGAGCAGTTTGGTCTCCCTGTATCAAGCTGAAATAAGTACTGAGAAAAATAAGCTGAAAGATGTACTGAGAAAGAAACAAGGAGGATCAAAAGGAATGACTTCTATATGAAGAATTACTAAATTGATTTGGGTTTTCCAGTCGGTGAAAAGATTTCTGGGTCTCTCTCTATGAGAGAGGTTCCTGAGATCAGGAGCATCGTGGAAGGGGCAAATAGGGGATGGATGGATGTTCATTCTCCCTCTTGAAGTCAAAAGTTAGGACATCAAATCAGATTATCAAGAGGCTGGTTCAAAAGGAGCAAAAGGAGATACATTTTTGCTAAATGTTAAATAAACCTGTGAAACTCTTTACAATTGGATGTATGGGATATTGAAATTTACCTGGGCTCAAAAAACATCAGCTTTACAGAAGGTAGATCCTTCAATGGCTATTGAATTCCTTGACATCTGAATCACAGTTTGTCAGAGGCCGAAAGGATATGCAAGTATATTTCCTGCAGAATATCACTTATATCCACATTTTGTGTGCCTCCTTAGGGATTCCTTACTGGTCTAAGTTTAAGATTGTGTTAGATGGACCTTTGGTCTGACCTGATACGGCCGTTTTTGTTTCAAGGTGTCTGACAGTCACATAGTACTTAGCAGTGTTGCAAGAAAGGCCTTGAGTAGTTTCAAAATAAGAGACCCAGAAATGCAAGATGGAATTATGATTACTGGCTGAATAACCAGAGCTTTATTTTGTTCTTTGCAATGTTTGCTCCTGCATGTCAACCCTAGGGGGAAGTCAGTGTGCCAGTTCACCCAGGTCTTGCAACAACCTGAGACAACCTGTTTATTAAACATACACTTTGGCTTCTGTACAGAGGAAATGGCATGATCCAGACTGGTAATGCAGAGACTTGCATTTAGTTTCTGCCTACACCACTGACTTTCTGTATATTTTCAGACAAGTCCTGTGCTTTAGTGTTTCTCTATGCAAAGAATACATAAAATCCTTTATGTCTCTTCTTAAACAGAAGTTTGAGATACATGGTTGTAAAGTGCTAAATAAATGCTAAAACTTGTGAGTGAATACAAAGTGTTTGATGCTGATTTTTTTTTTAATAGGCATTACATGTAAGAAATTTATTGTCTCTAATGTCTGTTCATAGGCCTCTCACTCAGACTGAGTATGAAGTAAAACCTATATTCAGATTCATTCTAGAGGAAAAAAATCTTAATTAGTCGTTTCATATACTTATTAGTCACTCACAGGTTTGGTGTGTGTGTGTCAGAGCTGTCAGGGTGAACCCTTGGGAAATCTGCAGTGGTGTGATCTGACTAGAGGAAGCATGATTTTTATTGTCTTTTCTGTTCTGTTGCAGTTTCGTTTTGCTTTTTCTTCCTCTCACTAGGTCACTGTTTGTGGAATGAAATTTCCAGTCATGTCTCAGATTCACAGTCATAGGTGACCTTTGCTCTTCCATGTGGCTCTCTTTCTGCTCCTGTGGCCATTTGCAGACATGTCTTATAAGTTAATATTTATAATGAAAGGCAGTTGATGGTACTTGCACATAAGGTGGTTGTCCTCTCTTCATGCTGTGCAGTAGCATGCCTGAATTCTGATGAGAAGAGAGATTCTCTTGTTCAAAACTAAAGGTATTCAGTGGAATGATTACCAATTGCATATTAGGCACTGGATCAGGTATCTGTAGATGGTTCCAAGACACTGTACACACTGGGTAAAAGACATAACAAAATCTTTCTCAGTGTGCTAGCTAAGTATTCACACAGCTTTCTAGAGCTGGGAGGAAGCTCTGATGTGCTCCTTTTATGTATCAGCATTTGAGCTCTTAGATATCACATTTCTGAGAAATCTTTAGAAATGAAACACAAACTTTGGCAGCATGACCAAGAAGACCTACCTGACCACCTTTACTACTGGGATTCAGATGCTGGGATTGCATCAGTCCTCTGCCTCAAAGCTGCTACAGGTCAGGAAATGTGGGAGATGACCCAGGTGCTTGTGCAAACCTCCTCTAAGTTTGACTAATAAACTTCTAAACACTTTTCAAATGAAATCGCTGGGACTGCAAGGTTCCTATGGAGAACCTTACCACAGCAGAAGAAATCAGCAGCTCCTATTAATGTATCTGCTTGGTGCTTCCACGTGGAATATTCCTACTGGATACGGGGGCAGTCACAATGTGAATGCAAGTCTACGTTGCAAATGTGAAGGCAGAAGAGGTGCAATTACTTCTTGATATTATTGCATGTTTCCAGTGCTGGCTGATGGGTTCACAGGGCCCCTGCAGCTGGCAGCTGGCTGCTAGGAGGACTTGTGGATTGTGAGGAGAGGCTGGCAGTAAAATAATTAGTACTGGTATTATTATATTTTATTTTGTGCCAATTATTTAACTGTTCTTACTGGAACTCACGAGTTCTACTTTTTTTTCCCCCTCTGGTTCTATTCACCACTGCAGGGTGTGTGTGGAGTAAGTGAGTGGCTGTGTGGTACTTACTTGCCAGGTGGGATTAAACCATGATTCCCTGGAATCTGTTTCCGCTTACACTCTAAGCTGCTTGTGTGCCAGTTACAGCTACTTTTTGACTTGGAAAATATGGTTATTTGAAAGACGTCTTGCTCTCAATTTTATGTAGTTTCCTCTTGCCCACGTGTAAATTCTGCATGAAGGCCACCATGCCCTCTTGCTTGTTGTATAAGTGTAGAGAGGCACCTAGCAAACAGATATTCTATGCTATGCAAACAGTAGCTCTGTGCAAAGGGCATCAACCCTGCCTGTGCTGCCAGGGAGTGTGCTCAGAGGGTGGTCTTGTCGCAGGCTTCCCTTGTTAATGTTACTTCTGATTGTCTGTTGCACTATTTCACTCTCTGCCCAGTGACCAAAGGCATCCAGTTATGAAGCAGAATCACAGATTAAAAAAACCCAAAAACAACCACAACCAAAGCCCAGCACACACCACACCCACCCTCCAAGAAAACAAACATTCTACTTGAAGATATGCCTGCCACTTTTTAAGTGAAGTACTGAAGTGTGTATGGAACACTTGAAGTGCCCATGAAAATAAAGCAGAATATGTTAAACTAAAATAGAAAAACAAATGCTAATTTAGTATTAATATTTTAGTTTATGTGAGTATTGTACCTTAGTTTCACTTTCCTTTATCCATGTGCAATTCCAGTTCTAGTTAAAGATTTTCTGTACCTTTTGGGTCTCTGAAAACCATCATCTAGAAGTTTGAAGGCAGTTGATAATACCGTGAAAGGCTTAATTTTGAGTCCCCTCCTGCAGTTTAACCCTTCTTTTTAAGAGGCCTAGGAACGGTTTCCTTGCCAGCCTTCTGAGATCAATCCCAGTTTTTCCTCACCTGATGTTATTTTTAGTGGAAGAAAATAGAAATATTTCTAGGTGTTAGGATATTCTATTTCTTTAATCCCTGGAAAGGCCAAAATGAGATGGAGAAAGATAGGCAAACCCCTGACAAAGTGAAGTGATGAGTTACCACTGTTGAAGCAGGGCAAGAGGTCAGGACTGAGGGAAGGATTGGAAAGTAAATGAATGTGCATACATGTGTGTGCTACTTTGCTTTGAGAATAAGTCAAAGTAAAGGACTGCAGATAAGGAGGCATCTGATCCTTTAAAAGGTTTGCAGCTTTTTGATTCGAAGAAACTGGTATTCTCATTGGATAGGGGCATGAATGCAGGTTTTTTTCCTCACTGATCTCTTGCTTTCCCTGTAACTGTAATAGGGACTCTTCTAAAATGTAAGTTTATGTGGCAGTGCTCTCCTCATATACTAATGAAGAATAAGACAGTGGTGGTGGGGGCAAACTCTCAAGTCCTTTGGAGGGTGTGAAAACAAATATAAAGGCTATTTACAAGGAATGGTGACACAAGAAAACTTGGAGAAGATGATTGCCTGGATTCTAAGGCAAAAGTGCTTTATTGAAGAAGGGCTGATCAGGGAAGGTCCTGTTTGGGGAAGTGACTGGTGAAAGGGCGTTGGGGAATGAACAGGGAGCATGGTAGAGACATGGTAAGTATGAAAAGAGGTTTTGTAGGCCAGAAGGGAAATGAAGACACAGAAAGACAGATTGTAATACAAATTAAAGACATTTCCTTTAATTAATTCCTTTAAAAATTACTATTAACTAGAAATCAGTATTGTAAGTAGCTCCCACTAGAGTGTGATTTCCTTGTACTAATTGAGCAGTTTCTGACCCAAAGAACTTCCAGCTGGCAGCTACCACTGGTCCTGGTCCCAGAGAACTACTGGGATGGGCATACCTTAGCAAATGAAGAACATGAGAGCCATTAGCTATCCACAATGTTCCCTGGAGAGGATAGCTTGTGGGGCCTCGTGTGATATCCTTGGGCATAAGCTTGGATTTTGGATGAGAAAAACAAGAACAAGACTTCTTTTCCAGACCCAGTGTGAAAAATTGGAAAGAGTTTGGGAAGAGGTGGTGTGGGAACAGTGGGAGGACTCTCATGGCAAAAGAGTGTAAAACACATCTTCAGCAGCAGGTGCCAAAACTGGTGATAATTGTATTCTTGTTCCTGAGGAGAGGTGTGAGGCAGAGGCCCTTCTGTGTGTTCAGGTTTTTATAGACTAAATGGGTACCACAACTTGGGGCATCTGATTGCTTTTCTGCCCACTGGTAATGGAAGGAAATCCCTCTTCCTCCTTCTCCCTCCAGTGAAGAGTGGAGGCAGGAAGGGGCAAGAAAGCATCAGGGATACCTCTGCACCAGGTTATTGTAGCGTGGACACAAACTGCACAACTGTCCCACTGACGCTTTGTGAGTTACTGCTTTGGGAGGAAGCAGAAGCAAAGAGCCTGCTGCTCTGGCTCATAGGCTTAAACCTTGGGTTGCTAAGCAGGATTTGCCATGCCAAGTCAGACCTGTTGTCTGCTTCATCCAGAGTCTTATTCTGGCAACATTTTTTGAAACTGGATTTTAAATGTCTTGTAGGGGTCTTGAGTGAAAGCTTTATCATGAGAGCCCAATTGTTTAGGGTAAAGAGACAGAGTGTGCAGGCGCCGTTTGCTCCAATAGATTCCGTCTCCAGTGCCATTCCCATTCCCACTTCCTTGTCTCAGGAACTGGTAGGGACTGAGAAATGTTACCCCATTTATTTTGTTCATTGGTTCACAGGTTCTGTGCCCACTGAGTTTGCAAGGAGATCTCGAGTGGAAGCCTGAGAATAATTCCTTTGGGGTCTGCCTGCCTGTGAGCAGCTAAACTGACCTAACCAGCTCTTCTTCCTCCCTGCTTCTCTCAGACAGACTTTCTTCTAAAGATCCTGTGGGCTTTGTGTGACCTGGATGCATTTAGTCCTAAATGCCCAACAACAGCTCTCAATGTACTTCGTCATCAAACACAACAAAGGCAGTATCCCACCCTTACCATCCGTTTCTGCTAGAGTAATTTGAGTTGTTCCCTATTTTGTGCTTTTTTTTATTTTAAACTGATCAGGATAAAGTAGAATCTGGTAAGTGAGCTTCAGTCTCCATTGTTTTCCTGATATGGTGGTTCATTCACTTTTCTGACTTGGTGGTTTGTTCACCAACAGAGCATGTAAAATACTTCGTTTTGAAATCTGTCACATTCTGACCAGGTGTTAACAATAGCACAAGGTGTGCCAAGGGGGGTTAGATGGGACTTAGGCTCTGTTGATATATAAAATATTGGCTTAAGAATCAACTGTCATGTTGCCCTAAATGACTGTTTCACACTTGCACTCTCATTTTTGCAGTAATGATTAGCACACACAAGGAAAGTTCTTGTCTTTCACATCATACATGTAAGACAAAGGGATGGAAAAGCCCAACCCATGAGTCACAAGTGCATAAAAGTGGAATTGTAGGCATCATGCTGTTCATCTTCAAGGGAGAAGAATAAAGCTGTTTTGTGTCAGAAAAGGTTTTCTAGGAGATTGGTATTTGCAATAGTCCTAAGGACATCATCGTCCAACTATGGTTTGGAGTGATGCTCATCTATTACGTGCAAAGAAAAGAAAAAAATTGGTCAAGCTGCTACACACAATGTTCAAGTTTGCCACACAAATTTCTTGTAGAAATTTGGTGGATGACTTTACTGCCCTGCTTAGTTCTGTCCCCTGTCCAGGACAGGGCTTCAAAACTGCCAGTGGACATCGTGCTGATGACCGGGGCAGCCCTGAGCAGGAGACTTCTGTATCCTGTGCAGTGTGCCTCAGAGACTCCTTCCTCTGCTGCCACTATCCTAACACACCTCCTTAAGTAAGGAGCCACAATCTGCCCTACATTGGCTTCTCTTCATTACAGACCTGGTGGTAAGGAACCACACCTTCTTACAGTCACTGTTTAAATACTACTGTGAGTTTCACTACATCTACTGGAACTATGGGTGGGAGAGTAGCTTCAACAAAGCAACTCTATTTTCAAGAACTCTGCTGATGAATTTTGTGCAGCCCGTGAACAGACTTACCAGGCTTTATGCTGAATCCAGTCCGTGCTGTACAGGATTTTGCATGTTTAATCACTGCTGTGTGACTCTGTGTAGTGCAGAAATAGTCAAAAAAGTGTGTTATTATGATGCCTCTCATTGTCCACTCTTCATGCCTTGAATTAAGGTGCTCAGAGTAGCAGTTCACATCTTCAAAGCACAACACCAGTTATAATATGAAAATTCCTGTGATGACGCCATGTAATGGTGTTCCCATTTTAAAACTAGGGAATTGAAAGAGAGAGAGAAGAAAGAGTGAACTGAATTCAGAGGTCTGGGACTTGGGAAAGATTTACATTGCCTTTAGGAGCTGCTGGCCCCTATACTTGTGTTAAGCATAACAAAACAGGCCTCTCTCTGGATATTATTTGTGTAATCTTATATGCATATGTATATTACAATTCTTCGTGACTGTCAGTCATCTTGGAGACAGCTTGTCAAGAGCCATACTGAGGTGCTCCCGATACAGGTTCACCTGACTGCATCATTTCATCAGACCCTCTGTGAAACCCTTGTCACAGGTGTCAATAGAGATGTTTTAAGTGAGTGCTGGAAGCAGTAGGTTTTGCGTGGGACAGGATGCTGTATTTGTCATTTTTGATCCTGTATTCTGAAGTGGCAAGATGAATTTGAAACAGTTATCCTTGGAAAAAACGGCACTGTACAGAGAAAAAGTCATAATTTAAGAAAAACATAATGCCAGAAATAAAGGGTTCAGCTACAGAGTAATAACAGTTGAGTTGGATACACTGAAGGTAGCAATGCAATGATAATGGTTTCTGCCTGCAGCTCCTAATTTGAAAAGAACTTTATGAAATCCCTACCATGCTTCCCTTCACTCATCTCTGCCCCAGTTGGTGTTACTTTTTGAACCTGTTGCCTAGCTGTTCCCATTTTCTGTGAAAGCAAGGCTTTTAAACAGAAACAGAACCTCTGACCCTCTCACCTGACACCTGCTAAAGTTATATAGCGTGAGACTCTCCACTTATAACTGAACACCTAAAGCTGTAAGAGAACACCTCTCCTTTGCTAGGCTGAGGTTCCAAAAAGCTTAGAAACCTGTCTCTCTTTTCCCTTGAGCTCCAAGAATACTATTAGGACAGGAAAACTGAGGCTGAGATACATGCATATAAAAGAAGAACCTCCTTCCTCTTCTCTGTCTAGTCAAGTTGGACAATTCAGATTCTGTGTTTCCTGAAAATGTTAATGAACTCTGCAAACTGCCTGGAGAAACTAGAATGAGAAGCATGCCTAGCAGCGGGATTTCAGGCATCATGAGTTAGAACAATGAATTTGTGTTTCTTGCATCCTTGGTGTCCTTGGACAAGTAATTTAACTGCTCAAGGATTCAGTTTCATTTACTATAAGGAAAACAATAAACCTCATGCACTAAAGGAGTGTTTAAGGGTTAGTTGATGCATACTTGTAAAAAGCCTTAAAAAGGCCTATTGAGAGAAAACCTGTAATTATTGTGTGCATCATGATTACCTGAGATTGCCCCTCATAGTTAGCTGAGATTGCTTCTACATGTGTGTGTGTACATGTAGGCACACAGCTGGTTTGGGTACGCAGTCTGCTGAGGGCATCTGCCCAGCAGCAGATTCAAAAAGGAGTTCTGAGGTTTGGAGGTGGAGGAGAAGTCTTCTGCTAATACTAAATTACTTGCTTCAGTGGGAGTTGACATTTACTGAAGTATTAACTTTAGGAAAAAGAGGGGGTGATGAAGGAGGAAAAGAAGTACTCCTCCTTGTATTTTGGTGGTTGCAGGTTCTTTCCTTTATCTACAGCATACTTACAGGCAAGATCTTACAAGACTCCCTCACCTTGCCTTAAAAAGATCAAGGGCTCCTTCATTCAAAGGAATGAGAAGATATTTTATGCTCCACAAGCCTTTTAAGCCTATGGCTTCTCTCCAAGGGAGGTAGCTCTAATGGTGTTTCTAGTGATGTGCCTGCTTGTCCACAGGAAACTAAATTGAAGCACCTCACGCCTCCAGTTTACAAATGTTATGCTATGCATACCATACATGCAAGAGTAGGTCACTGTCATGAAAAGCTGTGTGGAAATGGCAAAGATAAATTTTGGTAACTCAAGTTCTACAGCAGATGTTTGATAGAAAAGTGTGACCTTTGTTTCAGTTGAGTGGTATTACTGATCTTGGAGAAGAAGTACAAAGAAATGAAACGTGTGGTTGAAGGTGGAGTCTTTTAGTAGGGCAGCTTCCCCCTTCTATGGATTTCATATGTATTTTTAATTTTCTTGCTTCTAATACCTCAAAAAGAAATGGAAGACCTCAAAGAAACACTGCTTTATTCTTTAACTGAAAGTTTTAGATGTTCACGTGTCTATAATCAGAGAATTTCTAAGACACATATAAATGCAGGACTGGACCTTCTTCTTGAAGAGTTACCTGAATTCTCTTTAGGGTTTGGCCAATAACAGAATGCTTTGTGCTCAACTTGTGAGGTAGATAGAGGGAGCAGGGTGTTTCTGGGGTAATTATTTGGATATTAGAGAAGACTGGGGAGTGTTTCACTGAGTGTCTTGGAGTGGAGTATGCCAATTCATCACAACTGATCTAGTTTGCAGAACACAGTTGATTTTTGAATTAATTTCCTAAATCAAATGGTGGAAGTTGTTTTTCAGAAAAGTTTTAGAGCACATAGGGACACTCCATTTTGATATTTTCTGATTTATTTCTTTTAAAGTGGAAATTACTTAATAATTCACAAGTCCCCAGAGGTTAAAATCAAAGCAAAGCACTGTAATTGACTTAAAGACATTTTTTAATGTATTGTCAGTTTATGCCCTTTTCTAAGACTTTTAGATTCTTGTGCTGTTGTGGGAGAGGGCAACAAATCTCCAGATCACCAGAGGTGGGAAAATAGTTTTGCAAACAGATTTAGTAAATGAGAGATGTTAAACCAAGAAGTTCTAATCAAAGTTTTCTGACTGTCTGTGCCATGTTGAACAAATCAGAAACTTGTATTATAACCAGGACTACTGCTGCTTACAGAATCACAGAATCACTTAGGTTGGAAAAGACCTCTGAGATCATCAAGTTCAACCTTTGGCCAATCATACCAATCACCACCTTGTCCAACTAGACCATAGCACTAAGGGCCATGTCCAGTCATTTCTTGATCACCTCTAGGGAGGGTGACTCCACCACCCCCCCGGGAAGTCTGTTCCAATGCTTAACAACCCCTTCTATGAAGAAATTCTTCCTGATGTCCAACCTGAACCTCCTGCAGTGCAGCTTGAGGCCATTTCCTCTCATCCTGTCACTGGTTGCCTCAGAGAAGAGGCCAGTCCCCACCTGGCTACAGTCTCTTTTCAGGGAGTTGTGGAGAGTGATAAGGCCACACCTGAGCCTTCTTTTCTCCAGGCTGAAGAACCCCAGCTCCCTCAGCTGCTCCTCATAGGACTTGTGTTCCCGACCCCTCACCAGATCCATTGGACATGCTCCAGCACCTTTCTTGCAGCGAGGGGCTCAAGGCTGAACACAGGATTCAAGGTGCAGCCCCACCAGTGCTGAGTACAGGGGGACAACCACTGCCCTGGTCCTGCTGGCCACCCTATTTCCTATTTCTGATTGAAGCCAGAATGCCACTGGCCTTCATGGCCACCTGGGCACACTGCTAGGTCATGTTCAGATCCATTGTGTAGGGTTGCAGTACTGCTCTTCTGAAAACTGTGACACAGATTGATCCTTCTCTTTAGGAAGGTTAGAAACCATTTTTTTTAAATGGTACCTTTTCCAATGCTTGTCTTTGCATACTGGGTTTTGAGCCTTTAGGTTACAAGTCCAAGGTATTGCCTGCAAACCCAGGAGTTAGAAACGCTTTTATACCTATGAAAGCTACAGCCATGTTAATCATAAGACTCTGGAGCAGGACTTTGAGGAAGAACACTACATTGCACAAAACATGAAATCAGCCCATGGGAACTGGTAAGATCTGCTTTATGCTTTTTTGATACTGAAAGTGAGAACTTTCAGTTGAGAACTGTTCATAGCTTCTGAGAATCAAGGTAGGCCCTTGACCATTCCCGTTTATGGACTGACTGGCTACACAGTAGGCATGTGAAAATGAATTCTTCCTAATAAAGTTGCCTGGAGTTGCAAAGACAACGTGATTCATGCAGATTTTATTGGGTGGCCCGTTTTTGTGTGTGATGACAACCTATGTCAAACTGAAACAAAGTGAGGCTCTTTCATGCTTGCCAGAATATATTTAACCCTCCATAACTTACTCACCTGGTTTGGAAACTAGTTTGTTTGGTTTTTTTCAGTAAAGCTGCCTGCTTTTGCCCCACTTTATGATCAGTAAACAAAAATACAAGGAAGATGAGTAGTTGATACAAGGTCACACACTGAACTGTCTGCTCAGATGCCATTTGCACTGTAGATGAGTCTGACTCATGGTCTGGCAAATGAGGACCAGCAGTACTTACCTTCTTTTTCCTCTCTTTCCTCATTCCTCACATGCAAATCAGTCCCCTCCACAGTCAGGAATTTCTTGCTTAGATTCAATATTTTGTACAAAAGGCACCAGAACGGATGCATCGATTCATGGGATGTTTCCTGGCATTGTGCTGGGCCAACTTCCAAACCCGAATGAGAGAATGAGGTAAAACTGGATTGGAGACTGTATGAGGGACAGAGAGTTGGTCACAGGGAGACCATAACTGGCTTCTGCTAAATCTTTCATGAATCAACAAATGATGCTACATCTTTATCACAAGCTCTGGGCTCATTGAATCTTCTCAGTCATGGAAGTAAAGCCTTTAGATATGGTTGGCAGGACAGAGGGGGGACCTGGGGCACTGTGAAGACAGCCTTTTCCCTCTTTTATGGTTGTATCTAAAGACAGATGAATAAAGTACTATTTCTGCAGACAAGGTTCTCTTAAAAACATATACTTCATTGTGTGCAACTTAGTTTTCAGAGTGGCTGTTAAAGATGATGCTCACTGTGGAGGCTGGGATGGGGAACTGCTGTTGATGTGGAGTGAGTAACACCCCTGTTCCTTTTGGAGGGGCAGTTTGGATCTCCTCCCTTGGTGCCTTTGCAGCATGCTGTTGGAATGGCACTTGTCTGGCTGCTGCTCTCCCAGTCTGATCCCTGCTCCTTCAGGTAGGTCACCATTTCAGCTACTGTTTCCTATTGGGCAGATCAAACAGTATCCAGTTTTATCTGCCGTGCTTTATCTCCTGTCATGAAAATCAATTTTCCCATCCCTGTGTGAGATAGACTATTCCCTTGTGAAATACCTCGTGTCTTCCTCTCTCAAACTCTTATTTTAACTTGTTTACAGTTTGACCAGGTAGTTTGTTATATTGCTACATGTGGTTTATACAGCTGGGCCTTTGAAAGGGAAAGAACCCTCCCAAACCTGCAGCTTACATACCTCTTTCTCCACCTCCTCTTCCTTCTCTCCTCCCCACCCCCCACACCGGAAAAAAAAATTCAACTAATCAACGGTTGTATCTATGAAAATATTAGTCTGTGGGATACTACATGCAAGAGCAAATCCTACAGAAACCTCTTGCACCTGCAGGGGAAATGTTCCATATATGGCATCGAGGCTGGCAGAGTCTTGATTCGGAATAAAATTTAAATGATTCTGGTCGTTTTGCCACATCCTGTTTCTCTCATTTATGCATGCACTATTTTGATAACCAGCAAATAGTTCTCAGTTTGCTGGAGCTAAAGATAGCCTTGAATCGTAGCACTAGTACCCTGCTCCGTTAGAAGTGCTCAGGCGCTCTCCCCTTGGGGCCAGCCTCAAAAACTGGGGTGAGACTAAGTTTCCTTTATGGCATTTTTATAAGTTTAGCATGATTTCATAGCTGCTCTTGAAGTGTTTCAGAGTAACCCAAACAGGAGGGGCTGTAGAGTTTCAGTTTCTGGTTACTGAAATGACCAGTGTTATCTCTCTCTTTGTTTCTTGTGATCCTTTGTTTTGTGTGAGATATGAAGTAGATGGAGAAAAACAGTTGGTATGCTTCAATTTCCTGACTCTGCTCGGGGGCCTTCCCTTGTTAACTCTGTTTCTAGGATTAGGGCTTTTTTGGCATGTGAACTGTTATGTAGATCCCTTGGCTGAAACTTAGAGTTTACCATGATCTGATAACATGTGTTAATAGTGTAAATGCTTTGTGTATAGAACTTTGACTTGGACTAGTGTTTTCCTAACAAAGAAAACATAGCATCTCTCCTGTGAAGACAGACTAAAAGAGTAGGACTTGTTCACTGTTGAGAAGAGAAGGCTCCAGGGAGTCATTATAGCACCTTCCAGTGCCAAAAGGGGACTTAAAATAAGGCTGAAAAGGGACTTTTTACAAGGGCATGTTGTGATAGGTCAAGGGGCAATGGCTTTAAACTGAAAGAGAGTAAAATTAGATTAGATAAATCAGGAAAAAAATCTTTACTGTGTGGGTGGTGGTGGTGAGGCACTGGAACAGGTTACCCAGAGGACTTGTGGATGCCCCGTCCCTGGAAGTGTTCAAGGCCAAGCTGAATGGAGCTATGAGCAACTTGGTCTAGTGGAAGCTGTCTGTGCCCATGCAGGGTGGTTGGATTGAGATGATCTTTCCAATCCAAACCATTCTATGATTCTATCAAATGAGGAAGAAGACTACAAATCCAGTTGAATAACTGTCAGGGATTAAAGTGGAAAATTGGCTTAACAGTGCTCTGCTGCTGGAAAATCCCAGTCTGGGCTCCAGAGCAGTTTGTGTGCATGCTCAGATGCTTACCTGTGCTGTTGCATTCGGCCTCAGTGAATATAGACCTCCTCTTAAAGCTAAGATCTAGTTAAAATTAACATTTTGTTACTCTCAAGTTTGAAGAATGACCGGGCTGGGATTTTATGCAGGTTAGTCACATATTTTGAAAACAGAGTTCTTTCTGACATTTGATGCTTTCTAGGCCTTTCACATAATCTATGTTAAGATGACTCAGACTTTGGTCTATGCAGGCTTTTGTGCTTCCTGAGAGAAATGGAAAAGACGTATATTTTAAGTAGATACTTACAGAAGATTTTCATAGGATGAAAGTGATAAGCAGCTCCAGCTACAGGCTTATAACTTCTTCATGCTTCTTTTCCTTGATCTATCAGGAGATGCTAGCCCTCCTAATGCACTACAGCCATTTAAATAGCACACACAAATCCTTGGCAGTGCAGTACCCGATAGTGCAGCTTGCTGCGGCTCCCATGCGGCAACTGAGAGCCCAGCACTGGGCACGTTAGCCATTACCACCAGTCATTTGCTATCTGTAGATGCATCTGGAGTGAGGATGAAATCAGCGAGACTGTTCAGGTAAGCAAGTCCAGTATTTTGGGGCGCCTTGCTCTCACTGGCAATTCTGGAACTACTCAGCTAAGCGAGACTAATAGTATTTGGCTGTGTGTGTGGAGAGTTGTGTTCTTTCCATTAAACAAAATGTGACCTCTACAGGTTCTCCTTTTCTGGTGTAAACACGATGTCTACACCAACTGGGGAACCTCTGTACTAGTGCTGCTGATTCCAAATAAAGTAATAGTGACAGGACCCTTCCCTGCAACTTACTCTGTTAAATTCATAATGCAGCAGTGCAAGCAAATGAACTCATTGGACCAGATCCTTACAACTGTTGTAATTCTTGGTCACCTTATGGACTTTGCTGGAAGTGTTCCAGGGTACACAAGGAAACGAATGGGATCATTCTCCTTCTTTATTCCCTACCAGCACCATCACCATGTATATTTTATTTTACTTTTAGTATTTATATGTGACTGATTCTTCCTGCCCATGGCAGGGAAGTTGGAACTAAATGATCCTTGAGGTGCCTTCCAACCCAATCCATTCTGTGATTCTACAAAATACTTGCTTGCCTACTTTTTTCTCAGTGGTGCTGCTGACATTCTACGAGCAGTTCTGCAGGGTAGAGATGTGGTTTGTTACCAAGTTTCAGCGTGTGTTGCCCATCCCTTCCCCTTTCTCCTCCTTCTCTGCTTCGTGGAGCAGATGGTGCTAATTTCCATGGTGGCTCTTGATACAGCTGAGGTCTCTTCCCTGATGCCTCTACTGTACCATGGAAACTCCCTGTGGAATTTTTGGAGAAGAGAACACACAGTTGATTATTGTCTTTTGTTTATGACTTTTAAGATCCTATTAGGATTAAATTTCTTTTTGCTGTGCTCTTTCACCTCCACTTCCAACCTGTCCCAAAGATCTGTGGTCTGAAATTCCCTGCAACCTGGGGAATATTGCTTTTCATAACTGTTGTAAGTTATATTGTTTTGCATTCCTACAGACGTCCACCCACCTACCCACCCACTGCATGTTTACCTTTGTAAACATCCTCCCATTTTGATTGTACTTACACTTTTTTCAAGCAGAAATGCTGACTCTTTACATATAACAAAGGTCATTCTATTGCTTTCTGTTTCAGTTAAGAGACTGAAGCACCACTAATTGCCATTTTTAATTAGCCCATTCTTTAGTGCCCCTTTTCGCATCCTTTGGGCCTCCCCCTCTCTTGTATTATATAAGTATAACAGGATGATTGTTAAAACTCATCTTTCTCTCCCCTGGGCCACCAGTGTGTCCTGCCCTCACCTGGCAGACCCCCTGTGATGCTTTTTGGACTCCTCCAACTCTAGCACCACATCCCTGTCTTCAATACACTGCATTGCTCTCTCCTGACCTTTCTGATTCTTTTCAACTGTATACTTTTCTCTTTGCAGTTCAGTCAGTGGCTTTATATAGGTGAAATCAGGAATAGAATTTCACCTCCTATATCTAAATGCTTTATTTATTGTGCCAGCTTTTCTCCTAATTCAGCTTGCTGAGTTGCTCCAGCATTCTCCTGCCATAAATGTCTCTGTGCATTTTTGTATATCACATAACGATGTCTCTTCGACCCTGGGCATTGTGCTGCTCAACTTCCCTCCAAACCATTCACAAAATCCACTCCTTTTAGGCTAGGCTTCCTTTGCTGTTCTGCACCCCAGTCTTTTATGCCACATATGAAGCCAAATCCTGATGCTACTAAAGTAATTTGAAATGTTGCCATTTGCTTCACTGAGATGAAGACTGCGTTCACTGTCTGCAGATTTAAATATTATGAATGGGGGGAAGTGGGGAGTGAAATGACAGGAGAAAAAGAATCATTAAGTTCATTACGCCTGCTGAACAGATCCTGTGAGCTCTTGCTGTTGAGGCATGTGTCCTCCCATGCTGCTGTTTTTTGTCACCTTTGCTGTGTTATGCTTAATTTAGATTGTAAATTCCTCACATTAGACTCTTTCTGTTTCATTTGTCCTTAATGTGGCATGCCCACCTATGGAATTGTGCAAATGTAGTAACTCAAGGAGAAGATGTAGTCTTCTGAAGATTTTACCCAGTTTAAGCAATTTTTAAAAAAATCATAAATAAATCACCTTTTCATAGTACCAACAGGAAATCTCTGGGCAGTGGTCAGGATCTCAGTGGAAAGTCTAGCTTCACTGTGTGACGGTGCAATGACCACAGTAAGGTACAGAACAGAAGCCTGTGAAGGAACATTTTGTTCATCACCTTTGTATGCGTGCCAGGCTGAGGGGGTACAAATCCTTAAAATTCTTTGTATGGGCAGATGAAGTTTTCCTTTGAAAATATGCACACAGGACTAACCTCAGTATGGCCTCCGGCAAGTGTTCTCTGTGGTTCTGTGTTATTCGAGAGGACAAACAGCGATCCTGTGCTTTTTCTTACAGTACTATGCACAGTCTCCTATATCCTGTTTCAGGTGAATCCTCAAAGGCCTGAGCCATCCCAGTGACACAATGCTTTAGAGTAGCTGTGGTTTTGTGGAGAGCAGTGGGTTTGGCTCAGGCAGTCCTAATGATGTACTGAGTGGTGGTTATGGCCAAAATGAAAGAGGTAAGAATTGCTCTGTACAGCCAGAGCTCAGAGTGGAGGTGGGGGAGCAGAGCAGGCTGTTTCTGGGGAGCTGCATGACTCTGCTGTTCACTCCCTTGTTCATTAATAAGTGGCCCATGCCCTTTGTGGGTTACAGAGCAGTGTATTCCAGTTACATCAAACTGTGATACTGCCAGATAGCAATGGCACAATGGATTCAACTTTATTTTGCAGCTATCACAAGCTAATTTCATTCTTGCTGAAGTCACTAGCTAAACAAAGCCAANTTTTTCCTGGATTTCACTGGTTTAATTCCTACAACTTGCACAGTTGTCTTGGTTTAGAGAGGTGATAAAAGAAAACCAGAGTCTCTTTCATGTTATGTGACAAGCCAGTGGTGGCATGGTGCACAGGGATAGAGCTGCTTCTGCTAGCAGTGAAGGTCTGTCTGTCTTGCTGCATCTGTTGCTTTGATATTTGAATAGGACTCTTCTGAGACAGTCTCTGTCACTCCTTAATTAGCCTGTCACTCCAGGGAGGAAGGAAAAAACTCAACAAAAAAGCCCGAGACAGGATTCTAATGTGGCTTTACTGAATGACAGGGCACAGCACAAGGCTGGCCAAAGAAATACGTATTTAAACAAGTTACTGCCCATTTACACATCAGCCCTTGAGTGAGCATCTTGCATAATCTAAGGCATGTTGGGAAGCAGTTTCCAGCAGGAATCTCAATACCTCTCTTGTAAGCATAAAGGTACTCATGAGAACAGTGGGGAAGGAAAGTCAGGGATCTACAGCTGGAGGACCCTGGGCCATAGGCTGTCATGTAAGGATACTGGTGAAAGCACTGGATGACTGATTGGGAATTTGTGTCTCCTTGTGATGGGCTCATGTTCACCTGAGAAACAGCTTCACTCACTGTCCTTAGGATCTGCACTGGAACAAAATGTATCACAGGAGTAAGTAAAAATTTTCAACCAGGATGGAATTCCTGCTGTGTGAGAGACCAGAGTTTAGCGAGAGCCAGTCACAAGCTCCAGAGCATGTTTGAGCCAAGGATAAGAACGGCCATTGAGGGAATTAAAGCAAATGCAAAACACAGGCTTGGTTATTGTTTCAGTCACTTCTGAACAGTGAGTGGTCCATCCATTTCATTCTTATGAACAGGTGTTGCTTTTTTTGCAAAAGGCAAGAGTTCATGTTCTCAAGTATATAGCTCAATTAGAGTGCTCTCACCTAGTATTTTTAGTTAACACAACAAGTGTAGCTGATACTCTGCAAAGTAAGTGCTGAAGTCTTAACACATACCTTGGTTTTCTTCCTAAGGTCAGCTGCCACTTTAATTTCTCCACAACCCTGTTTTTCCTGCTAGAATACTTAACAATTATACTGTGTGAAATCTTGTTTTGTTTTGTTTTGTTCCCGTAATATGGTATTTTCTCCAAACAATATTTAACCAGAGAGTTCATGTTTGGCATAACTCTTACTTCAATGGAATTACATCAGAAGCAAATTTTGTCTTTAAAAACCAAGTAATAGATCAAAGATTTATCATTAGAATATCTTGTGACCCTGTAAATGCTTTCCACATCAGAGGCAAGGTCTTCATTAGGACAAATGAGATAACACATTTTACTACAGGCCTGTAGTAGCCATGTAGGCTTTTTTCTTTCCACATTTAAATAGATTTGACTGAAGTTAGATCATGTTGCTGGATTTACAGATCTGTTAACTTAGATCTTCTTCCTAATGAGCTTGTCCAATATTGTCATCAGAAATGGAAGCTTTCCCACAGGCTATCCTACCAATCTGTACCATTACTAGGCCTTGAATCTGTGAGATAACTGGATTCTTCTTATTATTTCAGTTAGAAAGCAAATTGGTAAGCAGTTGACTTAAGGTAAATCAATATCTAAAACAAAATAAAGCCATATAGAAAGACACTGAGTTAAACATGTACATGTTTTAACCAGCGTAATTAGTCCAGAAATAGACAACTTTTGATGAATGATGTTGCAATTTTAAGCGACTTGTGACTTACTTGCTTCCAGAAATTACTGCTGCCACAGCCTCCTAAGCAGAGCAGTTAGTATGCTTTCATTTCAGGTAACATCAATCGGCCACCAGTTTAAAAAATTCAACCTAACCCAGTTTCTTTTGCTTGATGAACATTGGAAACCTTCTTCAACAAAACTGGGTCAGTAACCTCTGGTATGGTGGTACCATCACCATTGCAGCTGATGCTGGATGAGGACTTCTATGCCCAGCAGAAATTGGTACAATCTCCTGAGGTAACCTGCTCTTCAGAACAGTTTTTGGCACATGTGGTCCTGAAGAAATAGGCTTACTTAGTACAGGTGCTGATGGTATTGTAATCTGACTGCTATTGACTGGATTTAGACCCCCAAGAAAACACTGTGTGAGGATGCAAGTTTCATTCAATTCTCTCAACGTATTTCTTTGTGGTTTTCCCTCCTCCCCTTTATTTAAAAACGTGGCTGAAAAACTTGAATTTAGTTAGTCTTCAGTACAGATTTAAATGGTTTAGAACTGAGGCTTTTCATGCTTCACAAGGCTGCTATTACTTGCCAGTAATTTTTTTGTTAATGACTCTTCACAGTTAACTATGAACCACACAGAGAAAAATATGATGGTCAAGATGTCTGTCCACTTGCACCAGTTGATGGTACTTTGGCATCTAACAGATGAAGTGCAACTCACTTGTCCCACCAGTTTAATGAGCAAAAGTTAGGTACACCAGGCATAGGCAGTTGTGCAAATTCTCATTTTTGTACTGTACATCAGGGGAACCTGAGGTAGGAATAGCAAAATAAGTTCAGATTTAATAATAAGAAAATTGAGTCTTTACTAGAATTTAACCATCTTGGAAGACAGATTTCTGAAAAACAAAACCTACTTCTTTATCACTTTTACATTCCAGCTTGCAAAAAAGGAATAGAATAGCCAAAATAGAGTGAAAGGGCTCTTGCGGGATAGTGAGCCTGCAGGGCAGGCAGACGTTTCTGCTCTCCCAGGGCAGGGTTGTGCTCAAGTGGAATCTTACCTCAGACTAGGCAGTGCCAGACCAGGCAGTTTGTGTCCAAATCACAACTGAAGCGATTTGCTAGTGAGATTCCAAGGTGGCTGGCTAGAGAGCTGTAATAAAACCTCCCAAAGCAGTAAATTAGTCCTGAAACCATTAGCCAGCTTTGTGTGCCTGCCCCAAACTGCAGGTGTTTGAGAGGAGGCAGTTTATTTTCGTTTACAGAGTTATCTATAGGTTAAAAATTTAGTTATGAATTTCCTATATAGGGTTTATTCAAGTACATGAACATTATAAAATATTTATAAGGATAGTTACAACATGGAAATATGTTGTCTGTTTCTGGCTGTACAACTTTTGGAGGAAGAAGATGGAAAAATACTCTGCACTGGAGGCATTAAAAGCGACTACTAGCATGAAATTCAAAGTCGGAAGGCTCAGGCATTAGATTTGTCTTCTAGTTGTTTTTAATTTTTTTTCCTCATCTCTTTGTATGAAAGTTGTGAAAAATGGCAATATCCAGATTTAAACAAGGAGTTGTCAAAACTGCAGTGTAAGCAAACAGAGGTGCATTAGCTTTTCTTTTCCTAGTGTCTTCTGTACAGTGACCTTCAGTATGACTTCTGTTAACAGGAGGTTAAAAACCTTTTGATAGGGATGTGAACTTTGAAGTTGGTTGTATTCCTTTTACTGGAAGCTTTGTTACAAGAGATTTCCACCCTTCCCACCCCACTGTAGAGAGGTTTTTCTTGTAGATGCAACAGAAGGCGAATGCTTTCCCCAGGAGAGCTCGCAGCCTAGTATGAGTATTACAAAATCACCACACAGCTCCTCTTCCTTCTCCCTACAGAAATCAATTTGTCTTTTGTTTTCATGAGGTCAAATTCACAGATGAATTTTAGTGGAGTGTGGTCTGATCCTGGTGCCCATTTTACTCATATGATAATTCCTACAGGATGTCAAGCAATCATGGTCTGTCAGGACCTCCACCTCAGAGGCAATTTGGGCATCTGCACAGTGTTCCATTACCATCAAGTGTGGGCTTTGATTCAACAGTGACTCAGAACTGAGGGCAGAGCATTGCTTCATGAAATACCAGCTATGCACTCTGTACCGCCTGGGATTTTTTATAAATTGCAGAGCATCCCAGGAGATTCTGATTTATTTCTTGAGTCAGTCGGGCTTTGGTAGCTAGGGGCTGTTCGGAGGTCCTTCTGCTGGTGATGTACTTGAGACAGCACCAAGTACTTGATATACAAGTACTTGGTGGTTGTACTAGATGCAGTGTGAGCTGATCCAGAAGCAGGAACTTTTCTGTCTGTTTGTTTGTTTTAACACATAACAGAAGATTGTTGAGGCTACTGAGAGCATTGGAGAGGCATATTTATTTATTTATAGACACACTGTTTACATATCATAGCTTGATGAAAAGCTGAAGTCATTACACTTGAACCAAACATGTGACTGTAGTTATCTGCATCACGCTGCATGGCTGTAGGCCAAGGCAATACATGTACAGTTGTGCAGCTGAAGCAGTTGTTCCTTCAACTTGCCTCTACTTCTTTGATGAAAGTTAATATCCCCTTAGTGTGCCACCTAAGTTCCTTTTAGATATCTCTTTAAAAATTAATTTAGATTAGCATAAACAAATAATTTAAGCAGTAGGTCTTTTTACTTGAGTTCGTCTCAACTGATGGTTAGGGAATGCTTGCACAAGCCCCTTTGCTAGTGGTAAGGGTGGTAATTTCTGGCTAAGGCCTTGGGGATGAAGTGGGAAGTGGCAGATTCTCCATGTACCATGGTGGCACTTAGAGGACATGTGACAAAGTCATTTCCCTTCATGGTTTTTTATGTAAGCCTTGTTTTGCCTACATAGCCTCCACTGGCAGCAACATTTATTGAAATGGAATACACTGTTCATAAATTTTTCTTCCTGAATCACCACTGTGATTTAGTATAATGGGATTCGGTAGTGTGCGAAGGTGGAGAGAGGGGGTAAAAAGTCTCAGCACATGCAGAGTCAAGCTCCATCATATTCTGCTATGGTGCATCCAGTGTGAGCAATATCACAAGGGTTATGCCTGGTTCTTTTTGAAAGAGAGATGCTTTTTTGCTGATCTGTTGACAAATGTGCAACAGTAATTGTGCTTCCTGTTGATAGGGTTGTGCAGACTATCCATTTTGAAGGAATTTCTGTTCTGTCTCTCAGGTGATGCTCCCACTAAACACTGCCTCTTTCTTCTTTGGAGGCTTTTCTATTGGTGCACCTTCACAATATCATCTAGGTGAATAGAGAACCACCGCTGGGCTTCTGTCAAGGGTAGTCCCTTAATGAGAGATCCAGCCATGTTTTTGTTATATTTGCTCTTGGAAGTACGTTAATGTCTTGCTTGCTTACAAAGAGATAAACTGGACAGAGTGGATAGATAGAAGGATGTATGCTTGGTAGTGCAGGATGAGAGAAGAGAGGGGAGATTAACAGAGCTGCAAGAAAAAATAGCAGGAAAGTTGAACTTTGTGGCCTCATGGAAAGCCCAAGGTAGTGGGCACAGTAACATTGACTAATCTGTTCCTGGGAAAACTGTCTTGTCCTGTTCAGAGTGTCTCTATGATCACACTTGTTTTGCAGCATGGATGGCAGAAACTTTGAGGGGGCTAACAGGGTAAAATGAGACTGAGTTAACAAGTTAATGACTTCTGAGAGTGAGGGTGAAGATCCTTGAGATACATTGAAACAACAGCGACAACTCCTAAAGCCTGCCTGCTTCCATCTCTTTCAAAATACAAAAAAAGGGACTGAATTAGTGCAGGAGGTGCAGGACTTGCTGACTGATGGTGTAGGTCCGTAACTGGTTTTAGCCAGTGCTGCAGTCTTGTCTGCCAGCAGTTCCTGACTATATGTCCCAACCTGACACTGCCTTTTGCACCAGATGTGAAGTGGTTAAGGCAAGAGAACCCACTGTGCTTAAAACATTGTGATTTGTTTTTACATCATTCTTTTACATTAAGTGATTGTATGAGAGCTTGTGTGGCATAGGGGAGAAGACAGATGTGTGATGGGAACAGTGGGAGAAGAAGGGTAGAGGACATTTATTTTAAGGTCAGTGCCAGCTACTGCTGTCTTTAACTGATTGTGGGACTGTGGCACAGAATGGCCATGTAGTTGGCAAGGAAGCAGATAAAGCATGTCTGGTTGATCAAAATAGTGCAGGTGTTGAAGGTAATGTAGCAGGTCCTGCTTGGAGACAGTTCATGTCCTCCCCATGCCTTTAGCTCTTCTATCAGCAGAAGAGCAGATAAATCCCTCAAGGGGCTCCTGTGGGGTATAATTCAGTAAAGCTCTCAGGACGAGAGGTTTATAGAGATAGGCAGTGTTTGCAGATTGAAACCAGGTGCCTGTGTTGACCAAGAAAGTTTGCAGCATTTACACTTGGCTGGAAGTGAGCAAGTTTCTCTGGCCTGGTGCAGATCTTTCTTCAGAAATTGGGACTGTGACTTTGTAATGCTGGGTTTGTGCTGTACGTTTTGGTCTGCAACCTTCAGTGATGAAAAATAGGACTCAGCAGCCTTCAGTGTTGCATATTTGTCCTTATGTATGTGGCAGAGTGTTGACTTTCACTGAAACGCTACCCTTAAGTAGGTTATATCAGGTAGCACCTGCATGATAGGGAGATGGCACAAAGAAATTGATCTAGCAGCCTCTCAGCTGGGAGAACAAGAGCAGGATGTGGTCTGAAATGTCTCAGTAGTGAAATTTACTCCCATTTGCTTCTTTTTGGTGTATACCCCTAGGGCCTGTGTAGCCTCCAGACCCTCCAGAAGGGGAAGAACAAGCCACAGTGACAGCAGGAAAAATTTATTGACGATGTTGAGGGGCATGAAGAGGTGGTGTTTAATTTTATTTCAAACGGGGACTATTGTAACATCAGTGAAAGTGCACAGAGGTCTGGAGAAGAGGCCTACTTGCTCCTCTCTTGCTTCCTTTAGTTCTGCTAAGCAGACATTTCTGCTTACTCCTGGTTTTCCCCACTATTGCCCAATGCGTAATAATTTTGTTTAGATCTGTTTCTGTTAAAGAGGGCAAAGAGAGACCATTAGGTCCTCTAGAACATGCTAGGTTTAAAGAAAAAGCTGAGGTCTTGGTTTTGCAATAAGACTAACTCTTCAGTTCATTTCTGTATATTTCCAGTGTACTAATCAGTTATGTGCTGTTTTACTATTTTAATATATTCTCAGGTCAAAAACGACTCTTGCACATAATGTTGACTGTCATAGAATCATATCGGTTGGAAAAAGCCATTAAGATCATTGAGTCCAACTGTTAACCTAGCACCTGATTTCCACATTTACATGTCTTTTAAATACCTCCAAGGATAGTGACTCAACCACTCTTCTGGGAAGTCTGTTCCAGTGCTTGATAACCCTTTTGGTGGAAAAAATTTTTTCCAACTATCCAACCTAGACTGGTCCTGGTGCAACTTGAAGCCATTGCCTCTCTTCCTGCCCCTTGTTAAATGGGTAAAGAAACCCCAAACATAAACTAGCTTCCTCAAGGAAGACGCATTTTGTCTCTTTTTATCTACCAGTCACATAACAAATGCACTTTTACGTTCCCCTTTGGTCAAATAGATGGGCCATAACAAAATTTTAAGCCTGAAATTTAGTTGCTTTGCAAAACTGTCCTGCTCACTAATGTAACTTGAGTGAGCCCTGGCTTTCTCCCTGCACCTCTTTTGTTCCAGAGATGTTCCCTTCTTCCAGCATTACACATGTGTGAGTGGAGTGGATGTCAAATACTGTAGTATTTGGTGTTCTTTTGTTTCTGGCTGTTCCTTATCTCTACAGGTCAGCACTTTTTCTTTAATATTCTGGTTCTTATAAGAAGGTATAGGAACAGTGGGCAAGAAGGAAACATACAAAAGTTCTTACAAGAGGAGATGTGATGAGAAGTGGAGGCATCCTGCATGAGGTGCCTGCCTGCGACTCTGACAGACTCCTTGTGCCTTGCCAGGCTTCTCAGCAAAACTTGCCCTGCTTTAGTAGGAATGGCGAGCAGTTGGTCCGCACTTTCAGACCAGGACGTTTTCCACACAACAAAGCCTGTGGTGCTTTAGGTTGGCTTTGTCTTGGAGTCTCAACTGATTTAAGTCAAAAAAGTATGTAAAGAAAGAGTAATTTCTGCTGAAAAAAATGGAAAGCATGAGAATAAACCTACAAGACATTGCTTTGACTAAAGTCAAAACGGCAAGAGGAAGGGAATTACTACTTCTAGAAAATCAAAATACATTCATCAAAAGGCAGTCCTCTGTATCCACCTGGCAGGGACATACAAATTTATTTTTGTCCTGGAAAGCTGTTTCTGGATCTTTGAAATGTAACCCTTGTTGCAGCAAGTTGGAGGAGTTTGCAGAGTATCAGACTGCTGAGCAATTCACTGTGTTACATTTTTGTCTCCTTCCTTCTTCTCCTCCCCACAAAAGACATCTTTTCAAGCTCCTGCCCCCTCCCAAAATACTGTAGTAACCCACCAGCTTTGCCAGAAAATGCTTAGCACATTAGCGGGTTTAAGTGTCATAGCTGTAATCATTCAGAAGGCCAAAGAGCTGCATAGATTTCATTCCAGTATCCTTTCCAGCTTTTTGACAACACTCGGTGGGCAGAGTTACAAATGAAGCCTGTGGTACAGATGAAACATGAGTTGCTGCTCTGCCCAGAGAAGCAAGTTGTGTATGTGTGGATGTGGCAGAGGGAGGAGGGCTATGAGATCAGCTGGGTGTCTGTAGTGAGGGAAGTGTGAATGGCAAGGGTAGGTTTTCCATTGCATAGTATCCAAATAAAAATGGTTGTAGTTATTGAGGTTATCTGTTCTAGAGTGAAAAAAAGGGTCAGCACTGCCCTATCAAGCATTCTCTTTAAATACGCTGTATTTTTGCCCTGTTGTTTTGGCTGTCTTGGATGATTCCTGTCTTCTCTAAATTACTTCTGTAATTGCTTGTATGCCAGATTCTGCTCACAGCTTCAGAAGCATGATATCAGGAACTATTCTTCCCAAGTCAATGAAGTGATGATAATTTTTTTCTTCTTAATGGCTTGCAACTGAGAGCACTTCTTGGTCATTGCTGTATTAACACCTGTTAGCAAGAACAGAGAGGCCCCCACTCTGCCGAATGGAGACAGAGAGTGGCTTACCTTTCTTGCTGCTGTTACTGTCTTTTTGTCTGCTTGGTGTGAGGAGGCATGATGAAGCACAGGAATGTATCATATCTTCTCCATTTCTCTCCCTGCTGGATTGGGGCAGCAAAAAATGAGAAGGGATTAGGGACCCATTAGCAAAGTGAGTGGGAGAATGCTTAATAGGCTCCTATTTTCTTGAGCATGGGATCTGACTTTTAGGCAGTGGCTGCAGGCAGGGCTACAAGTGGGATATATGCAGAGAATGCATACACCTACTTTCTTTTCCTAAAATTAAAATACTGGAGGCTTTTGGTGTGCAAAAGCTTTCAGGTTCTGCTGGCTGCCTGCCAAGTTCAGGCTCAGCCCCACTCTTACATCCCCTTACAGTAGGCTGGCTCAGGACCTGACCCCCAATTACAAAGACAGAGGGCTGAAGGTCACCTAGCTGAAGGACAGGACCTCACTACTTTAGAGCCGGCAGCCCAGTCCCAAGTTATTTCCAGCCTGGGAGCTCCTCCCTCGAGCAGGGCAAATTGAACTTTCACCTCAATGTGAAACAGTCCCTTCCAGTTCCCTTTGCCTTTTTAGCCCCACAGGAGCCCGGATTCCTTCTCTCACAGAGGTGAGATACTGCTAATTGTTTCCTGCACTGTTGCAGGGCTACACAGTTTCTGCTAAGTTTGGTCCTTGCCCCAGCCTCTAGCCATTCTGGGCCCACGTGGACTCAGCAACAGCTCCGAGCTCTTCCCACAGAGGTTAAACACTATCAGCTGGCTGGTCAGAGGTGTCCTGCTTTGTGTCAAGTAGGTGCTACTGTATTCCCTTTCCAACACTGCACAATAATGAGGTCTGAATCCATTAAGGAACAGTGCTTGAGCGCTGCCCTCCAATGTATCCTGTCACTACAGGGCTGTAAATACCTTTAATAACTGTTTGCATTGGTATTTCCTTGCTACAGTGCAGAACCACCCTCTAGCTCATTGGCAGTGAGTCTTACCGTGCTGCAGGCAGGAGGCCTTCATCAGGAACACACAGGGTTGAGTACTCAGCTGAGTACAAGTCTTGTGGCAACATCCTACAAGGGCTGATCTTCGGTGTTTTCAGGAGTTTTTTAAAAATCTTTGCTCATTATTTGGAGACACAGTGTTCTGGAGTGATTGGACATTCTCTCTGAAGAAAGCAAGGGCTCAATCAGTATCTACAGGGAGGAGCAGAGTTCACCTACAATCACCAAAGGAAGAAGTGCTTATGTTAGTCTGCTTTTTTTTGCATATCCCTTCATTTTCCATGGAGCAAGGGATACAGTTGTTTATACCAGGTTGTCATAGTTACTACTATATTTTAAAAAAATCAAAAAGGAACATTCAGATTTTGCAGAATTGATAGGTTACTCCACTCTTTTTGGTTCAAGGGTATGTCTAATGCAACATACTGTCTCTTAAAAACAAACAGACAGAAGAAGCAAAAAACCCACAACTCCAAGTCTTTATTTCAGTATTTCCCCAATATTGCATAACTCTACAAATGAAAGTGGCATGTTTTGAACAGGTGTAGAGCTGTGCCTCACTGCTTCCTGTATTTCAAACCTTGCTATCTGATTGGAATGGGAGCACAGGTATTGCATACCTGTGTGCCTTGTGCCTTGGTAACCCTGGATTATGCATTCACTGAATCGCCAGCCCCTTTGCTTTTCTTTGTCTGGAGCTAGCGTTCATCTCCATCCACCGTTCTCGTCTCCTACTGCTTATACACATGGCTCAGTCATGCACTGGGCTGAGCTCCTGCTCGTGCCAAATCCACCATGCTGTTGAAGGAGGATGTTACAGTGCTGGAACCAATTGCAGCATAAAGAAGCCAAGAAATACATGAAAAAGGGAACTGTGTTTAAATCATCACATCAAATAAAAGAAAAACCCAAATAAATATGAAGAGAACGTGAAATATCATCTTTGATGTTCTGTGCTGGGAAGGTTTCAATCTCTTTTTAAAGCTCCTCCTCCACCCTCTTGCTTCTTATGGGATTGTATCCAATATTCCAATGTTCATGTAATGCCTTGACTTTGCTATCATTCTTCTTGGGATAATTATAGGTTAGTATAATGTACCTATTGTTCTGTTCCACAAAGCAGCACTGTCATACGGATGGCAGGGGTGAGGTGGGGGGGATCTTTGTGTGTTCTCCTGCATCCACACTGTGTCTTTAATTAGTGTTCTTCCTTGCCTTTTCTTTTTTATTTTAATTTTTTTTCCTTCCCATGGTACATGCTGAGTACTTCCCCTTCTTAGACTGTTGGTCTCTTTTCCCAGTTATACTGGTGCCCTGTTTTTTTTTGTTTTGGCTGAGTTCATTCCCATCATAGCAGGTTTGCCTTTCAGATGAAAATAACATGAAAACCAAGTAATGAGTTACTGGTGTTTGCAGAGAAAGCAGATAAATTATTCTTTCCTAAACCATATTAATCAAATCTCTTTTGTTATCTTGTATGATTTTTCCTAAATTCAGAAAGAAGAAGAAGCCTACCCTGTGGCCAAGGGCTCCACTCTGTGTTTGGGCCCTGCTGCACAAGGCATCGCATAAACATGTACCAACATGGTCCCTGACTGGAGTGCTCACACGTTTTTCTGTAACAGGATTCGACTTTGCCCTCCAGGTGCAGGTGTGGGAGACTGCTGTTGAGTGCTGTACAGTGGGTTTGGTGCTGGGTCTTCCACTGCGTTTGCTAGCCAAGGTGACGAGGATATTATTGGATGCTTGAGAAATATTAAGGAGAGGCTGAAGAACCCAGGTAATCTCGGCTGTTGTACCCGAGATGAATGTTGGTTCCTAACTGGTGGAGAAGCTGTGTCATCAGTTGCTTGCTTTCTACTGTTACCACCTCCAAGATAAATAATATTCAGAGCTGGTGATTTATTTTAACCTGTAGGTTCATCTTGATTAGCTGCGGTGTATTTTGCTGTAAACTACTTTTTACTTTTGAGTCAAATAAGTGGTCTGGAGCGATGGTTCCTGACTAGCCCATCAAAGTAAAACAGTAGTAGTAAAACAGTAGTATTTTTTATTTTTCAGGACTTCACACAACTTCCTTCTCTTTGAGTGGGTTTACCAGAATGATGAAGTGGGAAACCTCCAAACGATTGCGTTTTTGAAACCTATTGTTATAAAGGAGGGGATTACAGATTTTGGGAAAATCTGAATTAAAACCTCTCTGCTAGCAATGAGTGTGCCTTGAATACATGCAGCTTCCCTTCTGTAAATGGACACCAGTGTATTCTGTGGTCAGAACTTGGTCTCCTCTTCTGCAGTTCCCAGGCTTCCTCTTGCTCCTGATGCACAAAGCCAAAACACACGTTTTCAACTTGAATATTTCTTTTAAAATGCCTTACATGAATCTTGGAAAGATCTGAAGGCTCCTCCAACTTTGTCATTGCTAGGTTCTTCTGTGACAGGGAGTGACTTCTACTGTGAAACATTTAAAATCATCAGTGTCTGCACACCTTTGCATATTTGCAAGTCTGAAAAAGCATGGCATCCATCTCTGGGTGTGTGGAATGGAGTAAAACAGACTTAGTGGATGGAAGTGGACTTCTTCCTAGGCCTTGAGAATGTGATCTTTCTAAAAGAAAAATTAACTTCTTTCATAGTAATAATTTGTAGAATTTTGTCTCCAAAACAAAAGGACCAACACAGATGTACAATTTGGCAAGCCACAAATATTAAGCAGCCAGGCTCTTTCTCTCTGGTGTAATTCCATGGACTTCAAGGGAATCTGGCCTAAAATGCCTTTGACTAATATTTGCTGGTTTCTGTCTGGTGTCCTGAGTAATGCCGAATTAGATTAGATATTTTAGAAATGGATGAACTCTTGTGTGTTCAGTGCTGCACGGTGAGAAACACCCCCTGGTATGAGCACACACGCATCCACGTACACACACTGAGCGCTCTCTGGGGATGTTCCCAGAACCAAGGTGCTTGCCAGGTGTGACTGCAAGCCAGCTCTGGCCGTGTTGTGTATGTTGGAGAAGCACAGGGATGTTCCCGACAACTGCTGCTTGCCTTGTGCTTGCTTATTGTATTTCCCCTTTGTATCCTGAAGTGGAAACCACAGGTTAATCCCAGACAGATCCTATAAATGTTTGTCCCTGTTGGACCAGACCCAGAAAAATTCCTCCCACTGGCTTCAGTGTATTTACATACCACAGGTCATTACAAGGTAGTGCTCACCTTTGTATTCATTCCCACATGTCAAAGCAGAGATATTAGTTCATTTTTCTTTTTTCTCCAGTATTTGTTCTATTTTCTAGGTTACTTTTTTTTTTTTTTAAAGAGATAAAGCGAAAGGAGTGATCCCCATGGGTCCTGACATCTGCTGCAGTCATTCTCACAGACTCAAAGGAGATTTAGGGAAGGAGAGGAAACAGTCTGGCTGCAGTCTCACATTGTTTCTCTTTCGTGGGCCCCCACCCTGCACCCTCCTGGGCCTGCAATCCACTAACTAGCTCCTCCTGACTCCAGCTGTCATTTTTCCTTTTTATCTACTCCTCTCTCAAAGAACCAAATGTCATCTCTTGTGGTTCCCTTAGCTGGGGTCAGAGACTCCTTTATGTGCATTACGCTGATCAAGGATTTTTAACTGGGAATGAGAGTGGTAATCAACTGCATGGTTGGGGAAGGGGAGAGATTAAATCTGAGAATTGCCAGTGATTGCCCCACGTGAAGAACAGCAAGCAGCTAGCAAAACACATGCTATCATTATGCTCTTATGATTATTTTATTCCCTCAGTGACAGTAAAATGCTATCTGTAGCAGAAAGGTAGGACAAAGTCCACCCTTGTTTAGCCCTGTGGTATTAAATAGATTTTCGATGGGGTAGAATTGGGAACAATTAGATTTACTATTTGGAGTGACTCACGTTTTCAGACCTCTGCCTGGGGGATTTCAAGAACGGGAGAAGGGAAATCAAAGGTATGCTTGTGATCTAAATTGAGAAGCCATTTTGTTCAGAAAAGAGCAGCCATTTTTATATCCAGTCTTGACTCTGTAGCTGTGGGGAAGTCATTGGAGGGTGTAGTGGGATGGAACTTCTGCTGTGTCCTGACACTTCAACTTTGTCAGCAAATTTTGGGGCATGATGGGTGAATAAAAGTGGGGTGAATAAAATGCAGGAAGGTTTCATGATGCTGCTTCAAGTTCTGCCCATGGTTTATTTTTCTGGTTTATTCAACACAGAATCAAGCTCTAAGGGACTGCAACAGATTGCAAAATTGATGTTTCACAGTCTGTGAAGGCACAAGTTACATGATAAACATTACCTTTGAATTGATTAATTACTTTAATTTTAGTAGCCTAAACTGTCTCCTTCAGTACACCCTTTGAAAAGTCTTTTCAGTCCTGCTAAAATGTCCTCTGTGGTTACAGAGCTATAGGAAGAAGAGTACAAAGTGTCCTGATTCTCCTTTTGCACTGATGTAAGTCAAAAGTACTCTGAGTACACAGGAACTGATTCAGTCCTCTTCTAGAAGACCATTTTCTTCCTAAGAGAAAAACAGACTCTAGTTAGAGTTGGTTTATTTGAGAGAGACCTTCCTGGTGGAGAAAGAGGTTTCCTTCTACTCAAACTGCCAGTTTTTGCTAAGATGTGTGCTAGTGTCTAACATACTAGTATTATTCTGGTTTTATTATCTAGGCATTTGACAGTGATTTTGTTAATGCTTTCAAAATATGTTGCTTTCTTAGCAACTCCAGCTCCTAGAAGCTGGGAACTACAGGAAATTTCCAGTTTTATTGCTGAAATGTCTGTCTCTGCTGGCTGTAGAAATATTTACACCTAAAATAATCTACCAATTCAGAAGCAGGACCCAATTTATGATTTTTTGAGTGGTTTGAAAGAGGAAAATATGAAAATAACCTGGTTTAGTGGAAGGTGTCCCTGACCATGGTAGGGCGTTTGAACTAGGTTATCTTTAAGGTCCCTTCCAACAGAAATCATTCTGTGATTCTGTTAAATAGAAGGTGTGGGTGGCAGCAGGAATATAGGAAGAAAGATGGGAATATCAGGATAAAAAAGGCTTATTTCCCATAGGTCAGGGGTTAAGCTTCTTGAACTTGGACTTAGTCCCCTTCCTGCCTACTTTCCCAGTTAAAACAGATGCGCCTAAATCTCAGGTTTAAGATGGAACCTCTTGGTAAAAATCCAATCAAATGCTACATTGCAAAGCTTCCAGATCTGGGCAGATGTGGAGTTGTAGCTGACCTGACTTTTCCTGCTTCCTTTTACCATGATGTTTCAGCTTTATCATTTGGAATGGGCCTTTACATACATTTTTGAGGTCTGATCATCCCTTGTAGGCATTGTGATATAAAAAGAAGGATGAATAGGAGGAGTCCACAGTCCTAGAGATGCTTTGTCAGCTACTGTCTTCTTGGTCTCCTGTGCTTTTCTCTGTAGCATGGGATATGGATCACCTCCTGACATGATCTAAGTACATTTGCCCCACAAATCCCTTTGAAATTTGCATGCCCTAGAACACTGGTGAGGCCAGTTTTGTCTTTCTGGGGCAGGTTATAGGACTTGAGGGTCCTGGTAATTTTTTAGAATATATTTTGGAAATTTGTACCCTGTTTTAGTTGACCCTTGTGTGCTAAATGCCTTGTACATTATTTTGTGGGGTTGGTAGATACCAGGCTCCATTTTTCAGTTTGTAATTTCCAGTCCTTTGTTGTTCAAAGACACACAGTCCCTGCTGTGTGCTGTTCCATTTACTGCTCCCTTTTCAGTCTTTTCTTGCCATCTTTCCTTACTTATTCAAATTTGTCATTCCCAATGGTATTGCTGTTTTGTTCAGTGGGAGCCATGATTAAAAGTTTCCCCACTGGACTGATTTGATTTGATACCTGTCTTTTCAACCTCAGAGTCTTTGAAAAAATCCCTCAATACATAGGCAAATACCAACACCAATGCTGTGGCCTCATTCTTCTTCCATCTTGTGCAGCTTTTTACCTTAGTAAAGTGAGTGTAAATCTAGGAGAAATCGAAACAGAGTTCTCAGTCTATGCAAGCTTTAATGGCAACCAAATGTACAATGGCATGGGGAAATGATATTTCTGGAGTTCAGATTCAGGCCTTAAACCCAGACTGAAGCTGAATTGTAATTTGTCATAATTTACTTGTTGTTAAAATATTAAATGTTTTACAAAAGCAAGTTGTATTTTTTCTGCTTCCACCTTTTAAATTTTTTTTGTACTGTTCCTCTATTAAAATGTACTGACAGTTGGAATCACATGGAAAGATTTTACTGCAGTAGCCAGTTTGGTCCTTCAGGACAGTATGTAAACATGTTCCTCAAGTGACTCTAGAACATGCAACCCTGAAGGAAGCAGATAATTGCAGAGACAAGCTTTATTTTTACTGCTGTTTTTAGAGCACCAACAACTCTCTAAAAGGTAGATATTGCTAGAACTTAGTCCTCTTCTTTCTGTAGAACCATGTGTTCTGGGATTCTTCTCCAGTATTTTATCAAGATTTTCTCCTCTATCTAGGCAGAATTAACAGAAAACAGGAAGCAAACAAACCTAAGCACAAGCATGCAGCATAAAGATTCTGTAAAGTGTCAGTTTGGGGATATTAAAAACAATCTCAAAACCATGTCATCCTATAGTAAATTATAGCCATGCCAGCTATCACCTCAAAATCCTCTAGGAATTTTTGCCACAGATGCTTTCCAGATGCTGCAAGAGTTTCCAGCTGTTTCTCTACTTTTGGATGCACCAGACAATACTGAGAAACCTCATCAGCTGATGGACAAACTTATGAAGGGTAAAATGGAGTAGGAGCTACTTACCAGGAACAGATGTAATTTCATCTAAGATGCCACTGGCTGAAGATACAGATACCAGCTGTTTATCAGCTGGCTTCATACTGAAGGTTCATTTTATTTTACTATGCTCTGCACTTGGACTTGCCTTCTTTCCTTCAGTCTTCTGGCTTGCTAGACCGAAAGGAGTATAAGAGTGCCACAAACTTATCATTCATACAAGTCTATCATTTTCTTATAACTGAACTTCCCTCTGGCAAGAAGTCACATGAAAGTCAAGTTATGAGATCCCCTAGCTCTCCATTACCCCCAAAACAAGAACGACTGGGAAGAGTTGTATCTCAACACATAAAATGTCAAATGAACACCAGGCATTCTTTGTATTCAAAACCTATATAAGTGTTCCTATAGCTCCTCTTGAGTAAAATATTCAAAGTCATTCACGGCAGCCTTATAACCAAGAATCGATGTGGCAGTGACTATTTTGTAAATATATGCAATCTATGTATAGGCAATGCTGTAGATGAGTGATAGTCAAACCTGAAAAGTTTGCTTCTTGAATGGACTGAGAGGGAGCAACATAATCACCAGGGAGTGGTCCCCTGTGCTGTGGTTGATGCTTTGTCATCATTGTTGCGTGTTGATGGTAAGCTGTGAGCAGGTGCTTTAGTGCACCGTCAGGTCATCACTGTGATTAGCTTGTGGAGCTCTGCAATTGTGTTTTCTTCCTGATTGCTGGAGAGAAGCGTTGCCTTCCATCTCTCCATCTTTCTGCTTCTCTCTTTGACTACATCAAAGAATAAAGAACAATCACTAGTTCTTTGAAATATTGGCTAAGCCTTCT
>WEIT01001051.1:15556-55816 GCA_013389985.1 Dryoscopus gambensis | reverse complement strand
CCTTTTTTTTCCCCTCCCTTTTTGTTCCCAGAGGATAGCTGGGGAAGTTTGCTGTGCCAAATGGTTGGAATGTATTTTTTCTCCTCTTCCTGCCCCTTCAAAATAGAAAGAGAAAACTTTATGCTGTGAATTCTGTTAATTGGGAAGCATAAATCCAAACTGTAGTGCAGCATTGCTGGGCCTAGGCACCTATTGAAATTTAATGAGGGAGGAGCAGCTTTCTCTTGCCCTCCCCTCTTTTGCTCTCCCCACATCAAACTCTTTTTTGTGGTGCCATCCTGTTCCTATGGAAGTATGGGAATGCCTGGGAGAGCGTGTGAGAGCATTTGTCCAAAGTTCTCATGGGTCTGAATGCAATATGTGACTCCTTTAAAATAATGCAGCCAGAGGCATGGACATTATTCCAAGCTGAAGTTAGTTGGGTAGCCAGACTAGGAAAAAGAAAGAGAGATTCCTCTGGGTACCTGCCCAAAGTGGCTGCAAGCCCATTTGAGGAAAATCCACTCTGCAACAGAGATTTAATGGTTTATGTGCCCTGACCGTATGTTTTGGACTGATGACAGGGTCCCATGATGAATGTTAATGGCTTTTTACTTCTTGTATCAGGCCTGATATTTTCTCAGAACTTGATGAAGTATTGAAGTATTTCCTTATCACTACTGAGTGGCCGAAGAGATATCTCATTAAATCAAAAATAGAAAATAAAAATCCTTCTCCTTGTTTCAGCTGTGGTAATTGGTTCCCATCAGCTTGTACTGGGTGTAATGGAGTCTCTTACACAAAAAGCCAACCTGAGAGGGCCTTGATCAGAGCATGAATGGGAGTATAATTAAACTGAGCGTAATAACATATATTTTAGCAAAGATAGACAAGTTCATCTGAAATGGCTATGGAGTGAATGCCAAAAGCACAAGCTTCTCTTTGGCATGCATGTTTCAAGAAGAAAAGCATTTCACATAGTGGAAGAAAGGTAGATTGGAAGGGTAACAGGAAGAGAGCTTATTTAGAGGGCCCTGTGAGTACCAAAATTTATTAAAGCCAATGCTGACTGGCTCTGAGATCTGCTACAGTAAAATAATAATATTTACTCTCAGGTAAAAATGCTTCTCATGGTGGTGCAAGACAACTGTTCACCTTGAGTTCTGGATAATACAACATTACCACATGAGATATTTTAACCTGTTGGTAATATTTTACTGCTTTGCCTGCAAGCTTGTCAATGTTTATGTAACATTGTAAGCATTAAAACTCTTATTTTTATCAACTTCACCAAGCAATTTTATCAACTGCTGCTGATGCAGCACTGGAAGTCTGGGGAGAGCTGCTTGCTTTTGCTTTGAGAGATGGGATGTAAGGTTAGAGGGGGTGGATGGTGATTGCATGAGCAATGCAGGTCAGGTTACTGTTGGATTCCTCTTGCAAGATAAGTGAGAGCCCTCTGAAAGGTAATTATTGGAAAGCATAAATTCCTGAGATAACCTGTCCAAGAAGAAATACTGACAGGAGCAGAGGCCATGTGTTAAAGGCTAGCCATTACTCCAGGGCAATGGGCTAACCTCTCTCTCTCTCTTTTTCTGTGACCTCTCCTTGCTCTGACAGTTGACTCCTGCGGTTCTTTCCCTTCAGTTGCTTGTCAATCTTGTCCTGTTTATAGACCACTGTGATGCTTGTCTCCATTCTGTACTAATTGGGGTGCAGACAAGTGGAGACTCTGTATGCAGTTTAGTTCCATGTCCAAACTCTTGTTTAGTCATTGTCTTTGCTTGTCATTGTCATTGTCACTGCAGTGTTCAGGTAGCTTTTACAGGATATCTGAAAAAAAAGAGGAAGGTTATTCCTGTATTTCTTTAACTGATTTTTGTATAGAAGAGCTTCAACCAGCTTTCGGCATGACATGGTGTCAGCTTTGTCTGTGAATCAAGAAAATTGCTGGATGGCAGTTGGGGAAGGAAGTCTTGCAGAGTGAGAAAACAAATTTCAGAGGAAAAGATGGAGCAAAACTGGGAAATAAGAAAAGTGACTTCTCTTTCTCTATGGCTTTGTTATGCAAACTTTCCATGTCTCATCTGTAATGTAGAGATAATGATATCTACCCAGCTCCTATTTCCACTGGTTGATTGATTAATGACTGTCTCATGATCCCTAGATTACACGTCTGTGACCTGCAGCTTTAATTACTGCAGTGTATTACATCGCCGAAAGAAAATGGAACCAATGTGTTAGCTCTGGCTAGTTCCAGCTGGGAAAACATGATAAACTGACCTGAACAGCCTTGCCCACGTGTATCTGCTTCTAAGACCTCATTCTAAAAGTGCACTGAAGCATGTGCTCTCTGTTCAGCTGCCATCTCTGTTCAGCAAGACATTCAAGTATCTGCCTAACTTTGAATTGATGGGGACTTGCACACTCAGTAACATGCTGTGCTGAACTGGGACCTAGTGCTTGGTCACAGGCAGGGTTTCATCACAAGTGTTTGAAGACCTCCGTCAACACATGGGGCCAAAAGTGAATCTGAGGTCTGCCCTAGCATGATGGGAATATGCATTAAACAACTGGAGTCTTTCAGACTTGCCAAAAGAGTAAGTTATTTGAGCAGAAGAAAGGATCTTTATTTTGCAGGGATAATTGCAGCAAAACAGTATTGCAGGGTTTGCTAATTGTTAAGTGACTAACAAAGCTTTTCTATTTGCTTTAACTGCTTTACAATAATAACCACCTCAATCTGATACTTGAATTAAGGTGGTGCTGAGAACAGGAAGCAAATCAGAAGGAAAAGAGGTGCAAGGAAAGTCTATTTGTGTGGGAAGAACCATCAGATATTTAAGTTTCTGAAAGCTGGTTGTGGCAAGTACTTTCTCTTGACTTTATTAAAGAGTTCCTCTTAGGTGCTGCGTAAGTATTTACAGAAACCAGGGCACAGGTGTTTGAAACATCACTCCTCAGAGTCATATGTGAGTATTTGTAATGATGGTTTGCTCTGCTCCCGTGGGATATGCTCCAGGTGCAGAAGATCTTGTGCCTGGACCTTTGAGTTAGTTCCAGTGTGCTCTCAATACAGGGTGTTCTTCATGCTGGGGAAGCTGTGAGATGATGTGTTGGATGCCTCTGTTTCACCTCTTATAATTTTTATTGTTACTTTTTGAGGAGTAATAGTGGTACATCACCAGAGGAATGACCGTAATCTGCCCTACTCCCATTTGTGGGTAGAACTGGGAGAAGGAGGCGAGAAAAGGAAATCTAATTCACAATTCTATTGGGAATTCCCCTATGTAGCATGAGTCAAATATATCCCTGCTGTACATGTGCCAAGGCCAGTAGATTTATACAAGTAACAGAATGATTGTTCCTGTGTATTTAAGAGAAATAATAACTCAAAGAAACACCACTTTAGTTATCTAGGCATGAGATGACTTTGCAGAGAACAGAAAACATGATTTCCTGTTTTGTTTTGTGTGGTTGCTAATTATTGACTGGGTACAGTAGATTTTAGTGTTTTCTTACATGTGTATTCAGTTGGTCACACAGATTGTGACCAAGAATCTGAAAGTGCTACCCATTCAAGATTAGTAAATTTAAGGTATTGGCTCTAGCTGATTTTTTTTCCCCAAGGCTGACCTCAGGGACAAAGTAAACTCTAATAATTATGTGGTTTTATGTTAGATCTATATAAATCTCTGCTTCGCTATATGTGGGATCATTTTCACCTGTGCAAAATGGATTGTTTCCTGGAGTGGCATTTCCTTTGCAGCAGGAGATACAAGGTTCCTACAAAAGAGACAAGTCAGCAGAAAAATGTGAGCTTACTAACTCTTTCTAGTGAAAGGACAGGAAGTACCTAAAATATTAATGTAATAACAGTTCAGTGTAGTGGGGAACCTTGCATGCCGTGTAGGAACATTTGTACTATGCTTCTACTTGCATGTTTATTTTAATCTCTTTTAAATTCTTCCACCTGGATTGAATGGTACTGTATATTTGTCTACTAAATAACTGCACAAAGAGCAGGGGAAATCCCAGCCTGAGAACTTTCAAGAGGGCTAACAGAGGTCATTTAGACCAGGACCATGCTGTCGAGCTTGGACAGTTGGGACTCTGATTTGGCTTAAAGCATGGGGCAAAACCCCCATGGTCTTTCCTGGCATCTCACTGCCTGTTGAGCTCTGGTGGAGATATGTGGCTTCACGAAAGATGAGATACTCAGAGACGCATGAAAAGGAATGCTCTTGTCAGCTTAGCTGATGTCATTTCAGCCAGTGATGTAACTGGAGTAGGGAACAACTTCCATTTGCATTTGTTGTGTCTCCCAAGAGGGCTGTGCTGGCTGAGTGACCTAGCTGTCACCACTGATGGTGTGGACAGACTTTTTCCCATTGCAAACAAACAAGTGTGCCACTTGAAGACTAACCCAAGCTGGTTGTACTGCTGGAGATACCTCTGGTGGAAGAAGCGGTTTTGTGAGCTTGCCCTCAGCTCTTCCGGGCAATGTCAGCTGGGTTTGCTCAAACAGATCGAATGCCCTTGCTTGAACTGAGTCAGGGAGTGCTCACGCAAGTATTGCCACTGGCAGGAGGTGTGGGAGCAGTAAGCTCTAGGAGACAAGCAGTGAAAAGCAGCAGGGTAGGAGGGAACGGGTGATATTTTTAGCTGGCACAGCTAGAGCTAGGAGAGGATTTCTGTTCATGATCTGAGCATCTTTTTAGTGCAGACAGTGCCTGAAGTAATGCACACGATTTATTAGTGAGGTAAGTGTAGGGTGTTACCCATGTTCTGCAGCGGAACTGTTAAAGCTACAAAGGAAGTCACGGCAGAGTAATTTGTAGAAGTCTGATTTGCTGTCTTCCTGGTGCCAACTTGGGTGATAGATTATGGTTTTTACTAGGAATGCAAAAGATAGGACCACTGTGGGAAATCAGAACCATGGGAGCTGAGTGGATAGACTTTGTCTTTGACTACTTCTGGCCCCTAAGACTATTGTTGCACTAAGCCAAACAGAATTCTGGTGACCCCAAGCCACAGCAGCTTGAGTTGCTTTTCTAAAAATATATANGCTGAAGTTTTCATTAGTTCATTCCTTTAGTAATTGGAAAGAATTTTTGACCTTTTAGGGGAGGTTAGGACCAAGCTGAATTCTGCGTGCTGTCTTCAGACACAAAAGAGGTCTAGGTTATTACCTTTCACACCTGTTGTTCATTTAATTGGATGATGCTGCATCTCTTTAAAACAGAATCTCTGGCTTGAGAAAGAATAGATGCTCTGAGATATCCCCAAGGAATCTGCCTCTGAGATTAACCTAATTGGTCACTGTGCTGAGTCTAATAGTGATTGTATGCAATGTCTGTCTCTGGAAACAACTTAGGTAGTCTGATGTATGGCATGGTAAGTGCTGCTGATGCCTCTTCATGGAAATGAAAGTAAAGTAAGAGAAGATGTGGACAAATTACCACATGCACTGTAGTATAATTTTTCACATCCCAGTATATTTGAATGGGGCTGATAACTTAATCTTTTGAAATACCTGATTTTCCAAGTACACATCATCTTGTACCATACACAAATAGCTGTTGTATCTAGCCAACAACTCTGCATGTTAACAGCTGAGTGAGATGGGCAGAATTATCCCACCTTTTGGCTTTGAGAGCTGGGAATGTGGCTACAGGCCTTGAGTGGGGTCATGCACAGCTGCAAGAAGAGGAGCATCTCTAGTTCTGATCCTTATTCCTGCACAGAGATGGTTGCAGCTCTTGACCCTGAAAGCCAGATTTTTGTCAGCAAGATACCATCATGTACCACACTCTTCTTGGCAGAATTAACTTGTGCTGCTGTTTCTTTTCTTCAAATGGAAATGCCAGCAGAGCTCTCATACTTCTACAATACCTGTGAGGATGGGGCTAATCAGATCAATTTTCCTCAAATTGTAAGTTAAGCCTACCTTTTGTCATTTTTCTTCAAAGACAGACTTTTTGCATGAGATGATACCGGTAGTTTCACAGTGGATTAAATTACAGCCTAAGCCTGTTTCCAGAGTAGGGAATGTAGCTCTCTCTACGAGGCCATGCTCTCTGTTACAAATCAGCATCACACAGTGATTCAAGCAGTGAGTACCCTGTTGATTCTGGCCACAAGTAGCCAACAGGGATTTTGAACCCACCAGGGGAAGTCTGCTGGTAAATACCTGTAAAAGGGGATTTCTTTGCCCTTCTACATAGAAGATGGGCTAATGTTGGGTGCTTGGAGGAGGGTGCTGAAAAACCTCACATTGCTTTTACGCTGATCTGGGATTCAACCTAGTCTTGTAGCTCAGGGCATCTTCTTGACTGCTGCAACGTCTGGGCTGTGCCAGTGCTGACTCAGGAGCTTGTCATCAGCTCTCTGATGGCTCCTAATCCCTTGAACCACATACAGTCTCTGCACCTGCCACAGAGCAGTGAACAAGTGCTAGAAGCTTGTCTATTTTGACCTGTCTGCCTGAATTCTTCCGATGAAAGGCGTTAACTCTCCTGGAAAGCCTTTTGTTTACCCTTGGATCATTGCTGCTCCAGCAACACTGTCTTTTTTGTACACTGTTTTGTGGTCTGATTTGTGTAGTGTACCTACGACCAAAAGAGTCCTGCTAGCCATTGTTTTCTCTGACTCCCAGGCTGGGGAAAGTTACACAGTCTTCCTGTTGTCCATCAGGTGAAACTGCTCAGTATGTGTAGAAATGAAATAGCTGTCTCAACGACTCTGGCTCTTGGAGAGCATAGGAAAGACATGTGTTTGTGAGTCTTTAGAAAGCTGCCAAGTTTATGTTAAAAAACTGAAAGCCCAGAAAGTTTGAATCATTCTGTAGCACATCTGGAAATCCTGTTTTGCCTTTGCTCTTGTTCACACCCCTTACATCATTAGAAAATGTCGTGCAGGGACAGATGCAATGGACCACTATGAGAAAACTGAATCTGCACATTCCTGCACTTTCTGGCTTGCCATTAGAGTTTGTGGCAGGATTTTCAGCAGTCTGTTATGCTTCACCTAACGCCAGGGAAGCCATTCTGTATTTCTCTTGAATCTCCATGTCCTTCCTTTCTGCAAGGGGTGCATGATTGTAGCATTTAGGCACTGCCTATTGACTAGAAATTCCACAGAGTACAGCCAAAGGAGGGGCCTAGCCAGCCCTTTGTTATTAATGCTCAATAGTTGTCTGACACTCTTGAACATGTCATATTTTCTTTTGCTTGGATCTTCTGATGAATGTTGTGTTAGCATCTTGCAATGTAATGTGAGGGTGAGCAAAGCAGAATGCTTCATCTCTTCAGGGAAGATGCTCTGGAGCTGAGGGTCTGCTGTCTGAAGATGTTACAGAAGCCTGGTGATACTGGACTCTGTTAAGCACAGGTTTCCAGTTGCATCTGGGTCTAGAAAGGAGAAACTGACATTCAAGCAGCTTGAACTTAGTCCACTGTGCCCTTCATGAAAATCAGTGATGTTTCAGAGTCTGTGAGGAAAAGGCATGAGGACAGGCAGGAGACTATGGACTACTTTGGCTTACTTTGTGGTAGGGTAAGTACCACAGTTTTGCAATGAGCTCTGTCTTTGTTGCTTATCTAGTCTGAGGTGGAGAGTCAGAGTAGGCTGGTCCAGATGGGAGAAACACACATGAGCATGGCCAGGCCACAACTTGAGAAGAGAATTACGCTGACTGGAAAGGGAGAAGAAAGTCCTTTTGGTGATTGTATCTAGAAGATTGTCCACATTAATAGTGTTAGTGTGTAGTTTGTAATGCTTCCCACTTCTAGTCAGCCTCATTCCAACGTCTTCTGACTTCAGCCTCTGCCAGCTATGCTGCCCTTGCTTTGAACACTGTGAGATTTGGGAGAGTGCTGTCAGCACGAGGGCGAAAAAGATACATAAAGCTGCATGTCATCAATGTAATGGCTGGCATTGCTGCCCAGATACTTCATCATATTCCCTGAAGGTTTTGCATAGATATTAAATAGAAACGGTTGAAGAATTGAGCCCTGTGGCGTTCTTCATGTCACAGGTGATAAAGAGAAGCAGCAGCTGCCTGTCAGGGGCCTCATGGGACCTGCTGGAAAGGAATGAGTATAGCCAGCTTGGTGCAGTTCTCTCAACACTTGCCAAGACATGTAGCTGTCCAAGATGGTCTCCAGTGTCACAGGCAACTGGTAGCTCAGGTAGTGCCTGCATGATTTCTTAGTCTCTGCTCAACTTTGTGAGAAGGCCTGAGACCTCACTGGTGCTTCATTTCCAGATTCATTCATGAGTGTCTCCAAAAGGAGGGTAAAAGGTATCTTTTGAAGCTGCATTGCATCACTTCTCTCATAGCACTTCTCAGATCTTACCCAGTTTGAAACTGGATGCAGTGCTGCTGAAGAACAAGTTCTGATTTAAAAAGTCTTTTTCAGTTGTCCTTGCTGTTTCTCACAGTATCAAATGAGTCAAATCATCTAAAATGTAAAACTAGAGGCTAAACGTATAGTAAATGAAAACTTTATGGTCTTAAGGAAAGCAAGTACCACATTTTTGATCGTGGCTGAGGACCATTGCAAACTGTAGAAGGAAAAGTCTGTTGCTTTCTGTTACATGACTAGTTATTTCTTCCTGTGCTATCAGGTTTTTACTTGCCTAGTCATGTAGTGAGCACGGGTTTAGAGGGAAATGACTAGAAAGAGGCCTGGCCTCGAGTTCTGGAGACATTCTGGATTCATACTCAGAGGTATCGGGTGGAAATTTAAGATCTGCACTTAAGGAGGACTGGTTCTTTGTTATACAAGTTTTCTTGGGATGATGTGGACCTGTAATCATGGTTGAGCGTGGCTGGTTATAAGTCTTCAGTGAGTGCTCACCTTCTCTGCGTACTAACCTGAATTGTGTTAGGCACTGCAGGAGGGGCACGCTGGATTCTGTCTATTTTATAGCCATTGTAAAAGGTGTAAATGCACTCAAAAATATGTGACTTTGCAGGATGGACTGCAAAGTAGTGGTGGAGAGCTGCTCTGCTGCTTTCAGGGCCCATCAGGATCCCTTGTCAGCACAGAAACAAACATCTTGAACATCTGGAGTGAAGTCAGGCTCCTGGTCCTTGTTGCTAATTTATGGGCTTCTAAGACAGGCAAGTTCTTGGGTTTCTTTTTTTTTTTTTTTTCCCCTCATTGAAGGCATGCCTAGACAGCAGATTCATGGCACTAAGTACTATACAGAAAAGTAGTAAGCTGGAGTCTGCTCAGAAATCTTATGGACTAGTTAGAGCTAGCAGGCAAAGATTGAGGGAAGGGAAGAATTGTTCTTCCCTGACTTTGTTATTAGCTGACCTGATTCCATGATAGAAAACCTCAGTTTCTTAACACTTAAAAGAACAGTGACCTCAAGGATGTCACAGCGTGTGATCTTCCATGCTGGTGCTTGCTGTCATGGCAGTGGCTACCTGCAAGGCTGCACAGAATTGCACCAGCCTCACATTGCTGTCCCAGCACCCATAGGGCTGCTGGTGCTTTCAGTGCTCACCTCCCTGTTCACACGGATCTTCTACTACTCCCAGACTGCTGTTTAGTTTCAGTCCCACTTTTTTTCACCAATAAAGAGCCTCTAACCTCTACTAAACATTTACCTCTCCTATGCAGCTTTGCAGAAGTATGCAATAGCATAGGTTATTCTTTTCCAAGTCCAGGACCCTTTATCAGTCAGCCAGAAGCAGGTTATTTTAGTGTGCATGGGTTGGTGTGTAAGTGCAAAGCCTGTGTGTATGCCAGCAGTGTCACTGGCACGCCTGTCCCAAACATCTGGGGTTTCACCTGGGGCTCTGCACTGAAGGGCTGTGTGCTTTTCACAGTGTGCTGACAACTGTATTCTGTATTTCCAGTTGTGCTGCCTTCAGTATGATTTGCCTTCCTTGTCCAGAAGTTGTTCATGTCTGCTCCTTGCTATTTTTTCCCCAGCATCTTTAAAATCTGCACATATGCTGATGATTTTGTGTCATTAATATCAATCTAGACAAGTCTGTGTGACCTTTAACTCCCCTGTCCAAAGGGAAGAATTGACCCTTGCAGTCAGTCACAGCACAGCACTGACTCATACATACTTTTCATAAAAATAATGCGGAAATTCCCCATAGTTTTTACAGATACTTTTTCAGGAGTTGAATTGTAAGTCTTCCATAGCAACACAGTTTGGGAAAACTATGAAGCATGTAACAGATAATTAATCTTTTTTCTGACGTATGATACACTTTATAATATTCATTTTTTTTCTCTTCTCATATCTCACTTGCTCAAACTCAACGGATCTGTTTGAGTTTCCTTTGAGCTCATGTGCTCTCCGGTCTTATTCCCACCCTTGTCTGTTCTCCAGTTCCACTGTAAACCTCCTGGCAAGAGGCTGGGATTTGTCCCACCTCCCTGACTCCACTGTGATGAGCACAATAGGACCGTACTTCCCCTTTTTTTGCTCTGATTTTAATATACTTTCTGGTTTTTTTTCTGAGTAAGATAAAACATGCTGTGTTTAGATATGTAGCACAAAAAATGAAAAAATATCTCTAAGCTCGAAGTTCTTTAAAAAAGCACTAACTGAAATTTGGAATGAGTCAGAATCCCTCCAATAAAGACTAATGGTAAAACAAAACAACTAGGCACCCAAAAGTAATTTCAGGGAAGCTGTTTACCACTGACATATGAGTGTCATAAGATGTGGCGGTTTCATGCTGGTTCCCTGACTGGGAATCGAACCCCGGCTGCAGCGGTGAGAGAAATACTGTTTCTTTACTTTCCTATATTTGATTATTTGTCACTTTTTAAAAAAATTCCATTTATAATTAAGGCCAGGGCAATTCCTCAAGGTCTCAGTGTCTGAATATCTTCCCAGTGAATACTTAGGGAACTGCATTTTTTTGATCATCCTTGCTGTAGTGGAGCCAAGGCAAGCTTTCCTAAAATATGGAGGTGACTGAATACTTCTAAATTGTTATTTTTCTTTAAGGCAAAAAATGCATATTTAAAATCTTTAAAATAAATGTAATGGAACAGACTAGACTGCAAGGTTGTGTCAAGAGTGAATTTGACTCATTAGCTTGGTTGCTTCTAGGCCATTAGGGTCTCAAAACCCCTTTTCTCCCTCTTAGAAAAATCTGAAATTTACTCTACTTGATAGTGTGATTTAAAGCCAAATATTTTACTTTTGAAGACTTATAGTTATTTTCAGTCTTAGAGCAAGTTGGAAACTGAAGCAATCTCCAGTCAGATCCTGTATCTGGGTTGCTGAGATGTATTGTCTTTGTTAATACAGGTGCTTTGTGGTGTGCGTATTTTAATGACTGAAGTGATTTTTGGCATAAGGAAGGCTTATGCAGTGGTGGCAATTTTTTGTCACACAGCTATGCTTTTCTTTCCAGTAAACTCCTTAGAGTTACAGAGTATCCGTGGTTTAATATAGAAGGAATCTGACATAGCTCTGAGGAAACTCAAGTGTTTGTGGAAAGAGCTGTTAATCTTTGATCAACTGGGGTCTCCTTGTTGCTGACTTTGATTACACAAGTGTAGAACATTAATTACAGCTTTTAATAAGATTTCATTTCTTTCTAATCACATTCTTTGTATAGTAGTGCAGCTTATCTTTTCCTTTCTCCCCTGCTCCCCTTCCCTTCCCCCCCTGCCTTTTTATGGAAAAGGGCATTTGAGGTCATTGCAGGGGATTCAGTGTCCGGAGGGATCCTGCTGTACACGCTCTGCTCATGGCTGTACCCTCCACTCGCTTGCACAGTCCAGAGAGCTCTCTCCTTCAGCTGCCCTCCAAAGATCCCTGCACTGGCAGCTGCCCAGGAGCTGGTGGTCAGCAGGGGAGGACAAGTCTGAGAGGCACCATGGTCACACAGATGTTCACTGCTGCACAAAACCTCTGAAAAACCCTTACGAAGTCTCTATAGCCAAAGGATGTTCTGACTTCCACATCACTGGGTAACTTGAGACTTGGGTAATTTAAGTTCTGATCATCAGAATTGAGAAGGGGGAACTAGAGGTGCCTCCCTTGGTGTGTGCTGTATTTGTGCTCTTCCCTAAGCCTCTGCCAGCCCCTGCCAGCGACAGGATATTGGTCCAGTATACCCCAGACAAAAAGAGTTTGACTCCCATGTAAAGCATAAGGTACAACTGAGGAGTCACTTCAAAGATGTGAGTCACAAAAAGGATACAGATGGTAAAACAGAGCAATTTGCACTGATTTGGCATTCAGAGGTGTGCAAAATTTAAAAATGCCAGTTGTGCCTATGGAAGAGGATAGTGGGCAAAACAACTGATAAAACAAGAAAGGGACTCCCTTTTATCTCTGTGCATGCATCCCTTTGGCTCACTTGCTGTGTGTGCTATATTCTTTTTGCACACTAATGAATATCAGAGTCAGAGCAAGTTATGCTATCTATCACTCTGCTCCTGTTTTCTAATGAACTCACCCCTAACAGGTAGCTTTCCTAGCTATTCGTGTCACGACTGAATTTCACCTTGACAATAGATCAAGAATGAGGTTCAGCAGTGTGGCCCACCTACTTTGCAATGCTCCAGCATGACAGCTGTTTTGTGTCCTCAGGGTAGCTTTACTTTGATGCTCTTCCCTGTTTAGAGAAATGTGGAGGCAGGATTTTGGTAATCTCCAGCAGGCAGAGTTTTTAAACCTTTCTCAAGGGAAGATGAAGGGTGTACAGAATTTTTGAACAAACAGTTATTTATGAAGTAAGTGACATTGTCTTTAGAACTGTTCTTCCCGCTGGGCTCCAGAGAAAAGCAGCATTTGCCATGCTAGATCTTACTGGTCGCTGTTGTAGCCTGCTGCTCTTGGCACCTCAGGCTTCACTGTGAAAAACTCTGGAAGGCTTATGACAAAACATCTAGTCTGACCATTGCAGATATGGCTCCAGTGATTACGGGGTGTGTTTTCATGTCGCAGAAACACACAGTAAGAGGACTATGGTCTTTGCTCTTATGGGCTCTTTGACACCAGAAATGGTGGGGCACAGTTATTCTAAACTTGGTTGGCTTTCTGGTTGCTCAAAACATACTGCAGTAGTTGCTGTAACATGGGATTGAAGTGTCTGGTTTGCTGAATTGGCTGGACAAACTACAGAGGAAGAGGAACAATCAAATGAATTCACTGTGGTGTGCATGGGCCTGACCCAGGGTCATGGGCCAGTGTGATTGCATCATTTGCTCATTCAGTAGCCACACTACTACTGATCTCAAAAGGTCTGTGTCTCGTTCCTGACATCTGATCTTTTGGTCAATTTGACATCACTTTCTGCATGATCTGATTCAGCAGTGTCTTGAGTCACCAACATTTGCATCTGTCCAGGCAAAGTTTTTCTGTTTGTCCATTTTCAAACCAACCAGCCACCCAATCAACCAGCCACCCAACCAACCAACCACCTAACCAACCAACCTTTCATGCCCCTTTTCCTACTCTTGTTAGAGGGGGCAGCACCATCATTCTCACTATCTGCCCTGTCTCTTTTGGCAGACTCGGGGACCAGTTCTACAAAGAAGCAATTGAGCACTGTCGCAGCTACAACTCCCGGCTCTGTGCCGAGCGAAGCGTCCGCCTTCCCTTCCTGGATTCACAAACTGGGGTAGCTCAGAACAACTGCTACATCTGGATGGAGAAGAGGCACAGGGGACCAGGTTGGTAGCGTTGTGTCTGTGTATGCATGTGAACGTATGGAGGGCTGGCCACTGAGCTCTCATGGGGTTTAATTAATAGGAGCTCAAACCTGCTACAGGCCACACAGAAGAGAAACTGCCTAAACCTCTGTGCCTGCAGGGGATTTCCTTTGGTAACTGCAGAGAGCTCATGCTAATTATGCAAAGAAGTGCCTGACATGGTAGTTTCTAAGGCTGCATCATTGTAGCTCTTTTCAAGCTATAGATTCCAGTCTGTAGCAGAAGACTCGATGCTCTACTTTAAGCAGGACTGGAATTACCTCCAAGGTGGAGAAGGGAGTTTCTGAGATGAATGCTGAAAATAAGGAACTATATTGGGAAGGATATAAAACTGAAGTAAAATATAGGAGAGTCCAGTTAATGGAATGAACATTTTCTGGTGGTTAGAAATATACCTATAAATCCTGGTTCTGCTTTGGACCAGTTAACTTCGATATCAGTTCTGGAGCTGCAGTTCCTTTGGGTACAGAAAGAAGTCGGTATATTTCCTTAAGGAGCTTTGGCTAATGCCTGTTCCATGGCTCAGTGAAGCTCCAGGGAAAAGAGCACTGTTATTTTTGTAGACTTTGGTCAGTTGTTCCTTTGTTAGACTAATCCATCTGAAATCATTTTTGAAAGGCAAAGGACAGTCACCAGTTCAAAAACTGGACATGTTGCTCAGACAGAAGTCCTTCTGAACCCCCGGGCGAATTTGGCTAGGTTTCAGCTCAGTATCTGACCAATAATTAGATCAGGGAACAGATATTTTGACAGCACCAAACTGGATTTCCACCTTTTTTTTCCCTTCCCCTTTAGTGCAGCCAGAGAATCCAGGCAGGAAGGGACCTAGGGTACATGGGCACTGGAAGTATGACATGCACACATGTGCATAAATACATGCCAGTTCTCTAAACTATATTGACACCCTCTCACCTTCACCCTTCACCCCCTCAAATTCTAGATCTGAAATGCTGGTAAGGTGCAGCCTACTCTAACCTCTTCCACTGTCTGGTTTACAGGAGATGAAGTGGGAGGAACTTACAGGATGTTCCTTTACCCTCCTGGGGCTAAGAAAGCAACTGCTGCTTCTGAAAAGTGCCTAGCTGAGTCTTAGCTGAAACTTTCCTTCTCCCTTTCCTAGGATATACTAAAGGAAGGATCCTTGTGCTCCTCCTATTCCCAAAATATCAAAAGTAGATTTAGTGTTGTCTTGCAGTACTATCAGAGAACTGTTTCTATAGTAAAATGCAGCCACTTCTGGCAGAGGAGACAACAGGTGTTTTCACTGTGTTAAAAATACCCTAAGAATATTTCAGCTACCAAAACTACTGGGGTAATTTGGGACTGCTGAACGTGGTTCACAAGATGGAAGTTGTCTAAACTTCTGCACTAACCCTTCTTTTGTAGGGCTGCTTCATAATCACAGTCAAGTTTTTTGTTTCAGCTGAAAATTCCCCATTCCTAAGAGATTATGCTTTGGCAAAACTAGGTTTCTCTCTTTCTTTCTTTCTTTCTTTCTTTCTTTCTTTCTTTCTTTCTTTCTTTCTTTCTCTCTTTCTCTCTTTCTCTCTCTCTCTCTCTTTCTCTCTCTCTCTTTCTCTCTCTCTCTTTCTCTCTTTCTCTCTTTCTTTCTCTCTCTCTCTTTCTTTCTTTCTCCCTTTCTTTCTTTCTTGTTATGAGTGAGGTGCTGCTATTTTTATCCTTCTGAACACAGTCAGAAGGTGTGTGTGTATATATATATATATACACACACACAGGTATACATCCACTATATTCACAAGTAATGTTTTTGTCAACAGTGTCTTCCACAAAGACAGACATAGATAGTCTTGTGTGGGTCTCACTGGTGTCCGTGCACTTGCACATCATAAATGCATTATAGCATCACACCAGAAACCAAGATGTCCTGCTTTGCCTTTCTCAGCCACAAGCTCTGTGGACTACTTTGAGCAAATTCATTCTGCAAATCTTTCCTTCTGCACTTCTGATAGTGACCTGTTCGGCAGCTTGCCCTGCAAAAGTGGATAGGTGACATTTCTCCTGCAGGTCTGCACTGGAGACTAGCGAAGGAACAATCTTCACAGAGAGTATCAAGTGAAAGAAGTCTCCTGCATCTGCGTTGGCCACCAAATCTGATGACTTTGTTATTTTGAATTAGAATAATCAGTGTGAAATGAAGCAGCTCTCCTCCCCCATATTTGCTTTCCTCTTTCTTGATTTTTATTAGCCCATTTAGTGCTCCCTTGAGTGTCTTTGTGTAATCTATTTCTTGTAGTATTATGGTGAGTCAAGGCATCTGTCTGCAGTTTTAGCATGCCTGGTTTTGGTCTGTACACAATGTGCTCGTGCCCATACTAAAGGGCTCTGAAAATTCTCTGCCAGCCATCCTGGTATCTGTCTTGTGTGCTGTGCTCACTACCATTTATTATCCCTAACCTGAAAAACTAGATAAAGACAAATGGCAAAGCTCCAGGACCTCTTTTCACTTACATAGACTTGAAAAACAGAGGAGAGTCAGGAACTCAGCATATTAACCTGAGTTCTTGCTGTTCTCTTTGTTAAAGGAGTCAGAAATCTGCATCTCATGATAAACATTTCAGGGTTAATTTTACACAATACTGCACATAACTCCCTCCTTTTCCCCTCCTCCCCTGGCCTTTCACACGAGCTTTGAGTTATGACTCTCCTACACTAATGAGATAAACAACATAACTCACTGCAGGTTCTGCTATTTCCTCTGTAAGCAAATGGTTGGAACCTTCTCTGGTTGCCCTATAAGGTACCAGAGGGAGAGACAACCCACAGGGGACTGAAGAAAGTAATATGCATTATTTCCATGTTCACTGCAAGATGGCCCATGAAGGAGCTACATTCAGAGCTTTCAGAACTGACCCTTTCCTTGTTGCCTCTCCTTTGTGTAAGATCTACACTTCATGTGAGCCAACACAGAGACAGATGGAGAACAGGGTAGAGAAATGAAGGTAGCATTGATGGGTTCAATGAAGTGAAAATCTGGTATGTGTTTTAAGTTCATTGGATGGCAGTATGTTAATGAACAGGTGTATTGTGAGTAGGAACAGAGGGCTTATCTCAAGGGGTGCAGAGGTGGATGTTGGATCATCCGTCTCTTATTGATCTGCCTGCCACCCTCTAAGGAAGAGGCCTTCCTACCTCTCTCCTTTCAAGTTTCTAGTTGGGCTTTCAGCATGTGGTGTGTACTTGGCTTTCACTGTCCTGGCTGAATCCAGAACTGCTCTTTCATATAAGAATGCTCACATTAGCAGATACTCCCCGAAAACTAGTAGATTTTTGCTTCTCTCTGTCTGGGACAAAAGCTGTGGTACTTATTCTTTCAAATGGCTCCTCTGTGGAGGCCAATGCAATGAAGGGCTGATTCTCTGTCCTACTGCTTTGATCTGGCACTTGCCATTTCAATGTTGTGTTCAAGTCCTTGCACAGGACCTGCTGCGAAAGGGCGGGGCTTCTTGCCTCCACCTCTTTAATTATTCACATCAGAGCCAGGCACAATCCACCTCATCACTATACCAATTGTTTGCAGTGGTTAATGTTTGCAAAGTGGCATGAAGAAGGGTGTCCAAACACTGTATAAGTGCTAGTTATTCACATTTTTATTCCCAAACCGGTCTTAAGCAACCTGTTCTGAAATGTGTTCTTGGGATGGGCACAATGCCCAGCTTTCTGGGCACCTATGAAAGAAGGGCATGAAAAGTCCAAGTCCAATAGCATTCTGTGCCCTGAGACAGCCAGGATCTCTGCAAATACTCCATCACTTGGCCATACTCAGGCAGTATGCTGTAGATGCTCCAAGGCCTTGGAAATAGGTGGAAGGTGCTGGGGTCTGAACTGGCATTCCCAACAACTGAAATATCAAAAACCAGGAACTCACTAGCAGAATTTGATTAGCACATTCCCCCGAGGTGAATTATGTTATTGTGTCTTCCTCCCCACCCCCAAGTAGCAGGATTTTTTTTTTCATTATCCTCATTTGGTCTGGTGAGTCACTTTTGTTCCCAAGCTGATATTCTCTCCTGGCTGCATCAGAAGAGAGGAGAGAACTCTTGGGCCATCCTCCTGCCCTTGAGCTGTTCTGATTTACTGGCACCCCCTTGATGCTGTCCAGCTGTTCACTGTTTGTACGGTTTCACCTATAGCAACACCACTCCTCTCCTCTCTCTTATGTGGTCTTACCTGGTTTTTGAGGACAATGAGTCTGGAATTGCAGTCCTGCTTTGTAGCCCCTTCAAGACAGCAGCAACAGCAGAAGGGCGGAGGAGCCAAAGCAGAACTGGTGGACAGAGAGGGCAGGGAAAGCAGAGGAAAGAATTAAATTCCTCTAACTTTTCTCTGTCTTGCTGGGTATTTCTGTGTGTCATGACTATCTGGGGTAGTTGAGGATGCTTTGAAGCACTTGTCAGTGTGCTTCTGTGCCCCTAGTAGTGATGCATTCACAAAGCCCTGCTGTGTCCTGAATGCAGGAGAGCAAAGTATTGCTTGAACATTGGCTGAAGGGTGTATGTAAGGAGAGCCAAGGCAGCTCAAAAGTCAGTGATGCCAAATGTGATTTAAGGGAACGTGCAATGATATAAACATTATTGCTGTATCTCCTCCCTCATTCAGGATATTGGCATGAGGATGTAAAAGTCAAAATGAAGAATTTGTATTCAGACAAAAGTCCAGAATGTAAGCAAAAATACAGAGTCAGACGTCTTGGATATTGGTTTGCTCCCAGTTGGAAGACACAGATTTCCTGAGCAGCTCTGTGCATCAGGGCCTCAAGATTTGCATGTCAGAACTTCACCTCTTCTCTCTCAAGGGGCTTTCTCTGCCCATGGAGGAGGCATTGCCCTTGTGACCCGGGAGAGTCTGAAATTCTATTTACCCTGAAGAAATCACAAATTATTTATGTGCAGCTCTGGTTTCAGTGAGCTGAGTGAAGTGTCTAAGTGAGACCTAGATTCTCTGTAGACCTGATCCCAAGAGGTGCTGAGGAGCCTCAGGAGCACTGGATGCCTTGAGTGTGTAGCTCTGCCTCATGATTTGCAGGATTGAACCCTCCAACAAGGAGATGCTGGAAGGGCAAGAACAAAGATGCTAGAGACAGTGCTTGTGGTTTACAAACTGAAATGTGATTAATTTTTTGCCTTTAATCTTCAGGCCTGGCCCCAGGTCAGCTGTACACATACCCAGCACGTTGCTGGCGCAAAAAGAGGCGTTTGCATCCCCCTGAGGATTCCAGGCTGAAGCTGCTGGAAATTAAACCTGGTAAGTATTTGTTTGCCTGCCTCTCCTGAGCTGCAGAGAAGCTGGCATACATGCAAACCTGGCATTTAGACCTTGTACTTTATCTTTGCTGCTTTCCAACCATTTCTCGTTGCATCTGTTGCATCTTACTTGATTTGCTGTAACCATAACCACCAAACCCTCTGCATACAACTCATCCCTTATGAAAATGTGAACTACTTGTATTGAATGCAATGGAAACTGAATTTACCTTCTGTAGGGTTGAATCCTGGCTTCTATTAGCAAATTCACAAGGATGTAAAGAATCAATGTATTACAAATTATTTCCTCAGTGCATTACTAATACAAAGTCTCACTGGCATCTGCTGCCTAATCTTTGTGAAAAAAAACCACTGTGTGTGTAGAACAGTAAGTACACTGATAAGATTTTTCTTAGTGGGGCTGGTGACAAGGAGTATGACCAGATTATAAACAAAAAATAATAAAAAAATAGTGAGCATATGCCACATTTGTGTATTTTTGTCCGCCTGTATGTGTACCTTTGTCCATTATTCTTTCATTCTTCTTGTCCTTGCTACTCTTCTCCCACAATTAAACTGCTTGAAGTGATGAGTCTGGATGCTGGATGACTGACTGTAAAGCAGATGTGGAGGAGCTGCAGCTGTGTCAGGTAGAGCGTAGTGTTGTGCATTCTTCCCTGCAGTTAGTAATAAAGGCTTGCTGTCTCTGGGGTCAGCTATTATGAGAAAGAGGGAACACATATACTCACAGCTGTATGTGGTTTTTAAGAGGTGAGACACTGTCAGTGTAGAAAATGCAGGAGAAAACCTCCAAATGTAAATTAAGAATATTTAAAAACCTGTTTGACAGAAGAAGGTGCCTGGGAACTGAGCTGTGCTCAGCAATACTGATGATTTTGCTTCTATGCAGTAGTTGGTGAAGAGAGAGGAAAGGGAAACAAAGACAAGTTCTAAACCCATTCAAATCAGAGGCAAAATTCCTGTTGATTCTGGTAGAAACGGTTTTTGAAAACTCCCTACCTTCAATATAGGAGACATCAGTGGACAGCTGGACAAGAGGAAGAAATGCCTATAACCATTCAGCTGAGGTTCAAACCAAGGGCAAAATCTCAGCCAGCAGATAGAACTGGACCTCACAGCAGAGCTGCTTGGAAAGAGCTGATGAAACCAGTCACGTACATTGATGAAAATGAGACTGGACTCTAGGAAGAGGATGATGTTGGCTCATAGAAGTGCCTACCTCAGACTTTGTGATGATGCCAATACTGCTGTGCCTTGGTAATTTTGTAAGGTAAAGCAGTAGGGTAGAGTTTGACTCTTTTTTGTTTGTATTACTCTTCTTTGCTGTACTCACTGAATGCCAAATTAGTGCATCCTACATGCCAGAGGGCATGAAAGGCAATTACCACAAAATTATCAGATAAAGAGACCTCAACGTGTCTGTCTCTGTGTTGTTTTCCCTGCTATAAACATCTCCTCTGCATCTCAGGAGTGCTAGTTTTGTTGCATTGCCGGTGGCAACCAAATAAGGCGAGTTATATTGCTCTGCCATTTAAATCTATTTTCCAACCAATTTCTATCTAGTGATTAACTTTCCTTATCAGTTATACCACAAAATAATTTCACTCCATCTGTGCATATCCAGAATAGACTCACTAGCCAAAAGTGGGATTTTTTCCTTCTCTGATTTGAAAGTATAAAACCTATGGAAAACATTAGACCTCCATTTAGAGGTAGCTTTTGAGAGAAAGAGAGTATAATTTATTTTCAACATGGACAGCAGAAATACTGTAGGTTTTGGAGGCAAATACTGTTATAAAACCTAATGCTGAACCCAGGAAGCTACCTAATGATGATTTCTTTAGTCCTCAGTTAAACATCAGATGGTTGTGTGGGGTAAAGATGTGGAAATTTAAGATCTCTTAAAAAGCACAGATATGACAGCTGAAGGACAAGTAAAATAAGTTTGAAAGAAATCTAATCTAAATGTTTCATAGTTTCAGTCCACCTAGGCCTTGGGCATTCTATCCTTTCCTTACAGCTCTTCTCAGCAGCTAGAGAGTGCTTGTGCTTCGTTAATATGCAAATAGCTGAATTTTACAGAGGAGGCTATGGAATTGTTGATATATTTTTATGTATATTTATAATTGTTTTATGGCATGCACCAGCAATGCACTTCTACAACATCAAATTAGGGCTAAACCTTAGTTGTATTATGGTAACTGTGGACTTCTTGTAAGACAACCACTGTAACAAACACAGAAGAGGATCTTTGCTCCAAAATTTGCCATTCCAGCAGTCAATGGGATTGGCACCAGGGGTATGAATACTTACTTGGACTGCACCTGGGCTTTTGGAGTGACTTATTATAGCTATAAGTTGTATTCAGGAGTCAGGAGATACATAGACCTAGGATTTTTGTTTTGGTAAGTCATAGCTAGTCACTGGCTGGTCAGTAAGCAGAATCAAACTATTGTCTTGCCAGCAGTTTGAGGGCACAATAAATTATTTAGTAATAGTATAGTATTTATAGTTATAACCTACTTTTACAGGTCTATGTAGTGCATGACACAGTGAGTGAGAGTTTCACATTTGGTCGTACCAAAACCTAATGAAGAAAATAATCATGCTCCGAAGGTCTGCTGTTTTTTGTAAAATGCAAGGTGCACTATAATGTTTTTCCTGGGATCAGTTGATGCTTACTTCTTAATACAAGATGGTGCTTTTTTTGTCCTTATCTGTTTCTTTTATTTGGTTTAAAATGAAGGTGTTTGGTTTTAAGAATAGTTACAGCCAAAGTTGTAAAGGTGTGAACACTGGAACAGGAATTGCTGATGCAGCCTTTAGATGCCTGTTTTCCTCTGCCAGCATATTCAGAGTTACATGCATGCATTGCCTTAGTAAAGTGGTTTGTTCAAGGGTCTAGCAATGTTCATGTTAGTGCCATTTCTAAGCATCCTCCATCCCATTCAGTAACCTATCCAGTAGATAGGCAGGAGAAATAAAGTATTGCCAATACTTACTCATGATAGTGCCTTTACTGACACTACAGTCAATATTATGACCAGCTCTTGAGGAATTTCACGAAGTATTCCTGACATTTAGTTTCATATGGCCTGGTCTTCATCTTTCATCTGTAAGTTATATTCTTATCATCAAAACCAAGCATTATGGCTCAAGTGCAGCCTAGAGTTCATTGTTGTAATGGGTATGAGCTGTTACACGAGTCATTACAGTGTAGCAGTCAAGACTCCTATGAGCACTGGTGCAGATTTGAAACAAATCCTGGACCATAGGCAATATATTGACATGTTGTTAATACTGTGATGTCATAGGTTCATAGAACACCAGATTGAAAGGGACCTCAAGGATCATCTGGTCCAGCCTTTCTTGGCAAGAGCATAGTCTAAACAAGATGTCTCAGCACCCTGTCCAGCCAAATCTTTAAAGTGTCCAGTGTAAGGGAATCTACCACTTCCCTGGGGAGATTATTCCAATGGCTGATTGTTCTCAATGTGAAAAATTTTCCTCTTGTGTCCAGCTGGAATTTCCCCAGGAGTAACTTGTACCCATTAGCCCTCATATTATTCATGTGACTCTGTAAAAAGGGAGTCTTCATCTTTGTAGACACTCTTTAAATACTGGAACACATTGATGAAGTCTCTCCCGAGCCTTCTCTTCTCAAGCCTGAACAAACCCAGTTCTCTCAGACAGCCCATGGCAGGCTTCCTAGGCCTTTGATCATCTTTGTAGACCTTCCCTTGACCCCCTCCAGACTGTCCACCTCTCTTTGTTATAGCAGGGACCAAAACTGAGCACTGTATTCCAGGTATGGCCTGACAAGCACTGAATATGATAATGACTTCTATATCTCTGCTGTTAATGCCCTTGCTGATGCGACCCAGCATCCTGTTGGCTTTATTTTTTTTTGCCACTGCAGCACACTGTTCATTCATATTGAGCTTATGGTCCACCAGGACACCGACGTCCCTTTTCACAGAGCTGCTCCCCAGCCAGGCAGATCCCATCCTGTCCTGCACTCCTGGATTATGTTTTCCCAGATACATTTCCTAGGTACAGAGTTTTAAACTTCTTAGGTGTTGATACTCTTATAATATTTGTGAAACTAGACTTCTGTTCAACTGAGTATGGGAAACCTGGTTCTCTGCAGAATCTAGCAGTGGCATTTGCATGGCACTTCAGCACAGAGCAGTGGGATGGCTGTAAGCAGCTCAGGCTTCCACGTTCACTCAGCTGGCTGCTCTCCTGCCCAGTAAAAGCAAGAACAGAGCTGAGCTCCTGAGCATGAGAAATCTGGGAATGGGTGAAGGAGAGGATTGAGCTGGGTAGCCTTTCTTCCAGTGGAATGGGAGAAAAAGGAGAATTTTTAACTCTACCACCACTGTGAACTGCAGATGCTGTGGTGGCAAGCAGTAGGGTTCTGGCCCTTGGTAAAATCAGAGCAGTTGGAAAGAGGAGGATTAGAAATGAGAGGGAGATCCTGGATTAGACCCAAGGCCCCTTGAAATCATAATTGATCCTTGTCCTATATACTTAGTGGTTTCATGGTGCTGGGTAGTATCATTATTCTGTGTTGGATTAGCTGTCAAAATTGTGGAAGTGGTACTGCCTACAGTATACCCTGCTGACAGGCAGGTATTACCCAAGCTTTGCACCTATGCAGATGAGAACAGATACAGTGAGTGTGGCCAAAAACTCTGCTGGAGTTTAAATTGGTAGCGTCCTACTTCCGTCTTACATGACGGCTAAGTATAGGTACATACATACATACCTACAGAGCTTTTATTTCACATGATGTGTAAGTCTAAAGAATATGACTGTAAAGCTTTTGTGTCAATTTACTGATGTTGTTTGGTTTTGGACTGAAAGCCCATAGTGAGGTTTCAGAGTGGGCAGCCTTCCTACCCGTGTGGAGGAGAAGAGTTTGTTTATGCTACTACTGTGCTGAGAATGAGCTGGGGTCCCATTATTTATGTCTGGGCAGTCCAGTGTTCAGCTGAGCTACAGAAATGGTTTTTTTTTTTACCAGTTGTTGAATAGTAAAGACAAACAAAAATATATTTCTTTTGCTATTATGAACCATGGTAAAGTGGTTTGAAGCAAGTACTGAAAACAGATTTTTAGTTCCAGTTGAACAATGCCTGATCTGTTTTTAATCTGGCATATGGGGTATACCTAGGTGAGTGTGCTTGTGGATGAATGAACAAAACTCAGTTTGCCTTGTAGAGACTGTGACTGATTGCACAAGCTCCTGTGTGTTTCCTGGGAAGTGAGGAGTGCTCCCAGCTCTTGGGGGAGATGCTCAGCATGTCTGTGGAGGTCTGTGGTCTTTAAGATGGAGCACTTCACCAAGATAAAGTTAAGATGACATTAAAAAACAAAGAATAGAATTTGCTGTTGTATCACTTGTATGATAGCATCTAGAGACTCAAGCAGCATGTTAGATCATCATCCCAGGGGTTGTTGTGAAATCTTCTTAGCCATGTACTCACCATCCAGATATACAATATATATACATATTCTTTCCAAAATGGAGAAATAGTTGACAAAGAGAATAAACTACTTCTATGACGGTTTAACCAGAGGTTTGTGGCACAGCTGGAAGTCAAGAACACAGAAAGAATACAGTTCTACTGAGTTCCATATTATTTATTCTGTTCCTGGTTGCTATGCCCAGTTTCACTCAAGGATCTTAGAGCCAAAAAAAATTCAAAACACTTAATTTCATGAAAATTTCCTTTTTTATTTTTTTCTCCCATAGGCCAATTAATATCGACTAGTTTCACTTTTGATTTCAGCAATTTCTACACAATCACACGTTGGTTCCTGTTCTGTACTGCAAGACAGCAGTGTTGTTTTGCTATGAACACTGTAAAGAGAGGCACATCTCTTATTAAAAAAACCTTTTCCTACTATTGGACAGTTTTCCTACTATTATCTCTGTAATTAAAGGTCATTTTATGTTATAGAACCTGCCTGTGGCTCCTTTTTAAGGTCCATTAAGACCATCTTAGGATCATAACTGGCAGAATAATTCTGGTGCCTAATAAGAGTATGTCTGTAATATGCAGATGAATTGGATACAATATTCCTGAAGGAGGCTATAATATAAACCTATCAGCTGTTCAGCCTTCTGAAAGATTTCTACAGATACGGGTTTACAAAAGATACTTTTTGTGTAGAGCTTATTTTAGGTTTTTTAATTGTTGATGGCTTTGATCAACATTTGCCATGATGAACCCTGCATTTGGGGTGGAGCTGACTTTACAGGAGCAGTTTGTTTCTCTGATGATTTGGTCTGGATTTCTCATGTGAGATGAATTTTAATAGCCTGTTAGCAAACTTCTGTGAGTTCTGCTCCTGGCCCTCCAAAATTCTGAAATTAAAACGTCATTTAAAATACTCTTTTTATTCAAGTCCTTCTGCATTCTGAAGTACTTTGTGTTGAAAAGCCAACAAAACCCCCAACTCTCCTCGTCTTTTGTACTACATTCTTTTAAATATCCCTGNGCCGCTCCCAGCGGGCTTCCCCCGCGGCAGGAGCAGCCTGCGCTCAAACCGGCGTTTGCTGGGAACGGCACCCGGGCTGGGCTGAGCCTAGAGTAGGTCTCATTCTCACCCATCCTCATACATCCTTATTTTCGTTACCTCATGTAGAAGAAAACAAAAAAAACCCTTAACTTTTTGTGACGGGGAGGGTGGATGGTTTTCAGTTCCCACTTGATTTGTTAGAAAGCACATCTGCACCCTGGCCATGCTGAGTCCTGAGGTTGGTCTATCATGTACCTATGTATGTCACATTTCCATAGCACTTAAAAACAAAATGAAGCTTTATGTTGTGAATCCAAATCTGGAGCAGGGATGCCAGAAGTGTTCGGGTTTTTTCCTTTGCTGTTTTTTTTTTGTTTGTTTGTTTGGTTTTTTTTTTTTTTTTTTGATACCAATATAAGTACTGAATTCTGCTGGGCCTTTTCTTTTGGGCTTCTGGCCTAAATTTAAGTATGTGTTTATTCATCAGCTAAGCCTGCAGCTTACAGATGAGTCCATCAATGCTACTGAATTGAAACAGTAGGCTCCAATTCTCCACCAATCTTGTCTTCACAGCAGGACATGGCACCACAGGCAAGATCTGCTGCTTTAAGGCACTTACACATCCAACTATGACTTGGGTTAGAAAAAGTGACTTTCTGTCACCAAGAGAAAACTCATCAGTGTGGGATCTCCTTGTGAATCAGCTTCTTTCCATCATACACACATTTAACCAGTTTATTCCATCTCATCTACCACCTTTAAATTCTACCTACAACAGGGACCTTTTCTGGTCCGTATCTCTGGCCAGTAAAGTTTGCTTTTCTTTTCTTACATGGCAGTAAGAATTCCAGAGAACCTATCCCTTTCCGCATGTATTCGCTGATGCAGAATCATGACACAGAAGTGCTGCAGTGAAATATGCGTTTGTCCCATTGCTGATCTGCAGTAGAGGTGCCCATCTCTGCACTTCGAGTCGTACCACACCATCACATCCTTGCATCACCTGTGCCCCACACAGGACTACACAGAGTACCAGGGACAATGGAATATGTCTTTTTCTCCCAGCTTCTCAGTGTGTGAAATGGAGGTGCTAAAAACATCAATCTCATTTGTTAGGGGAGTGCCTAACAGATATTTAATAAATACTTTTAGAGAGATTGGGAGGGGTATGGGAGACCTCTAAATAAAAATAAATGAATGAATGATGCCATTTGCCAAGCCTTCAAAGTGCCAGGATTAAATGTTTTGGCCATCAGCAGAAAGCCTTACAAAACTGGTATGGAAGTGTACCAGCTCTGGTGCACAGCCTGGGCTTATGTGTACCAGGATGATGATGAAAAAATAAGTAATTTGTTACACACCCATATATACAAATAAAGAGACTCACCACAAGTGAATTGTTGAGCCAGTTTTTTCAAGGCTGGCTGTGCAGTGTAATTGCTGGAAAGCTATCTTGAGTTTTGCACAGTCTAATTCTTCTTGCTTTGTTTTTCTGGCCACTGGTGAGCTGGCCTTCTGTATGTCATGGCTGCCAGGGCTGTGGTAACCTTTCCTTCAAAACATGCATTGCTCTTGCTGGGTGTTGTTACATGTGATAAGCAGCAAATTCTTAGACTAATTCAGCTCAGTGACTGTGAGTAAATGTGTATTTTTCCACAAATGGAATTTCATGATTTTGCAGTTATGGAAATAAAACGCTCATTTCTAGAAAAGCAAATATTATTCTATAAATAGTCCAGTCAAGAAAATAAAAACATTGTTTCTGCTGCTTAACTCCACAGTCATGCTGGTAGAATTTACAGGATTAACTTTGTGTAAATAGTTACTCTTTCATTTGTAAGATCTGGAACAGGTCACTACACGTATTTTATATTCACAGTTTTACCAGTAGAACTCTGTTGTTTAGCTGAGATGGCTTGTATGAATCACCCGGGATTACTCCTGGTTCTTGTGTGGCTGAGCTGGTTTGCATAATTAGGAGAGAGATGCATGAAGAAGCTACTGGGCTTTGGAACCCCTCTGGGTTTGGATCAAAAGCCCACTGAAGCCAAACCCCTCTGGCTCTAGTCATCAAGCCAAGGCAGCAATAGCAACTGAACAAGATAAGGCAATTTTGTGAGCTGTTAAGTCTATTTTTCTAACTTCTCTGGATCTCGTCACTGGGAATGGGAACATAGGCTCCGTGTGCAGCATCCCACAGACACAAAGCTCTTGTAATTTCAGAAGCAATGCAGCCACTTAAAGGTAATTTTTCCACTGGTGTGTCATAGCTGTATTTAGTATATTTGTGAAAATAGAGGCATGATGACTTTGGAGCCAGGCTGTTCTGAAAAATGTTTCAGTCACTACAGTAGGCCATTAAATTGAAGGAATGAACTGTGCTGTTGATCTCCTTGGAGCCTCTACAGTGTGACTGCAGGTCATCTCTCGGGGCTTGATCTGCAAGACGTGAGGGAGGGCTCAGGCAGCTGAGATGGCGTTGGCTTGAATGACCTGGGCTGCCTGAGACAGAGCTTACTTGTGGTGCCGCCACCGTCTCTGAGCTATCCAGCCCATTGTTTTGCTCTCTCGCTTTTCTTGGCTACTGTGTTTGACCTACATCTGGCTGCTAGGACACGTCTTTGGAAAGAGGTTATTCAGCATGTGCCTCTCAAGCTGCCAAGGCCTGACTGAGAATGCCATGTCTCTAGGAGACATATTATTCCTCCTGGAGAGGTAGAACGCTGTGGGATTTATCCCCTCACTATGAAGTTAACATTCATGTTTGTAAGTAACCACCAGGATTATTTATTTATGAAATAAACAGATTTAACCATAAAATGAAGGGAGTGAAGGTAAGCGCAAGGCTTACCAGAAGAGAGGGCTATGGGAACCACTGGGGAAGCACCAGGGGATGGGGCCTGAGGAAATGCTGGAACCTGTCAGATCCATTTCCCTCAAGGCACAAATCACCAGTTCTCCAGCATGGGGAGGGGTGGACAGGAAATGGTCTGCCCTGTAGGAGTCTTACAGCTGGAATAGAACCTGAACAGCTTTGCTGGCAAACCTACTGCCCCTTTTTTAAGTATAGCGAGTAAAAGTGCCTGAAAAGCATAAGCCAAATGGCCAAAAGGGTTTTTGTGGTACATGGGTACAGTTCAGATGCAAGTACTGGACACAAGACCCTAGGAAATGGGTATTTTTAATCTAATTCATTGCATCTATTTTGTGTGTCCGTATGAGTAATTCTGGGAATTCTCTGGTAATCACATGAAAAAGGGTTTATAGGATCAAGTCCCCAGGGCTTAGTCTCCTAAGATGCCAAGCTGTCTAACCCCAGTGAAGGAAAGCACCTGAGCTTGGGCTTTAAGACCATGAGTGATCTTTTAGTAATTAAATGGGACTTGTCACATGCTTAAAGTTAAATCTGCATGTAAAGTACTGGGTTGGACCAGACTTGCAGGCTTGGTACTCAGCGTCCTGCACAGAGCCCAGTGAAGTCACTGGCCTACTAGGTCAACGGTATGGTAGAACCTATGCACTGCTTTACAGAAGAAAATGTTAACAAAAAACCAGCAAAGATATTATGGAATATAATTACATTAAAATATGCTTTAACAAAACCTATTTATTAAATTTTATTGTTCTCCTGACACATAGCAAATTAAATTGTTTTGTAGTATGAAATATTATAATATTTATAGCAGATGTTATTTTCCTGGTGCATAATATAACGGAATGAGCAATAAATGTTAATATAATGTTCAGTTTCAACGCTGAAAAGCCAATCTTTATAGAATTGCTGAGAGTAGAATGGAGAGAGTATGATGACTTCCCCTCTCACATCCCTGTACCTCCCACCAACCTTCCCTGGTGGAAGTTTCCATTCTGTCATTCCCATTCTCTGTAGTAAACATTTTACAGCCTCATGATCATCTTGTACCTGAGAGATATTAAGTATGTTTTTACTAGATTATTATTAATTTCAATATTCCCTGCATTTTGCATTTGATTGACTAATAGTTTATTACAGGTGTTTTATTCTTTGAGATTCTCACACCACTGGTGTTTGCCATAGCATCGCTTCCCAGTAATGAACTTCCACGGGGGAAGGAGGTTTGATGCAATACATTGGAATAGGCGGATATGGCTTTTATGTGCAATGTCTTCTAGACCAGAGGTCTTACTCAGGATGCACTTGGAGCATGGTTCCCCTTAAACCAGGTAATTTAGGGCTGGGACCTTAGCTGTTGTAGGTAGGTAGCTCTGACAAAGACAACAGCGAGCAGCTATTTCCATCAGCTAAACCTATAGCTCTTGATGTAGGAGAAAGGATGGAAACTTTGCCCCTCTTGGTGGAAATTATGCCCTTCTGAATGCAAGTGATTGCCCTTGGCAAGTATGGGGTTTATGTCTTAGGGAAACATATGGTCATGATTAATATCCTATGCATGTCCTAAAGAGCTGTAATGAAAATCCTTTTGTTGGCCTAAAATAAACAGCATTGCATGATGGGAATAAAAGACAAATTTTCAAAGCTGGCTTAGAGTCCCAAAACTACATATAAACACTTGAAGCAAGTGACTCATTTCTTTGTGTTTTTGAGGGATGGTGAATGCTTTTATCTTCTCATGATTTCTTTGGTGCAATGTCTGTAAATGACACAGTTACAGATATGTGCTACTCTGACAAAGTGAGGTTCGTGGTTACAGGAATTTCTGGAGTGATGCTAATTTGTAAGTGATGCTATGGATACATCTGCCATGTAATGCTCATTGCCTAAGTGAGGTAGCAGCACGGCAGGAGAACTGGAAACACAGAGGCTGCATCTGTGAGCAGGGCTACAGACCAGGACAGTATCAGCAACAAAGACGCTATTAACTAAATAGAAAGGACTCATGATTAAGTGCTTTGTGCCTCTGAAGCTGCTATACCAGGGCTGGCACTATAAATATACTTACAGTATATTCTTCCAGGGAGCTTTCTGTTAATATCTGAGTGGGCAAAATAAAAAAAAATTAACCTCTTTCTGCTAAAGATGATGCCCCAAGTACATCTGAACTCTCAGCAAGTGCTACAGATGGAACAAGAGTACATCCAACTTTTTTGTTTTGCCTTTCAATCATGAATCTTAATTAGTTCCCTATTGATTTAGTACATGCACAACATTTTAATAGTCATAAGGACTTACTCCAATCCACACTTCCATTTCCACAATTCCCTCCTTCATACCAGTAGCAATTCTCACCCCCCACCCCCTCCCCCCCATTTAGGAATAGTGTAAAGAAAACTAAATAGCCAAGCATGTAGCTGTAGATTGATGAGGTTGTCACACCATTCTCTTCACCATTTTCTTCCAACCTGCACTGTGCTCTAATAGATGGATGATTGCTGGGGGAGAGAGAGAGTTAGCAAATCCCACAGCCAGATGTTCAGGGATGGACAGAGCGACCTTCTCAAGGAACCCAGAGGACTATAGCTGTGTCCTTCTGAGGGAGAAGGACAGTCAGGTGCCTCTGGCTGCCTGTGTTTATCTCTCTTTTCAAAAGGAGCACAAATGGACTCAGCATGGCTGCAAGGATGGATGTTTTTCAGTGCATCGCGGGAAATGACCAGTCATCCGTCTCTTCACTGTGGAGTCTGCCTGCAGCCATCAATCTTGTAGCCCAGCATGGCAGCTCCTTTTGGCTTAGTTTGGCTCAGTGTTAGATGAACAAAGGGAAATGAAAGCTGAGCAGAAGGAAGGAGAGAAGAGCAACTATTCTCTATTTCACTTTGTTTTCCCCTTGCATGGCTATCTCTCTCTCTTCCCCATTATCATCTATTTTCACTGTATTTTGTACGGTGTGGAAATACATATTTTCAGGGTCTGGGCGTTTACAGTGTTTCTCTGTTAGCAGAGAGTAGAAAGCAGAGACAGATTGAAAAGACATGATTCAAGGCCCAGGGCTTCCATTTTTCAGACATTTCTGTGGCAGTTTTCAGAACTTGGCATGCCCTAGTTAGCTGCAGCAGACAAGGAGAAGGAATATAGTACCTTTCCTCCATCTTGCTGTTTTTCTCCCTTGTTTTCCTGATTCCTTCCTCACTGCCATATTAGTGTTTTCAGGTGTGTTCTTCATCTCTCCATTCCTGTTCTGTTCAAAAAGCAACCAACAGAACCACATGATGGGGCTTTCCGGATAAAGGTGTGTACTGATGCCCAGAGCCACAGTGGCAGCTCCTGCCAGCAATCAAGCTCGCTTGGGTCAAGCCTTCTTGATGTAACAGCACTGGGCTGTGCAGGCTCTGCAGGAGCTGCCTGACCTCATCCGCACCCATGGTTCCTACTGTGAGACCAGAGGTCATGGCAATATCTTCACTGGTATGCAGCCCATCAGAATAAAACACATTCAGTATATCTGTTTGTACACCTAGCACTGAATTAGCCGGTTTCAGCACTGAACTCAGATAGGCCAGTTTTTGCCTGAAATACTCAGACTTGAGGTACTTTGAGCCAGGCTGAAAGAACGAAAAGGTGTGTGAATACAGTGCCTGCTGGACTCCCATAGCTAGGTTTGCTTTTTTTCCACAGTGACCTATAATGTTGCTGCTTATCCTGTTTTCCCCTAATATTCTTGCCTCTGGATATCATAACAGTTCATGTTTGGCTTATTCTGTAGAAGGCTTGTTTAGAGATAGCCATTTTCCCCTTAGCACTGCCCCACTGTGGTGTTTGATTGATGCATTTAAAAAAAATGTGTGATTGCATTTACTTTTTAATTTTCCTGATTGATCACAATGATCTAAGCATCAGGCCTGAGAGAGCCAGGCTTCTCTGCAGAACTCGTGGTAGGAGATTTGTCTCTCCCATTTTCTACTGTAGGCAAAGAACTGACATCTCCCAGGCACACAGAAGGACCAACTAAGCACTGAGGCAGAGCAAGGGAACTCTGTAAATACTGGACACAGAGATCTCTGAGAAATCTTTACCTGCTTTCAACCCAAATGTGCCATCTGGAGTGAACAGACTTATGCCAAGATGGGGAAAATTTATACCATCATGGGTTTAAAAAGCTGCTTTGCAGTATGTGCTGAGGTGTTTTTTTTTTTCTTTTTACCATAAACTTAAAGCATAAACCCTCAAGGAAAACATTTGTTTGGCGAAAACCAGTTTCTCCTCCCCCACACCTTGCATGAGCAGGCTTTACAAGTGGGCACAAGACCTTTCTGAGTGGGGATATTCAGGGAATTCTTTTGTATTTTCTTTACAAAATGGATGGCATCCTTTTCCAACCTGTGCATTTAATTGTGCCACTTTTGAATGAATGGTCATATTTTCTGCCACTACCCATTTTGCCTCTCTGCAAATTCTGAAAAAGACAAATCTTGTTTGAGACAGCCTGCCCCAGATGGCACATCTGTGTCTTGGGATGCCCTCTGGCTGGCCTGTTGGCAGGCATTCCTGTGGCTTTGAAGGTCACCTTGTTTACACCTTGCCTTTTCCCCCCTCCCTATTCAGAGTCTTGCTGAGCCTGCAGGCTGGGCTTCACCATCTGCATTTTCTCAGGTGCCATTAATCTTCCTGTTTACCATTCTGTTATTAATTCTAGAGTTCACCTTTTTGTCTAAACCCTTTATAGGTCTCTTGGAATTGCTTGCCTTTTTGTGGCAAGAGATCTGAGCATCTCAGAGATAATTTGCTTTGTTCTTTCCCATTTCTGAAAGGATACCTACTAGCACCTCATGCCATTTTTCTATTACAAGCCTTCCTTCTTATAATAACATTTTTCACTTATATAGCTTCATCTGTCAGATGCATCTTAACACAGGAGTAAATATTTTCTTTGTCCTTTGGAATTTGTGAATTGGCCACTGAAATCTGGTATCTGTGGAAATAGTCCTACTTTTTCGGTGTTTTTCTTGGCTGGAAAGAAAATATGTTTAAATCTGTCTTTGTGAGAGCCTGTAAGACCACCTTGCATTTTTGGTGCATTTTATTTGAACGCCTGAATGCCTATGAATATTAAACAAGCCTTACCAAACCCCAGAGGATAGGTGAAGACTATCTCCATTTGACAGATGATGGAAAAGCAAAGAGTGCCCCTGTTAGAATTTGGCCCAAGATCACTTGGTGGGAGAGCAGAGATGCCAAAGGCAGCATCTGGGGTGGTTGCTCCCTATCCCATCCTAAAATCACTGCCACTTTGCTGTGGCCTTTCTGTTCTACATTGGCTTACGCAGTTCAGTGCTCACTGAGCCAGGGACGCTGACCCAGGTGTGCCTGGCGTGGCTGACCCTCAGACACAGCGCCGTGCGAGCGTGGCTGTGCTGCTCCCCAGGGCTGCCCGCATGCGGGAGCTTTGCAGACAGCCATGCAGGATCAGGGCTGCGACAGCTGACATCTGACTGAGAGGTGCTAATAAGCCCTGCCACACCTTTGCTGATGCCTTCCGGGTGACTGGGTGTCTCTGCCTGCTCCCCAGAACTCTGCGTTTTAGGAGGGCCTCGTTAGCGGAGCTGGCACTCCATGCAGCGCCAGCCAGAGCTGAGCACATAAACCCCCTCAGTCCGGAGCACCAGAATGCGCAGAGCAGGTTCCCAAGAATCACTGCAGGACTCAGATTGGCTTTGGCAGGTTTATCAGCTCTGGCTTAGTGCCGGCTCTGCTAGGCCTGGACTGAATTAATTGGGATGCTTGTGCACTGCAGCTGAGAGATAACTGCATTACAGAGATTTATCTGTTACTAAAGGTATCCCCTCCACTGTCCTCGATAAGGAAGAGAAGCTATGCAGAATCTCACAGAATTTGCAGGAAGGTTGGCATGGCTGGCTCTACACATGGTTTATGTATGAGTTTGTGTTCAGTACAAGTGTTTTTATTCAGTTCTGTCACATACAGTGCAGTTGTTTGCGGTGGAGTTCCACTCTCTGTTACCCTTTGCAGAGGTGGGCAATGTGGGCATGACTATCCCACCTGTGGGGACGAGAGGACTGGTGTTAGCTGATAACTGTCTGGTTAATTATTTAATTCTGGTGCTTTGGAGAGGTCAAAATGCCCATCATCTATCTGTGTGAGTGATTCTATATGACCATTTGCAGACAGATAGCCCATGTTATTCTTTTACTCCCAACAGACCAGAGGCCCTGTTAGGGTGACTCAAAGCCCAAAGGAATAGGCTTTTTTACTTAAGAATTTTCTTTAAATTGCAGCAGTTATCTTGCCTCTGTCTCTTGATAGTACCTACAGTGTTGCTGCAGAAGTCCTGGTGCAGTGTGAGCCCATCTAGAACAAAAATGAGTGCTAGAAAAATGCTACTGAATGGAGATATTTCTGAATGGAGATGATTTCAGCCCTAAGGGTAGTTACTTGATCCAGCATTTAGTCTGATATTGTAATTTGGCAGTCTTTGAGAAGCAGGTACAGCTTATCATATGTGACAATGATTTATATCTGTGCTGAGAAATAAATCTGTAGAAAACTTCCAAGAGACAACTGACAAGAGGGTTGTTTTGTTTTGGGGTTTTTTTGAGGGAGATTTTATAGAGGCATTCTAGTCTGCCAGAGAAATACAGTTGCTTGTAAAGTCCACATTTTGATAGTGGGTTAAACTAAACAATGCTTAACCTTATGTTTAAGGGCCTCTGCAATTTTCTGCAGCCTTATTTCTCCCTTCTGTTGTCTTGTAGCATCCTGGGATGTATTTTAACTAGGGGCTGATAAGAGGCTTTCCACTGAATCCCAGTCTTAAAACTCAAAACTATCCTCTGATATTTCTGCACTTATGCACTAAACACTGAAAGTGTACAGTCCCACCCATATCAGAACTTCTTCTCTCCTCTGTCTTCTCTTCTTTCTCCCTCTGCCCTCTGCTCTACCCCAACTTCATCATAAGACTAGCAGCTTTCCAGGAGGAGGTGCTAGGGAGACATTGGGATTTTCCAGTCTCCTTGCGCTCCCTAGAGCAAACCTCAGTAGTGCCTAAAGTTTCAAACATTTGCTAAGATGAATTTCAGAGCTTTATAAGACAGAAAGTCCTCCAAACTATTTTTTCCACTCAAAATGGTTTATTTCTGTGGAAACAAATACTCTCATGTTTTCAAGTGGTCTCGCTTCTAGAAGTGGTTTTACATTGTCTTGGGTTCTCACCACAGCCCAGTTTACCTTGAGAGTGCAATAATATACATGAGGTTTAGAGTGAGATTGGTGGGAGAGACAAAGAATTACTGGAGTAGCCTTACAACCTCCAGTACAGCATGACTATATTGCAGCTTGGATTAAAAATAAAGTGAATTTGATGTTTACTCTCTCTAGGGACATTTGTTTGGCTTTATGGACTCATTGTGAGAGTCTGTGTTATCAGTAATCTGTCCCAGGGGAGGCCCAGGGCTGGGCTGACTGAAGGTTCTGTGGACCATGTATGTCTAGAAGTGGCAGCAACAAGTTTGCTGCACATCAGTGCTGAATTGAAGTAGAGTTGGGAGAAAAGGGTGGGATAGCAGGGGCTGTGGAAGATCAGCATTAAATCATAATAGCAATAACATGAGCATCTGCCCCTGGGATAGCAGGATGTGGTGTAGTGGAAGAAGGGTTTTGGAGATCCGGATCTGCAGAAGGAGTGAAGGTCCATGCTGCGCTGTGCTGGCAGAGGCAGAGCCCTGCCTTTAAGTGTACCTGGTTCTGGTCACTGCTGTGAATGTATCAGTTCCAAGGATGCTACCAAGTCACTGTACTGGCCATGAACACAACAAGCAAGCAAGCAAACAAGCTAAGGAGAGTCTGGTGGTGCACGCACAGAAAAGCTACAAGATGCAGCTATACACGTAAGGCATTGTCTCCCCATTCTTTCTTAAGGGATTCCATCCCCCTGCCCCCACCCTTTGCACTCTAACGCTATATTTGTGCCTTGGAGATGTGGAGATGAGCGTATGATGGATGGATGGATGCCGCTTGTCTGGGTTTTTCACCACCATTTCCCCTGGGGCACTCTGTCTGCTGGCAGAGAGCACCATCCCAAAAGATGGTATCTTTTGCAAACTCGACAGCTAACAGACAGCTTCTCTCTCTGCATATTTCCCCAAAGAAGAGCAGGCTTAATCTGGTTTTTATATGGCATATTTCATTATAATCTTTTTGACTTCCCATGTTCCCAATACGCCATAATAAATAAAATGCTGGGGGTGGGAACAGCAGAGATGCTGAGGCTTCACACTCTTGTGACACTGATAGATTCTCATTTTAAACTGTCATGGGATTTAATTGCTTGCTGAGCCACTGCACTGCACTTTCAGACACATCCTGCCACATCCTCTTAATGAGCTTAGTGGCTGCATTCACTCAGCAGTAGTTCTGTTTGCTGTGAATTAGGTGGCTTTTTTAGACCACCTATATTATTTTAAAGAGGTAGTGGTTATTAAGATAATATCCCTGGATTTGTCCATCCTAAACAACACTTCTTGGACTCTTAAATAGTTTCCTCTGGCACTTTTTTTGTTCCAAAAAACGGCATCAAGAAACAAAAACGCAAGAATCTATGTGCAAAGTCAGTGTTTGTCTAAGAGGGTTTTTGGAAGCCGGATTGCTTTGGTTTGCATAGTAGCTGTCTCTGGCGTGATAGATCATGCTGGAACTCACCCAATAAGTATCTCTGTTCCCAATTAGAACTGGAAATGGAGCTGCTTACGAGTGCACAGAGATGATGGTTTGGGTGGCAGCTGCTACTGTGGAGATGGAAATGATCCATTGTAAAACAAATACATTGCACTGTATAGAAAAAGGGATGATTGTTTTAAATTTATGTTTCAAAGAGACACTGAAAAGTTGCTTAGCTCTCAATGCGTTGTAAACCAAATGTAGCTTATTTAAGGACAGGAATTTGCAGCTATTTTGGCAAATCAGAACTTGAAAAAGCCCACCATTTTGTGGGATTTGTGAAAATGTGCTTCTTTTGGGGCCAGCAGTTCAGTAGAAAACAGATACAGGAATGACACTGGCATGGGTGCTCGTTCAGATTCTACCACTGCAATCTCAGGACCTTAATAAATAGAGAGGTTGCTGCACTGAGCTGGTAAGCAGAAATAACCATGTTAATTTAATCACTATGAAAGGGACTCTGCCAAGTTAAGAAACATAAATTTTAATTATATGCACACACACATATTTGAATTATAATATATGCACAATATTTAGCTGTGACACCAAGAATACGATGGTTTACTAAAACAGGAAGAATTCTTAAATAACATTTTATTTTTCACTGATGATTTTTGTTGATTTGACATTTCCATTTTGTATAGTTCTAACTAGTTCTTGTATCTGCTACATTAACCATGTTCTGTTACATTTCCAGTACTAATCAAAAGAAAATTTATCTACAAACCTTCTTAAAATTTTCATATCAAAGAGTAAGCTTTTAATTATAGTGCCTTTACTGGTAGTCATTACTTGTAATAAAGATTATGTTCTATGAAATTGTAATGTTTGAGGAAGTGCTTGTGATACAAAACAGAAGTTACAAAGAATTTAGAACAATTAGTGGGTAGCAAACGCTATTACCTATATTTAAAAAGGATTTGAATGTGATTCAAAGATTTAAAAACACATAAATTCTGCATGAACATCTGAGAAATTGATTGAAACAGTAATTACATATAAGCAGTAAAGCACCTGGGAAATGATGATATAGGAGGTTCTTACCAACTACATTTTTCCTACCAAGGAAAAGCATGCCTCACTACTTTCTTAAAATTCTTTACATGATATGTAAAGAATCAATAGGTAGGAGGTTGACAATTTTCTTAAACTTTCTGAAGGCCTTTGGTATGTCTTCAAAGAGAAACAAGGAATTGCCTTGGATCAAAACTTTTAGAACAAAAGATAATGGAAGAAAGATCTTTCATTATAGATAAAGGCTTACAGCTGGTGCGTCAAGGTTTAGTGCTTGGTCCAGTGTTGTGTAATACAGTAATGAACAAGATGCAGAGTGGGAATACCTTGTCAGCTACAAAGATTTGCACATAACACAAGGTTATTTAGAGCGATCATGGCCAGAGAGGTCTATGCAGAGCACCTTGGGGAGGTGTGAATGTGCTTGGGGAGTGGGCAGAGGGATGGGCATTTTAATATGGTACCTATGTGTTTGAATGTATTCCTTATGGGAAGTTCTTGTCCCCATTACAAGATTCCGCATTCTTCAACTTGAACATTGAAAGGCACAGCCTGAGGAGTAATCTAAAGAATATTGTAATTCATTTGTGTAAATGGAGGATGTGGTTTCACCTGAGAATACCAGATGCAGTACTGGTCCATCTTGGGAAGACTGGTGTATAATAAGAGAAAGTTCAGAGAGGTTTTTCAGGACCATATGGAAAACCTCCCACAGCAGAATAATAGAAAAGATTGTGACAGTTCATCCTTGAAAGGAGAGGAATAAAAAGAAATTACGAAAATTTTGGTCAAGAACTTCTATTTTCCCCAGCAAGATCAAGAGGGCTGGCAATAAATAAAGTGAAACGCTCCTTCTTTGAAACCATAGTTTAACTGCTGAACTCAGTCAGGTGGGAAAACATCGAGGGTAAAAATGTATCAAAATTCAGAAGGGGTCAGGCTGTTCTGTGTATTTTCAGAAGAGCCAGATTTGGGATAACTGGAAGGGATACTGCATTTATCTCTCAGGATGAAATGCAACATTAGGATAGGTACTTTTTTTGCATTTCTCTCATGACAGACATTCACAGCTTCTTCTGCAGCATGTGAGGTGACTGCACAGTGTGGCACGACCAATATCAAAGCAGAGTCAAGCATGGGGTCACAGCTTAATTCCTTAAGCCCAAAAGAGTCTCCCTCTGGCCTTGTTTGAAGCACTGGCTGAAGGCACTGGCTGGTACCTTCATAAACAGGACAGTGAGTGGAACAGACCCCACCTTACTTCCAAACAGCAGTTCCCATGGTCTGGGGAAAGCCTTGATCTTTCACATGAAAACTACATTTCAGTTTTTGAGTTGGCTCCTCAGTTTTCTTTAGGGTACTGGCATAAGAGAAAAAGATACTTTTCTTGCTTTTGTGGGAAAATCATGGATAGTTAAATAGGAAAGAGAAAACAAGGGATTTAGTGAAATGAATTTAATGATCCCTTGTAGTGTTTAACTATTTCTGAATAGTTAACTGAACTATCTTTTAGATTTTTGAAGACTTTAATCTCTAGGGATTCAAAAACTGGTTTGGAAACATCATTGCCCGTCTTTATTACTGTATCCTTTACAGACTAGCCATCGTCCAGGAAGGACCTAATTAATTACAAAGACTGAATTCATTACAAGGCGTTGTCTTTGGACCTCTGAAGTTTTTATACTGTAAACTCTACATTCCAGATAAGATAGTGTCTGCCATTTCCCACTTTCTAGAGCTATTTAAGAATTAAAGTGGGTTCATGGAAGCTACCAGTGGAGAAGAAAGTGAAGGAGTTGAATGGCAGTCAGCTTAGTGGGCAAATGGGAGGCAGACACTGGGTGTATTTTCACTGGATTTCCAGCTCACTAACTTAACTTCTTGGTGACTCAGTCTCCCCATCAGTAAACTGTGAATAAAAATATTACCTTACAACGCCTTGTCAGTGGAATGTTAAATTTAGTAATTAGGAAATGCTCTGAGAGTTTTGGATGAAAAGTCCTCCTGGAGTGTTGTTGTTGGGAAGTAGCAGTGCCACACAGAACAAACATGCCTATTAAAGACAGCCGCCTGTTTTGACCTTAAAACCTACCTTTCCCTCTTTTCCAATTTCATGTTTGATATATCT
>WEIT01001049.1:280178-291089 GCA_013389985.1 Dryoscopus gambensis | reverse complement strand
CGGAGGATGAGGCGAGCGCGCGCCGTTACCTGGTTGGCTCCCGGCGGCTCCGCGCGCCAGCGGCGGGAAAAAAGGAAAAACTGCAGCGAGCGCCGTCCCTGCCCAGGGAGGCGGCGCGCGGGCAGCTCTCGCGAGGCTCCCGCGCTGCTCTCGCGAGAGAGCGGGAACGGGAGGGTCTGGGCCCCTCCGCCGCCCGCCGTGGGGGTTCGGGTGGCTGGGGTGATACGGTCACAGAATCACAGGATCAGCTGGGCTGGAAAAGACCGCTGAGATCATCGACTCCAGCCTTTGGCCAAACACCACCGTGTCAACTAGACCACGGCACTAAGTGCAACGTCCAGGCTTTCCTTAAACACTTCCAGGGACGGTGACTCCACCACCTCCCTGGGCACCCGTTCCAATGTCTAATCACCCTTTTTATGAAGAAACTCTTCCTAATGTCCAACCTAAGCTTCCTCTGGGGCAAGCTGGGGCCACTTCTTTTTGTCCTGTCACTTTTTGCCTGAGAGAAAAGGCTGACCCCCGGCTGGCTACAGCCTACTTTCTGGTGGTTGTAGAGAGCAATAAGCTCTCATCTGAGTCTCCTCCAGGCTAAACAACCCCAGCTCCCTCAGCAGCTCCTCATGGAACATGTGCTCCAGACACTTTACCAGCTTTGCTGCCCTTCCCTGGACACGCTCCAGCACCTCAGTGTCCTTCCTGAACTGAGAGGCCCAAACCTGGACACAGCCCTAGTGGTGTGGCCTCACCAGTGCCAAGTACAGGGTCCTGTTGGCCACACTGTTTCTGACGCAGGCCAGGATGCCATTGGCCTTCTTCATCAAAGTCACCAAGTGTTGCCCCAGCCCTCTCCTCCTGTGGCCTGGTACTTGGGGTTTCCACAGAGAGCTCACAGAGGAAAGCCAAGGGGACAAGCCAGGCCCTGGCTGGTGCCACAGTTCAGTGTGACAGCAGGCACAGAACACTCTGGAAAAGCAAGGCTGTGTGCAAGAGCCCGCACTGAAACACATGCTGCCCCTGCCTTCCTGAAAGAAGTTCTTGCGGGTTTAGAGGTGAAGAGGACCATCGGGGTGTACAACTGTGCCAGAAGTGGCCTTGCCTTTAAGGCTATGCTGTTAAATATATATTTGCCACAGGATTTGTAATCTGGTTGCTGGGGTTTACACACAGAAGTATTTGCAGGGCTTCCGCCGCCTTGTTGATCTTAACAGTTTCCATGGCTTGTCATTTCACTCTACAGCAGAGTAGCCTAGGCATATTTTTATGTTTTATATGAGTATGGAAACCAGTAGGCACATATAATTGGTACAAGATAAGGCTGCTGAACTTTTTTGTCACTTCTCAATGTTATTTTTTTTCCCCAAATTGCAGATTAATGTTCCTTCATTCATTGGGACCAGCCCTGCTATCTGCAATGAGATAAACCCCTTGATTTTAAGTAGCTCTTAGTGATGAAATAGAAACAAAACACAGCTTTTCACTATTACTATTCTGCCTTCACATGATTCCACTGGACTGTTTCGGTATGTATGGAACTCTTGCAGAGACAGCTTGGTGACATGACTAGAAGACACAATGGTGATCAGTTTGCAAGGGACAGTGCTGCGAACATATACCTTCTAGATTGTTAATAGCCATTTTTAAAAAGTTAGGTGTTCAGGTATTTCATAATTGTTAGTAGCTGTTCCATCTAACTCTTTTTACATTACTCAGATCACTCAGGTCTCAAGAAAACATCGTAAATAAAGAGCTACAGCATAAATAAAACTGGATCTGAAATACTGTTTCAACATTTTTGAGGTAGTTTGAAGTACTGTCAGACAGGACATGACCCATGATTCCGGCTTCAAATCTGTTGTTCCCCTTTGTTGAAAATACTCTTGGTTTCCCATCAATTATGTACCATGAATTCTGAAGTATTTTGAAAAAATCTTGTACTTGACTTTTCTGCTCATTCCTCACCATTGTTTAACCACTTGTTTTTCAAGTTAAATAAAATGAAAGTGGTGTTCAGGAGCTCAGCAGCAGATTACTTATTGTAAGATCGAATTGTAGGTTTGATCCATTATCAGATCAGTAGACATACAGTGGAACTAAAATTAGCTACACATATTGGAAGAAGCTGTCGTGTCATAATAGGTTGTGATAGACACTCCAGTCTTTCTAAATAATGCTTGTTGGCAGCTTTTCAATCTACTTTTGAAGCTTCTGTAACCTAAAAGTTTGTGATATAGGCAAGTAATCATTTCCTCAGAGTTACGAGAAGCAGATGTCTTAAATCGATGCGCAGATCTGATAAGTAGCAATAAAATAGCCCTCTTGCTGATTGATCAGATACTTCACCATAAGCTATACCTTTCTTACTATTTATAGGAAGCACTCTGGCAAATAATTATGTCATCCCTTTTATTCCCCAATAAACTGTGAGCTATTTGTTTTCATATTCTCTCGTGGTGAACTTTATAGCAATATAAAATCCACTGACTTCTACAGTGTTATCCTTATCTACTCCACAGTAAGTGAAAACAAGTTAACACTAACGGTTGAACTTTACTTTTATCTCCCAGATTTATTTGATTTTATGTACTCCATAATCACATAGTTGGCCACTGAATAGATTCCTGGCTCATTGAACGTGCTGGAAAACTACCGGAGAGTCTGATATTCCACATTCGCTTACACTGGGTGTCTTAGGATGACTCGTCTAACTGGAACTGCATCTCATTCACCTTGTAAGAGTAAACACACACACCTAGACAATAAAGCTGTGGGAAAAACGCTTCACCGTTGCTGCACTTGAACAGATACGAAACTTCCTGTGGTGTCATGGCTCGTATCCAGATTTCAGAATAACCCTTGCTGCGGCACATTAAACGAGGTGACAGAACACCTGAACATGAGCAATTCTGCAAAAAGGGAATCTTATTTTGTCCTAGCCCATTTTAGACCTGGATGGGCTGAAATGTTTAATCCTATAATAGTAGGTGGAGCCATCGATTTTCAGTTACAGTTTAGTGGCAATGCCTTTCTTCTTGATGACTGGACTATTTACCAGCAAATCAGCTAATAACTGAAAGTCTATTGTAAGAGTACTGAAATGTTGCAGCACAGATAAAATTAAAAATAGCGATTAATTCATACAACCCCCCTTCCGTTTTTGAGGGGTAGTACAGAGGCTGCATCACTGTTTCTAAGAACTCAGGTAGGAGCAGGTTACCTTGTTCAGTGCATATGCATACAGAGTAGGGCTAAAAGAGATTAGTAGAAAGCTTATATTGTTTTGTTTATATTACTTTAAATTTAGATGTAAAGATTAAAACCAGCTTTGAATTGCAATGGGAAGTCCAGTTTAAATATTTTATTTGTGTTATGCACAAAGGTAACTATTTCATTCTTTGCATGTATATGTACATATATATGTATAAAATAAAATGGTGATGTGCTTATGTATTTGCATCAGATGTAATAGATCACACGTACATATACACGATCAGTGTGTTCACAACCTCCTCAACTTAAAGATCTGCAACTGAAAGATAATATATTGTTTAACTCTCTAGTGATGTTCATTTAATGAACTTTAGGTTGCAGTTGCCAGTAAGGACATCAAAGGAGTCCAACTTCAGATGCAGCAAATAAGAGCATGTGGCACAGTTCAGCTACTACATAAATAGGATTTGAACTGGAAGTGTAGGAAATGGCAGTGCTCTGAATAGCATGGTTTCTTACAGCTGGGAGGGCACACAGACCACAGACAACACCATTGCTGTCTGGCACAGGTGGTTGCTTTTTCTGGAAAAGTAGGGAGGAACCACTCCATCACCCCCACTAGTTTAATTTGATTCTTCTTGAGCTGCTTGCGTAGCCATGTTTGAAACTGAGCCAAGATCAAATTCCCCGATGCCAGTAACACTGTTCATTTTAAGGAACCCTCTTCTTTGAAGTGCTTTCAGTGCTCCTCATCTATAGTCAGAAACTGCCGGGGCTTATTCAACTGAAACTCTCAGGTCTCTTTGGAAGTCTTGATGGAGGGGGAAAAAACCGAAAAAAAGCAACCTGAGGGATGCTGTTGGCAGGAGCCCAGTGCAGTGTTCCTGGTCTTCAGGCTCTAAGCAGCAGCACCTATTTGTGTTAGCTGCGTGGGGAAACGCTTTGTTCCTACTGGTGTTTCTCAGGTTAACATGACCAGTTTGAGTAGTTATGCATATTTATCTCCACTTTGGAAGGCTGAAGTAAAAGTTTACAGATCTGTGCACAAACTCATGCCACCTACCTTTCACTGTAGTGAACAGCATGAATTCAGAGACAGAAAAGAAACAACGTATAGGAAGTAATATTTCACTTACCATTTGGGAAAAAGAAATCCCCAAACAGTAGCCCCTGCTCTTCCAGTCCCCTAAAAAATAAAAGACAGCGGAGGAAAACCCAAATAAAACAGAACACATAAGCTGGAGAGAGAGAGGATGGCAAGCAGCACTTAGAAAAAATGGTTTAATAGTTTGAATTTTAAACATATTCAACATGAGCTGTGCTAAGATCCTATAGCTTTAGAAATCAAAGCTTTCTTGTAACATTTTATAGGCTCTACCCAGAATTCTTGTGCAAACCATACAGTTCAGCCGGCTGTAATTTTTCTTTGGAAAATGGTTTGTCCCTTAACAAGTTTTCCTTACATATTTGATAGCAGAATCAACAGAGAATATAAGAAAATTAAACCTTTTTCCCGATGAATATTATCAGCTTCTTTGAGGCTACAAAAATTTTCTTACGTTCTTTTCTGTTTAGCCACACTTTGAAGAAAAAATTTTACATACAGATACAGTGCTACTAATGAGAAGGTGATTTCAATTCATTGATTTTTTAAAGCTGCTCAGGAGGCCTTTTTCTTGGCACTCTACAAACGAATAATATTCATTTTAGCATCAACCTGGAAATAGCTGTCCGTAAACACAACTGAAGCTTCCTGTTGTGTGACTACCATAAAGTTGTACATAATCCTGTATAGATATTTTGTATCTAGTGGTTTGTATCCACTGATTCTGATACGAGGTTTTTTCACATCACAAAGGAGTATGGTAATTGTTTTGCTTAAAGATAGACAAGATCAAGAATTCCTGGGAGGTGGAAGTAGCTATGTGAGGGTTTTTAAAAATGTAGCTACACAGAAGTTGAGAAGATTCACATTTACTTAAGTTAAAGAGTTATTTTGTCCTAACAGGCATGACAAAACCTGTCTTCATTCCTTTCTATTCAGCTCAGCAAGTAGTTCTGTGCTCTGGTAGTTAATCAGTTACCAGATTCCACAGGTTTTGTTTTCACACTGTTTAATTTTTCTTACTTGACACAGAACCTGTGAATGGATTCAGCTGCGGATACAGGTACAATTTCAGGTCAGCCTACTCTTTATGACTAGCGCTGCTTTTTATTACCATTACCACCACTGTTACTCATTCTAAACAGGTAAATTTCTAATAAGTATGTAGAAAGAAAGCAGGAAGAATGACAAGTAAATTTCCTATCTTACAATGAAGCTAGTTCTGAGTAGGTAAATCTAGGCTTAAGTAGCTCAGTCTAAAAAATTGAACAATTAAAAAAGTTAGAGTGGCAAGAATTAGTGACCACACACCTTACTGTAATGGCACTATGCCTTGTCACAACACTGCTGTTTTGTGACAGGGATTATAAAAATGCTGTATAAAAGAGAAGACCAGTAAGCAATACTTAAGTGAACTGCTTAAAATACTAAGTCATTGGCAGTGGAGTTTTTTATCTCTCACTCCTGTGCTAGGTTCATTGAACTGTCTCTCCAGTAAATACTCTGCAGACAGAGCAGATGATGTTGAGCTGCACGCAGAAGGCTCAAACAGCTGCAATTACAAAAATCCTGTCAACAAGTGCCATAGAGACTGGCAGTACTTAGACACATTAAGGAGATAGCCACTATACCACTTCAAGCATCAGAGAAATTTTTTGCTTAAGGTTATCTTAAATTAATTTTAAATAAAAATTTTCAAAACTCACCCTTCTGTTTGAATTGTGAAAAGGTCGGTTCTTGGTCAGGGTGATAAATATTTACTATTGACTTCCCCTCCAGCTATAAACTTCAAGTGTAAGTGAGATGAGGAAGCCACTGTGGACCACACTAGAGAATGCCGAGAGGAGATCTGCTGCACCTAAGATATATACAGTGTGCAATGGATAACCTAATATGCCTTTCATTTAACTGGCTGGGCAGGTTTCTGCATTCTGGAGAGCATGGAATCATACCAGAATTTGTTGGCATAACAGGCCCGTCAGACCGGTTCCCAGGGCGCCCAGGAACCTGCCCAACCAGTCTGCATCAAAGGCCGGCCCAACATGCTGCAGCTCAGCTCGGCTGGGGAGGCTTCTACACCGCGAATTATTCACGCCTCTGTCAACTCCCAACATACTGCTCAGAGAGAATGATGTAGCCTCCAGCAAAATAATTTACCAAGGGGTGGGGGAGTGATACATCCTTGTTAAGTGGAGCAAGATCTTATTGTTATAAATTTTGTTTCATTTTATATGCAGATGAACTGGGCTAGAGGTCTGCCCAGCATAAGTGCAAAGAGAAACAGGGAAGAAAATGCCTTTTTCTTATAATACTAACAGTACAGACTTATTATAATGAAATAACACCAAATGTTTCCTGTGACCAGCTAAAAACCCCTGAAATGGTGCACTAATTCAGATTTATTTCCAGTGCAAAGTGTATTTACTCTATGCATAGGTTTGAGCATATCTTTGTTACCACATGGGAGATGGCACACTGGGAGCTTGCATGTGGAGTATCCACTTTGTGACTTTGGTAGAGCCCTAGGTCTGCGCAAGCTGACCCTGAATTACCGCACAGCCTATTTCAAGGCGAGACAGGTCAGAGAACATGGCATGTATGGGACATGCTTCCGTAACTGTGAGGAACTGCAGCAGCTGCCCTGTTACAATAGCACATGGGATGCAATAGCAGCTGCGCTGCTTCTTGTTCATGGCTGTGGGGCAAGAATACTTGCACAGCAGTCCTACATATTGCATAGTTATTCAGGCTGCAGGCAGAGATCAGGATATGCCCTGACAGAAGCCTGCATCTGTGTAAACTTAGTACTTTTTTATTTTTTCAGATACAAATATAAGCTATAATTTTCAGATCTCCTGCTGTAATTGTCAGAGATGTTGAGTAAAATCAGTAAGACCTGTAAAAGTTTTAACACTTCTGGAAATGTAATCATGGGTACATATACAATGTCTGCTAAACCTGTGCTTATTTTTTGTTTAGGCACCTAAATTTAAACACTCGGGCGTGAAAAGGTTTGCTGTATTGAATGTTGTCAAAGACTCTGAGTAACTGTAGAAAGCTGTGTTTGTTCCTAAAATAATCCCACAGTGATATTTATAATTTTTAGATCATCTTTTCTTACTTACCCATTTTAATAATAGTTACCAGACAACCAGTGATCAGCACAGGAAGTTACCACCAAATTCAAGCAATGCTGTGTAGCATAGGCACTGTTTTCACCATTGACCAGAATAGGAAGGACAAGCTGATATTTGAATATACTCAGATGATTTTACTACAGGAAAATAACTCTTCCTATAAGACTGCATCTTATGACTGCTTTGAAAAGAAGGCTCTTTTCTGAAGAAGACAACTGAGCTGAAATGGCAGATGTATGCTGTTTGTGCTTGCAGTTACACCACCTTAGGCTATGATTTCATACAGCTAAGCAGGGCTGGGTTGGGTCAGTACTTGGATAAGAGATTTACAGAAAGTCCGCTGCAGGAAGTGGTTTTGGTGATTCAGGAGGCTATACTGAATAATCGGGCATCACTGCCAAATGTGATGGAGACATTGGGTTCTGGGTATGCCCCAGTCTTGGTGCCATATTAAATGGAAGTTTTTAAAGACTCCAAAGCCCTTTCCAGAAGCACTTCATCTTGAACTGTAAATCCCTATCCAATGTAAATGTACCGTGTGTGCCTACAATTTGGTTTTATGAGTGTCGCATAATTGGATAAACTGTGTAACTGATTAACACAAGTAAATTACCACCCAAAATAGCTGTAAGACTGTACAACCTGGAAAAGGTTCCACTTTTATAATAGACTTAAGGAGGGCTGGTGTGCTTCAAAGCTGGTCTACTTCCAACTATATCAGCTGGTCTCATAAAAGATACTGTCTGAAATTTTCCTTTCTGCATCCTGAGCTCATCATTAAACTTGGAGTGTTATAATGAACCTGATGGTGGGACTTTAAAGGCATTGTACTTGCCATTGAACTCTTTACTGGACTCTGAAAAGCACAAGGATAAAAGGGATGTTTACTACCTCTTCCTTTGACTTGAGAGCTTAAAGGAGCTTGTTCTCTCCAGACCCTTGTTCCCCCAAACAAAACCCACCATGTACGTACCTTAGAGATCCAGCAGGGGCTTTTCATTAGTTAGGGCTTCTCATACAGAGTTGCTGGCAGGATCGGGACTTTAGGTTGTGCTTTTAAATTCACTTCCACAAGTTACAGAAATTTAGTTTTTCATAAGTAAAAGCCAAAGGTATAAGACAAAGAAGTTATTGTATGTATCAATAATTTTTTTGATAAACATCACTTGACTCTTGTCAGCCTCGTAACTCATGACAGTTCTAAATGTAGACTTACCACAGACATAAATATTGTAATATCAGGCTTGCTTGGAGTTCTCTGTGAGACAGATCTCTTTTCCTCCTGAAGAAGGCAGTATGATTATCTGAAGGACGGATTTCTCTCTTATATCAAATACAATTTGCATTAAATGGATTTCACAAATGAATTCTCTTCAAAATCAAACCTACTTTTACATGCTTTTCCAATTGAGAATAAAGTTTAAGTTGTTTGTCATCTCCAGCTTCCATCAAGAAAAGTCTCATAATGCTTATCTGTGAATTCTACCAATTTATACAGTGATGACACAAAATCTTCTTCAGAAGAGTCTCAGCGAGGTGCAATTCTGAAAAGTAAGACAATATAAATGGTGCAGGCTTCAACTTGTTCTTATAGTGAAGGTATGCACAAACATTCATGTCTACAAGTATTCATTATGGAGAGTTTACAACATATCTCCCCATAGCTATCAAAAGCTGTTCAGTACGTTCACAAGCAAATTCAGATAACACACATGCCCCCACCCCCTATCAGAGTTAGGTAATATTCCTTTCCTCTTGACTAGTTGTGGAGCAGTGTAAGGGCAGGAGACTGTTGGTTCATAAAGGGCATAATGAAAAGTAGGCCAAGTCCTACCTTGGAAAAGGAAGAGAGGTAGCAGCAGTTAATTTCTAACCTAGAGGCTAACTAAAGAAAAATGCCTTCAAGTGAGCCAAGGGACTTAAATGCAACTTAAAGCATTTTTGATGCTTTTCTGAGCAAGAACAGGTTTAGAACTTGTTGTGGCTAATTTGTTGATAGCAACAGTTTCTCCTTTACCTTGTCTGAGACAGCAGAACTGGACATAGGCAGGATATAAAAAACAAATTACAAGAGAACACCCACTATTCTCACTACAACAGTAAGCCTGATATAAAAGCTTGCTATTTTTCTCTGAGAGGAAAAAGCCTTAAAGTGTTACTATATTTGGTGTCTTACAGACATTTAGGACTGCTTTACTGTTTTTTTCATGGAGATTAATCATTACAGAAGAGTGAGTATTTGCTGTAAAGAGAGTTATAAGGCAGGAACCAGAAGAGGCATTGCTGACACTGTTTGGGTGTCTGAATAATACTTTTCTGTTATTGGTCTTCTTTTTGAACTGATACTGTATTAAGCAACAGGCTTTCTATATGGAGACGTGGAAGCATGGGATATCATGCACCTCACAGTTATCTTTTCACATGCTGAAATTAGATATTTTATTTTTCTGTTTTGTCATTTAGGCCTTCAGTTATTTTAAATATGAGAACTACTTTCCCATCCCTTAATCTGTACTTATGGTTTCCCCTGCAGTCTTTGGTCAAAGACCTTAGAAAATCCAGGTATATCATGTACTACTCATTTGTCTGCTATGCTACAAATACATCAGATAGATATTTTTATTAAGGAGCTGCAGTTTTCTATTGTAGGAGGCTTGCTGAAATATTCTTAGTACATTAGGTTTCTCTTTGCGTCTCATATTACAAAATGAAATAATAGTTTTAATCAAGCAATTACTGAAGAAAGACTCACTAAAATTTTCAGTAGGTCTGTTTAAAAAAAATAATATGTTATTTGTTGCTTTCTGGGTCAGTGAGTACTAGTTAGAAAATATATTTTTGGTTTGAAACCTGAAGTTAGTGAGATAATATCTTTTGTTAGAAACTTGAAATGCCACATTGTTATTAAGCATCTTCAAAATTCAGAACATCAAGAGAAACCCAACCACTCTTATGTTCTGTTACTTCATTCAGCGGTCCTTGTGCAGAATTTTCTTTTCCAATACCTAAAGCTTTGTTGGTCTCTTGTGTTTCTTGTACTTAGAAACAGCAAGAGGAGGAGGGTATTGGGAAAACACTAGGGGGATGTAAATGTATGTTCCAACTTTTCAAAAGCAGAGCTTTTCACTTTTGCAATTAATGTCTTTCGCATAAAATTCCAAGCTTCTAAATTTAGAAGGAGCTTTGCTAATGACTTTAATGAAGCCAGAGTTTTAATCCTCTCATGTCATCTTTCTTGTATGATAAAATAATTTTGAAAAAGTTACTGTTTCAGTATATGTTTCTGTCTTGAACTGTTAAGGGAGCTACTCACTTTTTGAAGCAAGGGGGAAAGATAAAGTTAGGCAGCCATTTCTCTGTGGTGCTAGTACATACACAATGTACAGAACCACACTTTATTGTGACTCAAGATTCCCTTCCTGGCCATGCATGGTAAAAGCAGAAAATCAAGACAGACCC
>WEIT01001049.1:203746-280171 GCA_013389985.1 Dryoscopus gambensis | reverse complement strand
CCAAACCTCTGACCTTCAGCCTGTGACTTGAGCCATAAGTATGCTTGTATCAGTTCAGCGCATTACCCCACAGATCACTAGGTGGCTGTGATGTACATCCTCTCCTTCTCTCACTTCTTCAACTTCTGTCATCTCTGATCAGCTGTTTATATTCAGCAGCTGCAACAGTCACGCTGTCATTGTTCAACCTGTTGTCAGCTCTCTTAGGACTTCAAAAGGAAGAAGCTCACACCAGTCCGGCAGCACTACTGAAACTGGATGAACAGAGCAGTGGCTTGTTTTTATGCCTCATTCAGTATTTCTTCTTTATCCTGTTTCAAATGCAGGTTAGCTAACTCTGGGAAATCCCAGGAGGAGGTAGCTTGTGGCAGAAGGAGGGGAAGAGCAGTGAGAGGTGGGAAAGGTGTGGTAGTGACTTTCCCCAGTGCAGGTCTCTGCAGAGCTTCTGTCCACCTTCCTCTGAGACACACATCTGAAGCCCTGACATTCATAAATGGCAAAGACGCTGTCCCTCACCTTCTTGATTTATCCAGAAGCCAACTTTGCCATTGTCTCCAAAATATTCCAGTGAAAGTGTTGGTGGGCTTTTTTGGTGGAGGGCATCAGTGAAATAGTCTGGTTTAAAAATTCTATACTTATGCAAAAGGAAATTTTAAACCACAATTATTAGATTAATGTAATAGCACAGCCCCACAAAATCTCTATCAGGATAGCTGAAGTACTGGCAAACCTTGGCAGGGCAGACAAAAGTGGTAGGCCCACAAGATTATTTTTTTAAGAAAAACATGTTTCATTTTGAAACAAAGCAGTGGTAGCATGTCTGAGGGGCACATGCTCCAAACTTTTCAATATATGAAAGAGATCAAACTTTTGGGAAACTAGCACATATACAGTGACCAAAACTATTTAATACAATATGAATGCTGTTAAAGGCTTTAAAATTTCATGAGGAAACTGTATAATGAACTGACAGCTACAGTGTGAGCACATTACTGGACTAATTCTAGAAATGACACTATACATTTTCCTCATTTCAAATGGCTTTATCACTAAAGAGATGGGATCAACTAAAAAAGCCACAAACAAACAAACACAGAAAAGGTAACTGTGATTTAACAGTATCTTTTGTGTTAGATTTATTTTCCTCCCTCAGGAAAACTGCATGGCTAAAACATAAACTCTTCACCTGCATAGGAAAGATATAAACTTTGCAGTGATTCGTCCTTACACGATGCCGGTCAAATTTCATTTTGTGCTGTGTTTACTGTGCTGTGCATAACACCATGGCTTTTTCAATGCTCTAGTGATCAAAAAAAAAGCAGTACAATACAGACACAAAGTAAGTATTGTTGTTTCCCTAAGTACTAATGAGCTTCTGAAAATTCCAAGGGAAGTGGTAATTTGCCTTAAGGAAAGTGTATTTTTTCTGGTGCTTCCATAAGCCCCTGACAGAAGGCAGGGTTGTCAGGACTGATGGCTCAGATGGTCTTTATCTGAGCCTCCACCTGAGGCAAGGTCAGAATCCAGCTGATAGCTAAGGATTGAGTAATGCTGTCTGAGAAAACATAATACAGGATTTTAGTGTAGAAGAGTTTTTTGGATGATTCACTTAAGCTACACCAGCCACTTAACGTTGACTTCTATTCTGAATCGGCTAAGCTAAGACAGAGAGTCTGGTTTTGAATGTGAACTTCAGTGATCAGACAACTTTTTGGATTTGCTCAGTGTAATCAGTTTAAAATCTCATCTTTTATCAATGTGTCTGACATAGGCACATCAGAGAAAAGTAAGCTAAGGTGTGAATTTACAGGGCTCTGGCTACCTTGCTCTAGTCCCTTCTGAACAAACACTTGTAAGAAGTGTCAATGTATCCTACTGTCAAGGTGGACTAACTAGTGAACTCTAATGGTGTTCCCTAGTCCTCTTGGCAGTGGTTACTTCATATAGCTGTGACTTAATCCTCTGAAGCTTGCTCATATCCCACTCATGAGATTATTTTGTATTCCTCCATGAGTAGCAAAAAGTAGGCAGAAAAGCCAGTAAGGCTGACCTAGAACATGTGCTCTAAATTGATGCTTGTACAGGTAAAGTGTGTGATTTAATTGGGTGCTATGTAATTCAGTTATCTAAAAGGGATTGTCCTAATCATCCCTTGTGCAGGTTCTTGCAGTATGGTCTTCTTTAGGAAATAAGTCATGTTTTAACAGATGCTTCTTTGAAAGTAAAATAATTGGAAATTGATCTAGAGTTTAAAAAAGCAATTTTCTCATACAGTGTGGAGGCCTCGAGTGTTTCTATTTGCAAATCAGCAAGGTGATTTTCTTATGTAAACATGTAGAAATGCAAAATCAGAACACAGTGGTGAAACCATTCTTTCCTGGGCACAGCACCTAGAAAAATCACTCTGATGCACCCTCTAGAATTAACAGAACCATGTTTCTGAGGACACTCACCCTATGCTCCCCAACAAACTATTTGTAGTCAAAACTAACTGGGAAACAACCATCACTCTCCTCAGCTGGCCCAAGCACAGCCTCTCCACCTACCTTCTTAAAACTGAGCTGACTCATAGGCAGTCAGGACCAGACAGCATGTTATGTAAAATGGCAGCAACGAGGAACCTAAAATAAAGCTAAGAATACCGATCAACAAATGCTTTCTTAATTCAGTAAATGAAAATCTGTGAGCTAAGTGGGAGAACACCTTTACCTGCTTCAGCAGTTAAAAGAATCTATGGAACAGTGAATAGTGTATATGTACCTTTGATCATGTATTTTTTTCCGACACTCAGGTCTGTAGTTCACTTCTGTCTGGCTTGTATTCAAGCAAATACAGGAATATAATTAATTCTAAGAACAAATATCAGGGACTCCTATTTGACTTATGCTTTAAAAGGCACCAAAACAAATGCATAAAGTGTTAAACCACATCGAAGGTATTGATCTAGGCTCTGCTACTGTTTAAGCCAGCTTCCTTGTTAGAAATTAAGGGATTGTTATTTCATTAAGGAAGTGCATAAAATTATTTTTCATCCTGAAATAGATGATCTCAGTGTAGGTGCATGAGGAAATTGTTCTGTTACGCTTTCGCCTTTGACTAATTTGCAGCTCTTTAGGTTTTGTGTTTTAGGACTTCTCAAGGACTTGTCTCTATTTATTCTGAGGGGCACACAGAACCAAGGAATGAAATGAGTCTCTCTGTTTTGTAAACTGGGCTGGCAAGGATTCTGCTGCCTGAATGCCTGTGCTGGAAGGGATATCTGCATCCCCTGTGCAGCCAGCTATCCAGCTGCTCCTCAGTAAAAGGCTGGCAAAACAGATGAATGGTGACTATTTTGGGGTGAGACCAGAGCAGAAGGAGGGGTGATTGCTCCTTGCAGGAGCAATCTGCTGCTTCTGCTTTCTTCATTACAGCAGCTTCTGCTTTCTTCACTGCAGCAGCAGGGGTTAAACCATCAATTCCTGAGTTTTGTCAGCACATGTGAATTAGGTTAACCTGTTCTTAGGGTGTTAAGATCTCATCTTCCCTACATATTGAGAAGCCCAGGGACAGTCCAGTGTCAGCAATACTGTTTTCTAAGAATTCTGCACCCTTATATTCTTACTTCTCAGATGATATCTTTGTTGTTTTTCCAATCATGCTACTTATATTTTAAACACAAAGTAGTACAAGGATTAATACAAGTGGAATGTGCATACTGGAACACGGCCTGTTTGTTACAGGAAACCATTGTCACGCGTTACTGACAATCTGACATAGGCTCGATTGTCTACACTGCAGCATAAAACAGGAAACTCACCTTTGGGGAAATAGAAACCATTTATCAGTGGCTAATCTCCAGGTTGTTTTCTTAATGTCAGTGAGAAACAATAATTCAGTGATGGAGAGAAGTTGGTTTTTTGTCATAGGTATTCTACCTGGGTCAGCAACAACACTAGTTTCTTCAGAAAATAATTTTTTTTTCTTTTTTTATGTTTTTGCAGTGCTAAGCCAGAGGAATAGCACAAAAAAAGAAAAAAAAAGAAAAAAGAAAAAAGAGAAAAAGACATTCTGGTCTCAGTGAATTTCAAGGCACATGGGGTTGATTTCAGCTGGCACTAGAACTGGTTTAAAAACTGAAAACAGTTGCTTGGTTTCCCCTTCTCACCTTTTTTAAAGTTTCTAAATCATGTTTTGTCTGTTTCTGGGCTGTGTACAAACCTGAAAGCTGAAGAGTGCCCTGGCCCTCCACCACCTTGTTGGCTTGAAAACTAGGCAGGATCCAGCCCAGCCTCTGTCATTCAGATCAAAATACCCTTTTCAACATAAAAAGGGTTTTACTGGTAGGACAAAGATCAAGTCATTGAATTGCCTTGCAAAGTTTCTTTTAAGGGGCACCAGAATGACTGAAAATTCAAATAATATTTAGCTTCGGTGAAACCATAGGAGTTTCTGTCTGCTACAGGCATGACATAAAGGTTAGACTGAGCCCCTGGGGGAGAGTAATATCAGGAATGATCAAGGGCGGGAAGGCTGGACAGGGTGCTGAGTTTTGTTTTGCTTCAGGCTTATGACAGCCCTATTGCACTGGAGATTTGGCATCCTTTCTTTTTCAGCTGGCATAATGAAGTAGTCCACCTCTTCTTCTGGATGCGTATGTGTGGGTTGTAGAAACAGGGGAAATATAAACAGCACTGAAAATCCATGTGGGGTCACAGAGCATACTCCAAAGCACTTGGCTGGTGAGCTGCAGCCTGTATAGCAGCCTCGTACACTGTAGTTGTTGACAAGTCCTGTTGAGACCAGGGTTGGAGAAGGCACCAGCTGACAGCAATTGTTGAGAATAAGGGACGGAGGGCATGGGAACAGCAGGGATGACAGCTGTCACAGCAATAGAAGTATGGACCAGAATGCAGGTGAGGGGAAGGAATTTGGACAACACGATGTGTATTTGAGTTTGAAAGTTTTCTTCTTGTGAAAGCAAATGCCTGCTGCTACTTTCTCTAAATATACTCTCAGGGCTTTATTCTGTTACCCAACTGCTTATGAAGCCATTCACGAGTACTGGTCAGAGCCTACCTGCATATTTATTTTCTGGAGAGAAATTAATCTTATTTATATGGAGGCAGTGATTAGCACCTTAGCTAAGCATATTGTTCTCCAGAAACCAGACAGTTCCAAAATCTGAAAAACAGTAACATGAATGTTTCCAATCATCTGGCATTTTCAGCTGTATGAATCAAGCAACATTCTTAAGAAATCAAGAAAACACTTTTATCCAAGCAACTCTCTCCCATTTCTATTCTGGTTCAGATTTTCCTCTTATTCAACTCCAGAATAACCACCTTATGGCAATTGTTAGAAAGGTTGGAAGAGTTAAACCAGGGTGAACATGGCCCTTTTGTTTGTGCTATCTGTACTTTTTGTACTCTAAAGCCCAGGGTGACACTTGATATTGTACTTAGTCAAAGCCTTTCAAATGGTGCTCTCTGTATCAGATTAATGATGCTCTGAGTTACACAGGCAGCAAATCAACCAAATCAATACACATACAATAGTTCAGGTGGACTTTTTTTTTTTGTTGTTTTGTTTCACAAGAATGAAGGACTTGCTGTGACAACAACACCGGAAAGAGAGAAATATGTGGGCAGATGGCAGTAGGGCCCCGTTTGGACAAGTGAACAGCCTGAACTAGTGTCATCTCACCTGGTATGTGACCTGAGAGAATTTGGCTCTGAGTTCTTTCCTCCCTTTTGCATGGCCCTTTGTTCATTGTCTTTCAGCAGTGGCTGATGTTTGAAATACATATGCTACTGTTGTTTAAAGAGCTCTAGCACCAGAGGAAAGCAACCTGAGCTTTAGGGACACTTCAAAAGCAAAAGGACATAACATCTCTCTTGGGACAGCTGTTTAGTCTGATCTCTTTATAAAAGTTTTGCCACTGAGAACATGGCAGTTGCCTAATTTTGAGCAGCCATTACCTTACTTTTACTTTAAGGGGACACTCAGTTCAGCTGGGATCTCTGCAGTTCCATCAAGGTAGCCAGCTCTCTCAATACCTAAGTAAAAACTGATGTGTGAAGTATTATTTTTAAAAAATCTAGATCCTGTGTGAAAAAAAGCGATAAAACTGCCCATTTTTGTGCAAATGTTTGCTCAGAGCAAGAAAAAGGACTCAGCCTGAGGTGTTCGCCTCTGCAAGATCAGACTACAAGCATTTCAGAGAAATTCCAATGAGATTGTTATTACACATGCTAAAATGGCTTTTCTGTTCCTTTCCTTATTTTCTTTTTAGGCAACCTGGTTTTATCATGCAGGCAGATCAAAAGACACACAAGCACCATGAAAGAAAATTAGTAAAAGATGCAAGTGCAAAGAACCTGGCAAAAGACTGCCAGGTGAGTGTCCTTGGGGAGACTGAGCTGGCTTCTGGCTAGATGTGAGATTGCAGGGTTAAATTGAGCAAGTTTCATGCACTGGCCACTTAGGAAAGGCAGATGTAACACAAGTGGAATTTTATTTCTGTACTTCATATTCCTGTGTAACTGGAAGACAGCTAATAGCAGGAACGCCGTTGCCTCAGATCTGTACTGGAAGAGATGATTACTTAAGGCAGAGCATGTGTGAGGAAAGATGTTGGCTTCCTATTCGGTAGTACTTGCCCCATTTCGTTACACAGCATGACAAATAGAACAACACTTGCATGGTGTTTATATGTTTTATAATACATCCTAGCTGTAGAATCAAGACCAGGTGCCAAGATAGTTAATTAATTCCACTTTCCTAAATTACCCATAAGGTTTAAGTTATGTATGGCAATTACCTCCTTTAAATTATTAAGCGTGCAGGGAGTGGTTGTTGCCTGCTGTCTTTCTGCCCGCGCTGTGGCAGGGACAGCGAACCTTCCTGTGTGTGCTCTCCCGGTGACACAGGGGTGCCACACACCCTCCTGCTGCTGGTGCAGCCATGAAGAGCTGCGCTGGCGGCCCTGCCGTGCTGGGCTGTGCTCCTGCACGCAGCTGCCAGCAGCTTGCTTCTCAAGGAGTTGCTGTTCCAGGAGGTGAGGCAGGAACGGGTAAGGCAGCAGTGTGTCATCATCGTGGCTGTAATGTGAAGGAGGAGAAAAGACACAAAGAGCTGAAGTGACAAGTCCAAGGTTGCCCTGAGGAGCTGGAGTTCCTGTAAGGAACCAAATTCCCCATGTAACCTATGTCTCCAGCCCAGGACCTACCCACAGAGCTCTGTGTTAAATCACACAAATCTTAGCGATTTCTTTCACCGTTTAGTTTCATCATACTGCTAAAACAATGCCAGTTCCTGGCCATGCTTACTCCATGTAACTTCAAGGGCTCTGGTCACTTGAGCAAACAAGGAAAACCACAACCAGTGGGCAAAAACATGCTGCTCCTTGCTTGGACTTCTAGCCTTGTTTTTCTGCTGAAGGTGACTGGTTGATTTTTAATTATCCTAATCTGATTAACTTTCACTGGACCTGTTTTACAATAATGAACCTAAAGTTGAACCTAACAGTCTGAGGCTGCTGTGTGATTCTGTAGAGTGATACAATACCTCCCAATCTGCTTGCAGGACACACTACAGGCCTCTGTACTGAAGCTGGTAAAGTTAAGTGGTTCCGGTGCATTTGGTATTTTACACTAACAAATTACCAGATGTCCTGCAGTGGGTCCCATGCCCCTGACAGACCTCCCTAAGCCATCTATGAGGCTTCAATGCTTAGAACCAATGTACTTGAGTCTGCTTTGGGCTGCCCAGTTTGCTTCAGAGGTTCTTTCCTGGGCTTCCTGGCATGCTATGAGATACAGCCCTCTGTCAGTTTAGAGGATGAGGATGATGTATCTGATCCATATTTAAAGGCTAGACTACTATCCATCCCAGCCATCCATAGTGAGAAGGCAAAACCAGAGGACAGCGTACTAGCAGATGATGAAATTCAGCTCCTTTCCAGAAAACTGCACAGGGAGAAAGGGGTGTTCTCCAGATCACAGCTTTCCCTGCAGGTCTGGGGACCCACAGCAAAGGGAGGTGATAGTAACGCTGCTCAAAGCTTATAAAGCTAGGGTCCCTGGAGAGGGACATTGCTGTAAAAATGCCTGCTCTTAGCCTACTAGAAAAACAAAGTAGTTAATGGTGAAAAATTAGAGTGTTTTTATGATTGCATTTAAAACCCGAGGGGAGCCTGTAATAGGCTAAATAGACTACTTAGAGAAAAGCCCTCATGTTTTCCTCTTTTTTGTGTGTGTTTTAATTTACTGTGTGTAGCTGCCATTATCCATAAACCAAAACTTACGACTCTGTTATAACAGGAGAAAAGAACACTTTATTGTCTGCTGTTGGCAGATCACCCAAAGTCCCCTCCCAACTTAACAAGCGTTAAGCTTCAGTAAGACACAAGACACTTCAGAAAAAAACATCGCCACAAGGCTAATGATGACAACAGCTGCCAGCAAACTTTCCATTGCAAGCAAGTAAAGACTTGAAACAAATTTTAGCTCAAGTTTTGTTTTAGTAGCATCAGTGACATGTCTGTACCGGCAACGGCTCAAATTGCATTCCTTAACACTAGGACTGAAGACCTATCTCCTGGAGTCATTACATTGCAATAGCCTGGTAGTCGTGAGTAGAGTGAAGTCTTTAACAAATTTGACCTTTTCCTTCTTTTCAGAAGAGGTATTCATGCCCTAAAAGGCCAGTGAGACAAGTCACTGGAGTCTCACACAAATGAGAATTTTTGCATGACAAAGAATGTTAAGGTGCATTTTATGTTTGGAGGAGGGCATGAGAAAGAGGTTGTGGGTCTCAGCAAAGCTGAAGAGTCAAAAAAATTGTAATTTGGTTTACTTTTCCGAGGCTAATTTTCTTCTGAATAAGTAATTTAAAGCCCAGTCTACATCAGTGACCTTACCTACTTGAATAAGAGCTTTATACAGGATTGAGTAGGTGAGGTGTGACCTCCCTTCATTTTTCCAGTCTACAGTGCAGTGAAAATTTTACTTGTGCACCTCTCTCTCCCTGCTGGGTGAAGTTGCTCTATGTGAAGTTGTTCTATACTGAAAGTCTTGAAGATAATTAGATTACAAGTCCCCTGGTACAAGTAAAGTGTGTGAACAATATAAATACAAGATGGTAGAACACAGGTAGTGAGAACAGACTGGTAGGAACAGAAGTTCACACTGTCTGTTTTTGATGCACTCTCTCTTCTCAGAACAGGTGTTGCCATTTTACTCAGGACCTTCAAGAGCTGAAAATATGTAATGAACAAAGGCAGGCTGAAAAGCCCTTCTGACAGCCTGATTGTCTTTTCTGTCCTGTGAAAAGAATCTTAGTGTGGGGACTGTCTTGCAGAGGTGGAGGTGGCCATTGGGTTAAAATAGAACTTACTTAACAAATTGTGTTTGCTCTGAGAAGAATCAGGAAATTTTGGGCCACATAGACTGCATCTCCCTTACCCCTGCTGGTAGAGCATAAGCCAGAAAGCTGCGTGAAACAAAATGCACTTTCTCATCTGTGTGTCTGCAGTTCTGACCCTGAAGTACAGTTCAACAGCCTACATATCCTACAGTGTCTTGCTGCAGACACCAGACTTTTTAGAAGGTGCCTACCCTTCCCCGTCTGCATTGTATTGACCATGTAATTTTGCTGCATGGTGATAAGAGCATGTAATTTGACATAAGTTAACATAGCCTATGGGTTGACACATGTTTGAATCTGGACTAAAGGATAGTATGACTCCAAATCTCCGTTTGAAACTCCTGTGTTTTTGGTGTTAATATTGAAATTATTTGGACATGAAGCAAATTTAAGCTTAAGCTTAAGCTTGAAATGCAGTCTAAAAGTAACCATTGTGGTGCCCAGACCTGTGTAGAGTCCAAAGTCCTGTTACTGAAGCCACACAGGGGCACAATGATGCTTTTGTTTATTTGTGGTGCAAATACACCAAGTAAAGCATGCACTTAAAAGTAAAGACCTTCTAAGCTGCTTCTACAAAAATGTTTTATTTTTGTGGTCTAGCATGAGCAGAATAGTACAAAATAGGGAAAAGGAGTGTGTTGTTAAGGAGTTACACTGACTAAAGTAAAAAAAAATAAGCTGATTATAAAACGTAAAGGGGAATATTGGATTTGAGAGTTTATGCTGAGTATTTTGCATGGAAAACCTGATATTAAAGCTGCAAAGTATCCTCATTTGTATTTCAGGGATGTAGTCCTGGTTACTTATATACAAAATGTTTGCCTGCCTTGATTATTTAGAATATGTTTCTCAGATTAATTTCTTTTAGAACAGAACAAGACCAAATGGCTATGTTCTTACTTCAAAGCAAAACTCCCACATTTAGCCTAAATGAAACTAACTTGGCTTGATTTATCTTTTAGTTATTTTCCACAGAACATGTTGTGTTATTAATTTAGGCAGAAGGCAGAACACTCAGCAGACTGGAGAGTCCTGCTTAAAGCGTGGATCCACATTACACTATCCTAATGATAGTGGACTTGGAATAAGTAATCAGTTCTGAAGGAGGAAACAATCTGATTTTGGAAATGTATTACTTTTTATGCAACTTGGCTTTAAAAAGGAACAAAGAGACAATGTTCAGTTTGAATCATGCCACACAACATTCATTTTTCCCAATGAAACCCTCTTCTCTGAGAAGGGAACTTCATTTGGGGGGAAAAAAGAAAAGAAAAAAAAAAAGGAAAAAAACCCCCTGAATTGCATCCTCCCACGAGGACATTTAATTTAATAAAGCAGCCTCCTCAGGATTGCTCCACTGTTGCTTAGGCGCCTCGGGGGCAGGATTCTTCCTCATGAGGGGGAGGACCTTGGCCAGGCATGAGGGAGACGCTAAGGCTGGGTGTTAGGGAGTGGATTTGTCCCTGAGGGCAACATTCCCCTCTCCAAACAGCTGTATGAATTTCTAATGCAAATTCTGTCTTCATTATGTCTGTGAGAGGATTCATTTTTAGGTAGGTCAACTGTTTCACACTCCTTTCTGAATTCCCCTGGCTAACCTGCTTGGTCTGGCAGCTTGCAGAAATGCCCACCCTATGCCCTGGTGTTTACCTGCCACCCCCCTCCATCCTTGCCCCCAGGTGATGGGATGTTGGATAATAACAGGGTATATGAATTGTTGGCAAGTTGTACAAAGGTAATCTGAGTTTTGGCTTTGGTGTGCCAGTGTTGGTAATCCCAGGAAGAACAAGTTAGCTCTTCTGCCTTTCAAGGTGGAGTCAGTGGAGTCCCCTGCCCTGTCTGTAGACAGGGTCTGCAGTGGTTTAGTCAGCTGCTATCCCAGCATCAGACGCCCACCAGCTCCTAGAGCCAGAGCTGTTTCTCCTTGTCACACTCTGCTGGCAATTTCTTCTTACAGCATCAGTTTACAAGGTAGTAGCAAAACACAAAATCCACCGTATGCTCCTAAAGAAGTGAAAAGGAACTTTCTCTGTTAGCCTCAACATGAGCAAGACTGAGAAGAAGCCTCCCCCTGCCCTCCCAGCCTTTACAATAGTGCAAGAGTCTTTCAAAATGTGAAACAGATGCCTGCTTTGGGAAGCGCAATGTGTACCTGTTGCACACTGCCTCCCACACAGCAAAGTATGTTGTTGTGGAAATGGCAAAGCAGAATCTAGGGTTTTGCATACACAAATCATACACTCTTCTATCCAGAGGGATATAAAAAAAGGGAATATATTTTAAGGATATAAAAAAAGTTGTTATTTTTTACTAAAGCATTTCAGGCCAAACAAGTAAAGAATGGTGACAGGAATAAGCAGATTTACAACAAACTTGCTAGGAAGAAAATCCCTGCTAGGTGGTTGGCACTCATGTGCAGCATCTTGACTGATGATTAGGTACATTCCAAGCTTTGGGGATTATTGTGAAGGACAAGTCCTTTGTTATTGTTTTGGTTTGGTGTTTCTTTTTGGAAAGGGGGCAGGGTGGAGGGGAGTTGGAAGAATATAGGGATGTGTGATTTTGTTTGTTTGATATTTGTGGTCTTGCCTCCCATGGCAGTCTCTGATTTGTCTTACCTGTTTGATTGAGTTTTCAAGAGGAAGCCTAAAGGAGGAAAAGCCAAGGAGCTGTGAAGGAAAGGGCATTGAAATGCTCTTACATCCAGAAGCAGGAGTGCATCTGGCAGCACATTCATGCCTTTAAGCCAAACTTTCTCTGATTAAATGTTTTTGGCTAAAAATCAGAATTGATAAGTGCATTGCATATTGAACTCCTTTCCAAAAGTATAACAAGAAAGGAGGGGAAATACTAATCCATTCAGCAAAACTCGATGGTACTATATTTTAATATCTAGTTTTGTATATTTATTGTAAAGCATGAACAGTGGAGGATGCCAGTGTCACGGGTCTCATAACCAGACTTTTCAAGAAGAAGCCGACAGTAACACCAGATGGCGCTTGAAGCCCAAAAGAACACTAAAATTGCCTTAAACCGCAGAGCTTCCAGTGCCACCTAGTGCTGCCACCCACCCTGCTGCTTCGGGCAAGTGACATCCCAGGCAAGGGGAGCTCCCAGAATGGCTGATTTCTGAAGGAGCAGACTGCTCTCTGTGTTCATCATGTGCAACATATGTGATGGTTTGAGATGGGGAGTGTGTCTGCAGGAAACAGTGCCATCTTCCAATATTCTGACTCTGTTCTTGCACTCTTGCCAAAGCATCCCACCCTGGTGTACTGGTTTAGGTACACTTTTCACTGTTCTCGTGGTATTTTTTACAGCATTGAAATTTGCTATCAAAAATCAGTGATGCTGTCAAAACCCAAAATGTATTAGTAGAAAGAGGCAGCCTGTGAGGAAATAAATATGCCTTCTTCAGTATCCCTTTCAGAGTGATATGTTGCACATTTACGTGCCTCCAACAGAGGTCTTACAAACATTAATGAGTTGCTATTATTATTATAGCTATTGCCATCATACTTTGTTTGCTTCCCTTTATCCCATAACTCACTAAGTGAAGCAAACAGAAAGGAATGACTGGAGACAGTCATTTTCAAGGATTCATTTTGAGCAACAAGTCTTCAGATCCTTCTGCTTTGCTGCTGAGCTTGCAAATACTTGCTGGCAATCTCTGCTGTTCATCACGGGGCAAAAATTTTAAAGCAAATGAACATCAAAGAAGTAGTGAGAGGAGAAGGATTGGCAGTTTCCACATTAGACTATCCTATGTAAAAAAAAAAAAATTGTTTTATCTCTGAATGGATGGGACTTACTCATCTCTCCACAGCTGCCTGTTTTACACACTCCTCCAGCCTGCCTGAGCATGCATGTTTTCTGAGTGGAAAATGTGCTGTCCTGTTATATCAGCTGCTTTTCTCCTGGGGAGAAAAAAAAAAGAAAGAAAAAAAAAAAAGGAGAGAGAGAGAGCTAGCAGCAATGCTCTTTTTTGCAGAGCTCTGATTTTCTGAGCAATGATTGTCTATATTTAGTGGCTTCACTACACAGTGAACTCTTGCATTTCTAGCTGAATGAAAATCTTCATAGTAGCTGAAACAGGGTAATTACAATTATTTAGTACAATAAATGCTTACAGGCATTGCCTATTAAGTCATTATTTTGCATAGCAACCTGTTGGCCTTATGATGTTTCCCAATCCATGCCAGTTCTCTATTCCTCCCATGAATCACAATCATTTATCCACAAGCAATAGGCAAATAAGGGTGTTGTTCTGGTTTTGGGCATCTTTCCCCCCTTCATCAAAGTGTTTGTGGTGTCCTTTGTCTGTAAGGGACACCTGAGCCACCTAGAGGGCTGAGAGTAAGGAGCCTTCCCTGGGAGAAAGTCAGTGAAGGAGTGAGAAAGAGGCCCCCAAGGGCTCGCTGGTTCTCCCTGGGAGACACACAAGGGACACACACAGAATTCACAGCAGTGTCACAAGTCAGACAAGTAAAGTCTTGCTCTGAGTTTTGAGTGTATAACAAAATAAGGGAGAAAATTATTAACTAACTCATCTAGAGAAAGTGTGGGGGAAATAACAGTCTTTCTCACCAACTTACTTTTTTTAAAAAAACCAGAAATGTTGTATTTGCTATATAATACGCATTTTTGGCTGTCGGTGTCACAAATAAGTGCGGTATGCAAGTCTCAAGCCCCAGTTTAGGGGAAGACAGTGACAAACACTGCACTTCTGCCAGCTTCAGTGGAATGAACTCTAAAAATTAAATGCATGCTAGACATTTGGGGGGGTTAAGCACTTCTGTACTGTGAGATCCCTGCATAAGTATTTTGCTGAGTCGAAGCCTGAGACACATGTGGACACAGACTTGCATGTAAAGTAAGGACACCCAGTAGAGTAGAAGCATGACTAAGAATGTATTCCCTCGAAGACACTTGGAACGGATATTTGTGCCTGCAGTAAAGATTGTCTGATGCTTCCCAGTGAGAAAATGGGCACAGAGTAAGTGGGAACAGATGTCGGGATGGAGAGAGAAGCCAGGGAGAACAAGAACAGCAGAGTTTTCCAAAAAGAAAATACATTTTTCTTCTGTGATTGAACTGTGCTTTCCCAACTTTCATCTTTCATTTGCTGTCTAACAAATAGCTTTGAAATATACTCAATAAAGTTCTGTCTCATCTCCCTCCCATGGCTGGGCATAGACAATAGCCTTCTACTGTGTCACCAAATGCTCAAGCAGATTAGGACAATCATAGGCTGTGCTGTGGATCTAAGCTTTTGGGACCTGATGACTACTCATGAAGTTTTCCAGTACTCTGTCCCTCATTTTTTTTCATTTAATGGAATTGCATGTAAAACCTACATCATTCAGCTTGCAACTCAAGCCCTACAAAGTAACAAAATATCAGAAATAAGTTGTCTCTGTTATATTGTCTTTTCCATGTTCATGACCTTTACGTGGTTTTTCCCGTAGAGTCCTTAGCTGCATAGGATGGGCTATATTCTCAGAAAAAAATATCAAGCTTCTGTCAGTCTCATCTCTGGGAAAATGCAGAGCATGGATCCAAATTTACAGTCTGGGCCACTGAAAAGTTTCAGTTTGCTATAGTAGTTCTGTTAAAATCCAGCTACAAGAGAAATTTTCTAGAAAAAGAGATTTTCTGGAAGAAAAGCAATCAAATGCTTACAATTTTTCATATTCCTTCTCTTTTTGAAACCTATAAAACAATGTGGTTTTGTGTGAGCTTTTTGAACCAGGCGGGTGGTGAATTCCCAAGTGGATTGTGTGATTCCTGAACCCTCTGCTGTTTGGTTTGGCTGGTAAATAAAATCTTGGGTAAATTACATAGAAAATCTGTGCTGGCTGATTCCTCTCATGGTTGAGGTAGTGCAGGTGGATTTGATGGCTATGGAGGCTGTCATTGGTACTTGCTGGTTCCTTGCAGACAACACATGAAAAGCACAGTCCTTCAGGTGCTCATTTCCAACCACTGGTTTCAAAACCTCAACAAAAAGTATGTGAAAGGTTTAAATTTTATCCATGGCCTTTCTGGACTACTGAAGCCGAGTAGGTTTAAGTAGATGATATTTAGAATATCCCATTTGCTCTGCCCTATTGAAGGTATGAGATGTAGTTGCCTCAGGAAGGATCAAACGCCATAACAGATGTGTTTTAGAGGTTCCTGAATGGAGACCCAAGTGCCACCTGAGATTCATCGGGGAGAGGACTTGCATGCCTAAATGTATATTCCTGTGCATGCTTCTCATACTCAGGAACAGAGTCCCCCTTTGGGACCCTGGGTCTCAAACTTGTGGCAGACTTGCCTTAACTCATCGGATTCCTTCTTCTCAAAGAAAGCTGGGTGGAAGAATGTTGTCAACAGAGTTGAGCTGATGACTAAAGCTTTTTGTATCTGGTGGGTTACTTCTGCATCCCTGTGTAAGCTAATTCTGACTTGAGGATTCATATAAAGGACTTTCAAATATATCCCTAGATCCCAGCCAGATGCCATGAATGAGCAGTCCCAGAAGAAATTACCTCCCTAGGAAAAAATGAAGAGAGAGATGCAAAGAACAATTGGTTTTACTGGCTGAGGTAAACCATAGTTGCAGTATGCATGACCTCTGGTCCTTTTTCTGGGGAACATAGCCAAAATCTATTAGACTCAGACAAGAGTGGAAATTCTTGTGACAAAGAGATATTCTTAAAGTTTGCTAATCCTTCCCTGTTGCAAAATTTGTCTCACCAGATGAAATACATCTTTAAGTTCATCAGATGATTTTAGTTTTAAAAGCATACATTAAATTATTTTTTGAGTAGGCAAATAAGACCCTGGTATTGCTTTGAATTGTCATGCAAGGTCCGTGGGGCATCATCCACACTTAACAGTAAATTGATATTCACCCTCTGGGTGATCTGGCACAGAGGAGAGCAGGAGGGGCAGTGCCACTGTTGCCCTGCAATAGCAGAGGAGCTGCTGGCAAGGTTTGGCTGTACAGCATTTATCTCTGCTGTAGAGATGTTTTATTAAGGCACTTTCAGAATTGAATATAGCCATTTGTCCTTCTGCATTCTCTTCTCAGTTAAGGATGTAACTACATTTTAGGCAAAAGCTGAGGAAGGAGAATTTTTTTTCCAAGTCAAAAATGCAGAAGTGATTATTTGAATACAGAGATAAGGAAAGGCTGAAGCAGAAGATATGTCCTCCTTCATCCTTTTTGGCATTGACCTAAAAAACCTTGTTCTCCACTTAAAGAGAGTTTACTTTAAGCACAAAAGAGCTCCTGAAGAGTGTAGAATTAGGATTTGCTTATTTGAGCCCTGATATTTGATGGCATTAAAGCACATCAGAATATGTTCTAAAAAATGTTTTCTTAACCTCATTACCAGAATTACCTGTACTGAGTAGCAGTCTCACAGATCTTTTAGTCTCCTCTCTTGAAGTATCTCTGCTGGATTCCTTTCCCCTACTATTACTACTGTTTTTCTTACAAAAAGAACACCCACCTTGTTTATATAAAATTGGCATATGAGGAAAAACTTGTTATTTAGAGAGGGAAAACTTGGTCTGGGACAAAAGCAAGTGCACCCAAAATACTTTCACTTTCAACCTGCTTCATAAAGAAATGCGTATTATTGTCATCCTGCCCAGGTTCCTGTCTTTCAGGCCTCTGCAACTTTTGAAGTTCACAGCATCACAGAATTGTCAAGGTTGGAAGAGATCCTCAAGTTCATCTAGTCCAACCATCAAGGTGGCACCACCATAATCAACCCTAAACCATATCTCCAGGGGCCACATCCAGAGGCCTCTCGAACACTTCTGGAGCTGGTGACTCCGCCACCTCCCTGGACAGCATATTCAAATACCTAGACACTCTTGCAGAGAAAATTTTTTCTAATATCTAATCTGAACCTCTTCCGGTGCAGTCCTCGAATTTGCTGAGTAATTTCTGTTTATTTGATATGGGAAAGTTGACATTAATTTCTTCTGTGTTTAGTGAAAATTAGTAGCCGAGCAGAGTTGAGGGGTCTGACATTTTTCTGCTGAGGGAAAGACTTCATTATGAGCCAAACATTATTACTGGACATCAGAAAATCTCCATGGGAGAGAAAAGGAGCCGAGAGATGCCTCAACCTCAGGAAAAGTTTCAATCAGAGTTTGCATCTTATTAGGCACAAGATAATTCAACCACAAGACACAAAGCCACAGGAAACTGGACTTCATTTTCTGTAGCTACTTGTTTTCTTAAATCAGAATATTTGGGGTTTTTCTCTCTCTTCACTTCCAGAGAATTATTACTGTGCTATGATCCTGATCTTTGAACTTACAGCATTTTTATTTTTTAACTGCAGCTCTTTTTCTATTAGTTTGCAATACTTCATGAATGTAAAAGTTAATTGTGAAAGTGGATACTAAGTCTGAGTACTCAAAATGTATTTGTGACATTTGTCTGCTGATTAACTGTAGAGTTTTACTACTTGTAAACATAGTAAGTGAAAGTACTTTTCCTTGATTTAATTTTCCAAACAATAACATGTGTTCAACTTATTTATAGTAGATGCTATGGTTATGGTTACATCAAGTTTTCTTTATAACTCTCAGCTTACAATTCCTTGAGGAAAAAAATTGTAATTTTGCGTTAAATCGTCTATATTTATTTAAAGCCCTGAGGATTAATTTACTTTTGGGGCATTGTTACTGTTTATTAAATTATTTATTTGGTTTTATAGTATTTATTTAGTGAGATCTGTTTTCACTCAAGACTTACATATGGGAAGAAAAGCAGTAACCAGCAAGATTAAATATTGTTTATATATATTTCTTCATTTCAGTGTCTGTTCTTTCCTAAAAGAGGGAAGAAGGGAGAGGGTAAGGCTTCTTTCCTAAAGATATTGATTGTGGGAATTTCTTAATTCATTCACTCTTTCTTCTGTTCTGAATTCCATGTAGCCAGTAGGTTGGTGCACGGCATCCTTCTTTGTATGGTGAATCCAATTCAGTCCAGTTCAAATCAACATCCGGTTCAGTTCTGCCATTTAACACTTAAATAGCAAGTCCTTAGTTGTCCCCAAAGGAAGCAATGTAGTTAAATTAAGCTGTCCCCAGCCTGAAGAGTTATTATAAAATAATGAATATTCCATAATAAGGAAATGGCAGAGAGGGGAAGACAGATCTTTGAAACCTCATGAAATTTTGGAATTAGCATTTGTATCAAGACCTAATTAATGTTTCCTTTCTGAATTAATTTTCCATCTAATTGGCCAAACTCTGATTGGGGACTGGAAATGTCATCCAAAAATATTTCCTCTTACACGACTACTCTAAACAGAGTGATTAATTTTTTCCATTATATTCCCAGTTTATTCCCAGAACATTACACTATGTTCTGTGTTTTTATCCTTCACGGATTTTCAGCCATAGTCACTGTATTTGTGACTATGTAATTGTTTCATCTGGGCAAATTTTCAGTCTGAATTAAATTGTAAACTGGGCTTTATTTTGAGTCAACATAAGTCAGATGAAATAAATGGTGCCCCGTGCCCAGTGTCAGTGCTGTGTGTTCATGTGAAGGATGTGGACTGGTGGAGTTAAGCTCCCTACCCACCACACAGACAAAGCAATGGTTCAACTCCCAGCTTTGGTGAACCATAAACCAGGGACAACCTTGTTTAACATATCACTGAATCTGATTGATATGTTAATATCATCCAAGTTCAAAGCAACACGTCCTGGCAAGATAAATGCTATTTTTTTCTTGTAATTTACCATTTCCTTCTTCCGTAAATCCAGCAGACAAAATAACAATGGAGAGGGGGAAGGGGACTGGGTCGGACCAATCCTTTTAAAAACTAAGAATGCTTTGGCAAAGCCTCTCTAACCTGTTACTGTAAACATCAGCAGTCCTGTCACTGTCTCAGCCCATGTAAATACGTTCATGGCGCCCCACCTAAATCAGTGAAATATGTACATAGTTCAGACATACAAGTTAAATCCCAGGCAGCAACAATAAGGAGTAGGAACCCGAGGTCTTTTCCCAGGTTTTATCTTTTACAGGCATCAGTGCTGAGAGCGTAGTAATGCAGTTACTAAATCCTTCTCAGCCCGAATCCTGCTTCCTCTGTTTGTGTGGCACTTCCTCCAAGTGTTGTGGCTGGGGCAGCAGAGCTAGGCCAAACACAATAGTCCTGGGCTGAGATTGTTGTCACCTGTCCTTTTTTGTCTCTTGGTTTGCAACCCACTATACCTAAGTATGAATAGGAAAGCCCGTGGACAACTGCCCTTTTTTTCTTTTCTTTTTTTTTTTTTTAAAGAAAGAGAAGAATTGCATTTACTTGATCTTAAAAAACGGAGTCCTGCTCTGTGCAGTCAGGGCAGTGCTCTTGGCAGTGCTCTTTCTCCCACTGAAAACAAACTTCTCCAATGTTTTTGTTGCCCGAGACACAACCCCAGTACTCAGTGCTGCTCAAGAAACGACGTGGTCATTCATTGCTTATTGTATCAGTGGCTATTTTAGAACTGTGGGAGAGAAGTGTTTAAAATTAAGTCCTCTGTGACTTCAAAGGCTCTGCTGGCCTGCTTAAGGGTTAGCATGCATTTAAAGTCTCCTCCTGAACTGCATTGGCAGCGTGAGGGATGAGAACTGGGATGAGAAATGAGGCTGGAGCCCAGTCCTCGTGGACTGCTTGAGAGGACTGAAAAACAGCTCTTACTCAGACAGAAGATATTTTGTACTGGTAGATTTCCAGCTGATTAGGCGACAGGAAAAGTTTAGTCAACACTTTGTCAAAGCACCCACTTATGTTTGGTTTTAAGGTGTTACAAATAATTTGGGGGCTCCAAAGTGCTGCTCAAATCTCTTGCTGTCCAGATTTCACCTGGATTTCTTGAATTAGGGAGAGAGCATTAGGTGATGGAGATGATGGATTGACATGTCTGAATAAGTTGTAAAGTGGTGTGAGGTGCCAAAAGGGTACTTTGGACAGTGTTAAGGCCTGGACTTAACCACACAGCAGTATGTTCTCTGGTATCACTTGTGACCACTCTGCAGGTACATGAAGTGGCACAGCCACTGCCAGGCAGGGCTGCTCTGTTCTGCTCCAGATGAGGCTCTCCCGACCCCAGCCAGGACCAAACCCATCATGATAAACTGTATTAATTGGTGTGGGAGGTCACAAGGGTGCGGGACCACTCTGCTAATATCTATGCTTGGGAAGGAGCACAGGTGTCCCGCAGTGTCAGCTGCCTGGGCTCCCCTGGGCACCAAGAGCCCAGCTGTGCCTCAGCTCTCACCCTGGCTCAGGCCAAGCCCCTGCATGGGGGATCTTTGTTAGAAGGAAAGCAGTGGAGGAGCCCCTACATCACTTAGGGCATCTCCTCTTATCCTGAGCTGGCACCAGGGAAACCGTGCAAGGGCTGCCCTTTGCACTTGGTACAGGGGTGCTGCTAAAGCGCTGCTGACAACAGAGCTGGCGGCATCTCCTGGGCCTTATTCCAACAGCAGAAATGGGGAGGGGGTTTGTATTGACCAGCTTTGTCCTGGGCTGACCTCAAGGCAGGCACCCAGAGTACTGACCAGTGCCTCATCCATTTGCTCAGGAGAAGGAGGTTCATTGCAGAGGGGCTGACTGGCAGTGCTGGTGAGTGATCAGCCTTATGAATGTTTAGATGGTTGTTTGTGTTCCTTACAGTGGGAGGGGGCACAGTTCCTTCTGGGAGAGAAACGCTGGTAATTTATGCTGCTTGCAGAAAATGTAAATAATTACAAATTTCCATCCTACTGTCCAAGAAAGACAGCATCATTTTATACATTTGTTTTGGTACCTTTTAATTATAATCAGTGTTCTGGAATGCTATTGGAAAAGTTATTGTTCTTTCTGAAACGTTAGATCACTTTAATGACTAAAAAGTTAATAAGGGTCTTGTTGTTCTTATTATTCATTTATTATCCAATTACTTCACAAAATTGGCTCTGAAAATGTAAAATGTATTTTTGTGGCATAACAAATGCTACAATTAAGTTTTAAAGAGAAGATTGTTTTTAAATTCCTGTGGAGAATATTAAAACTGAATTTAAAATATTAAAAATGTAATCTGAAAATGAACAACAACATCATAAAGGAATGAAAACAAGTTAATAAAATTATTGATAGTACATGAACAGGGAAGCATTAACCCTTTCACCATTGCAGTTGAAAACATTTATTATCCCCACCTTCACAAGGAGCTGACTTGGCCCACTTTGTCTACCTTGCCTCTTGCTCACAGTTACCCACTTTAGGACTGAATGGAACCCTGTAGAATTCAATCAGCCCAGTCTGGTTCTGATCTTCATGTAAAACTGAAGCAATTATTGTCATCAGTGGAGCTCTGTTGGTGAAGATCTGGGTTTAGTGCATGTAATCATTACTTCAAAATTTAATGCACTTTACAGTTACTCGCCTTTCTTTGATGCACACAGTGGATTTCTGGTTAATTAGATCCAATTTGGTGTACAGATGGAATTTTATTGAATTGCCAGTCTGTAAGAAATGAAGCAAAATAAACATATTGATGTTTCTATGATGATGTGGAGTGAGTTCCTCTTCCATGAAGTGACTGGGAACCAAAGTCAAGATCCTTCTGTGAGAAGGTTGGTGTCTTTTACATCTTGTACAACAAGACTGTGCCCTGCTGGGCCCTGTCAGTCACTGTATCTTTTGCAGTTGAGAGCTCTGTTTTCTTGATAATCAAAGCAAAAAAAGGCAATAAGAAACGTGATAGGGGAAGCACAGTTGTGCTCAGTTGTCATTGTCTGAAATGCCCCATAGGTATCTGAGCAAGCAATTGGAGAAAACCTATTTGTCAAGATTGACATCTCCCTTCTAGGAGATTTGAAATTATTTATTGAACATTTTCATGGATCTGCCTGCTTTACAAATAGTTTGCCAAGAATGAATGATCCATGTTCAATAGTGAAACTCTGCATGCAATCAGTGTCTGCTAATTATGTAAATTAGGCTTGTAGAAGGGATGCAAAAAATACAAAAGAAAACATGACTTTTGAACCATGAATTTTAGTTCATATCCCTTGTCTGCCAGTGGCATGTTCAAATTTAATACTCATTTTATTCAAAAAAGGAGAAAAAAAGAAGACAGTATTATTAGAAATGAATGGAAACTCATAGCTGTGACAATACTTGAATTTAAATTTGACTTTGGATTCAAATATGAGCATTTTCCTAAGCCCGTTCTGGTAATATGATTTCTAAGACTTCACAAAATAGTTCAAATTAAGAACTGATGATCCTGTTCATGGTCTTACATTCTTTAAGTATTTGCATTGAGGCACAAGGTGATTTCTTTCTCCATGTTATTATGTTTATTAAATCTTTTACGATAAATGAAAATTCAGAGTGACAAAAGGGAGTATCCAGATTCGCATGTGCATAAATTTGCAAGTTCTTTTTATTTACAGTTACAATGCTTTTTAGTAACAGTTTATTTTCTCTCAAATATTACTGGCAAAAGAATGAATGCAAAACTGCTTCTAAGCTAAATTTTCATGTGACTAAGTCTGTGTCTGGCTAAAAGCTGTTTTGCCATACATAAAATATAATAATTCTTTATTGTTTCATGCTCTGGTGGCAGCTGAGCAATTGTATGTCAAGAAAACATGACCCTATCTTCTGCAGAGGCCACCAGCAGTGAAACATTGTCCACATGAAAAAAAACTTTCCATTGGCATGCTGGTATTTTATTCTCTCAGCATATGGGCATATAAACTTAGACATTTCCTAATAGGACAAGAGATAAACAGTCCCAAGGAAAAAAAGTACAAGCAACTCAATCAAAAATCTTTCTCATTATAGCATCTTTATTAAAGGGATGCCTTGCACACTGATTTATTAGAAAACATTGCCAGCTAATAAATTTGCAATAGCATACAATATTGTGACAGAACTGGCTATAAATAGGGTAGGTAGATTTTTTTTTGTTCAAAATTCTGAGTTCAATCCAAAGTTAAAACATAATTTATCCATTCTCTCTACAGCTGTTTTCATATACTTCTGGTAAACTACACAAAAAATGTGCCATTCCATGACCTTTAGCTGCTTTTCCCTGGTATTTCCTCTTGTCTCTTGGTGAAAATGGAGGCTGATGTTTTGCAGTCTGTGTCCAGGACAACTTGCTTCTCGTTCCCCTTATCCTACCCTCGTCTTGCCTTGATTAAAAAGATTTTGTGAAATAACGATCTGAACAAGCCTGTATGTAAGAGATCACTGAAAGATTACAAAATGCCGTGGAAAGGATGGAGAGAACATGAAAGGGAAGGGTTTGAAACCCTTTTTCTCACTGTGCGTGAATCCAGCAATGTCACACACATGCTGCACTACTCATCAAAGAATTACCTCAGTTTCCAGTAGTGCTAAATACAAGTTGCTTTCCTTTATTTATGGGACTTAAACTATGCCAGGACCAGGGAGATTAGGTTGCCCACTCTTGATTTACTGACACATGTCCTTGCTGAGTAGATGCCAAATATTCTTCTAAATAATTAATTCAGTGGGTTTCTTTCAAAAATGATACAAAATATCCTGCAATCCCATGGCATCACATGGCGGGAAAAAGCTTCAAATTATTCACCTCTGATACCATTATCAGCTGACTTTGCTGGTTGCTGTAATGCTGCAAAACAATTGTTAATATACTAATAAATATCTCTACTTTTAAACACCTCTTTCCTCACCTCTTTGTACATCCCACTAGAAGAGCAGGAATCTGTCAGCAGTACAGGTTGTGCTGCCTTGCCTGTCAATCACGGATGTGTACAGTATACAAACCTCATTGCCTGAAAATAGTCTGGCCTGGGGAACAAAAATAAACTTTCCATTGCTCTGAGGTCCCCAAGTGCCATCTCAAGGACACAGAGCTGTTTTCCAGATTCCTACTAGCCCTTGCTAGTGCAGTTTTCCACCTGCTGACGGCATTTACTCCGGACAGACAAAGTAGTTCGGTAGTGTACCTAATATTATCATAAACTCTACCAACCAGCTGCAATAGTTAATACAACCCCATCTAAAACCAAATTCAAGAAATATTCAAATTTATTGTTGCCTTTCATGCAGAATCACAAGCTTCTAAATCCTGAAGGAAAGAAATGGCTATTATATAGTCCTTCCTGTGGACGACTTCTTCACTCCAGACTGCTATCAGAAAAAATCCATTTAAAATAGTAATAGATTCTCAGCTGGAAATAACATTTTGAGTCACTTTTTCACATCTCCTGCCTGTAAACTTAATCCTGGCAATCTTTGAGGCTATACTGCAATTATTTTAACCTTGATAATTTGCTGGCAAGAATCACCTCAAGCTCTTCCCTATCACAGTGCTTCAGATGGTCATCACCTTAGGGTTTTCCACTCCCAAAACAGAACTTTCGGATGGCAGCAAGACAACAGAAAACCTCCCTGCAATCATGTGCAGGGATATGATACAGAGACAGATACATATTTGCATGAGAACTGGGATTAAGTAAGCATAATTTCTTTTACTTTCGTCCCAAAATGATTGCACTTGTTGGTTGAAGGCTGGAATTTGAGCCTAAATAGTAGGACAAGTATAAGATGTTTTTGCTGGGAAGACTCTGGCTCCCAATGAGGCTGAAATCATGGTCTCATCTCAGTGCGAACACTGATTTAGCTGTTTGCATTGCCCCTCTTTGCTCTCCTCCTTGTCACGACTCTTCTGTGAACTGACAAACTCTGTTAGTCATCTCTAACCTGCTGGTCAACATACTCAAGATGAATGTGAAGGGGACATGGCCTGTGTACAGAGCATAAGAAATTCTCTCGCAAATTAGGCTAAACTACTTGTTTTGGGCCCCTTTTCTTATGCATATTGTACATCAGTCATCCTGCATGGGATCTGTGATCTGTTATGTTACACCTATGTTAGTAAACAGAACAGGGTCCGGGCAGAGATTCAGCACTGGCACATCCCTGCCTATCATGTTCAGCTGGTACCACAGTCCCTGTGAGGTTTTGGCCATGAAGGTTGTACAGACAACATGCAGGCCTCGTTCAGGAACATGGGACAAGACCTTTCCCATCAGAGGACATGTGGACAAGACCAAGTTTTCCTGAAATGGGATGTGTCAGGAGCAAAGACATTCTGACTGAAAGCCCAGGCCAGATGAGAGCTGTGTGAAGAAGTAGCTGTAAGTCCATATGATGATGGAGATTCAATAAAAACTCACTCCTCACTTACAGCAGGAAAATCCACAAGCTCACAGATAAGCTTCCTTTTGGCTTTGCATTCCTCTTGCACCTTCTGTGAGTAAAATTGTACTTCTGCCCCTCCTCAAGACATATGTGAAGTTCAATGTGATGAAGGATATACCTGCAAAACATTTCCCAGACTGAGAATCTCAGTTCCACTGTGTCCATACTGCAAAATGCTTCATGAGACAGCAGTTCAAACCACTGGACAGCACTGAACTTCATGTCAGCTGCAGCTCTTCTTATCCCAAATCCTTCCCCAAGTTCTAGCATTGCCTCAAGCTCAGATTCTTCCTTCAAGCTACCTTTTGGTCTGGGGGTTCAAACCAAGAGCAAATTTGTTGCCACAGTCAATAAAACAGCTGAGTGATGTCAGATGTCCCTCTGTCTTTTCAGAGTATCTTTTGTATCACAGTTTAAATAAACTGCCCAGAGGAATTGGGTCTTCTCCAGTCTCACCATCAGCTTGACAGGAAATAAAAGGAGGCGTTTTTTCCCCACTCACATGCTCTCTCTCATACACACATTTTATTTTGTATAGTATTAGTCCCTGATGAAACCATTTCCCCATGTTGTTCAGCAGATCTGTTTCCATCCACAAACAAGAGGGAAGGGGTATAAACACACTCTATAAATCAAATGGATGAAATTCAAGCAAAACATCACTTAGCTATAAAGAGCACACTGATTCAAGAAAACTCAAGCCCAAACTTGATCAAACTTGCTTTTAAAGCAAGCTGAAGGAAGCATACATTCTATTTTGCTATAAAACATATCAGAAGACACTGACTAAGCAAGATTTACTCTCTCTTACCCGGCATTGTTTCTCTTTAATGCACTAAAGACAGTTCTTGTTCAGGCAGACCACTGAACATGGACAGCAATCATTTCCTTTATCTGGCGTCTAAATTTTTTAACTTTTTCCAGTAAGAAAATTTTAAAAATCCAGTGCAGAGCAGACATCTTTTTTGATCCGTGTAGCATTTCTAACAACTATCAGCAGTAGTAACAGAGGCAAACAACTTAGAGTTCATTGTTCGAATATATCTCGTACATATAAATTAAATTGCTGTAGGGAGTGATATTTATTCTCCCCCAGGTATGGATTCAAAGGAAGTTTCAGTAGCAAAGAAGTCACATGAGACAGTAAATAAAAACCTACCAAGAGAGACTGATACACAGAAAACGTACCCAAGGAACAAAACAAATCTTTGCCTCTGTCATGGTTTAATCCCAGCCAGCAACTAAATCCCATGCAGCCACTTGCTCACTCCCCTCACAGTGGGATGGAGAAGAGAATGGAAAGGGTAAAGTGAAAAATCTTGTGGCTTGAGATAAAGACAGTTAAATAAGTAAAGCAAAAGCCATGCGTAAGCAAAGAAAAACAAGGAATTCATTGACTATTTCTCATGAGCAGGCAGGTGTTCAGCTATCCTTGGGCAAGCTGGGCTCCATCATGTTTAATGGTGACTTGGGAACACAGATGCTATCACTCCAGAATGTCCTCCCTCCTTCTTCTTCTCCCATCTCTATATGCTGACCATATGGTATGGAACGTTCCTTTGGTCAGTTGGACTCAGATGTCCCAGCTGTGTCCCCCCTCAACTCCTTGTGCACCCCCAGCCTGCTCGCTGGTGGGCTGGTGTAAGGAGCAAAAAAAGCCCTCATACTGTGCAAGTGCTTCTCAGTAGTAAGCTAAAACATTCCTGTATTATCAACACTATTTTCTGCACAAACCCAAACCATAGGCAGATACTCATGCCTTCTCCAGCCACCTAGAAACAGAGACTAGACAAGAGTAAGGGAATAAAGGTAGGTATTTGTTTGAAAGCCCTTCAAAGGTACACCCTGGGGAGCCAGAGGCTACTTCCAAAATGGACTCCAAGATGGACGGCAGGTCATGAGTTCTTCACACTTTTATAGGTTTGGTCCTTTTGCATATCAGCATAAATTCACCAGTTAAAACTTTAGCTTTCTTCAATTTCTCCACCTCTCTCGCAGCCCTAGTTTATACCTTTAGGCCTGGGATAGTCTGAGTGTCCTTGAATAGCAAGCTCAGAGAAGCTTTTTTGTGTCTATCTGGCCTCAGAGAGCAGCTAACAAGCTACAAGAAGCTTCAGAGTTACACAGTAGGCAATACAGGATTTGAAAAAATATAAAAGTTAAAACCTAAGGCATCACTACTATTAAAAAAATTGTCTCTATCCCAGCCCAAACCAGCACAGCCTCTTTTTATTCTTGAAGAAATACTATCACTAAAATAACATTTGACTTCTGTTGGTTATTTCACTAATGATTCTCAGAAACTGACTCAGAGTCAAAGCGTTTAGTTTTAAATAAACAAATATGAAGTTGCAGTCCCAGTTCTGCAGAATTTACAGAGAAATATTTACCAAATACGCCTGCTTTTCTAGCAGAACCCTTTCAAAACCTGGTGGATTACTGGCTACATAGACTTAAAATGAATCTAGAGGTACAGCAGTTGAGCAGTCAAATACCCAGCATCACCTTTGTTATCCTCTGAGAACACTCCTTAGCCTTATCAGTGGGGCATACAACACACAGGTTGTCTTGTTCATGCTTACAGGTTTTGTGGTGATGCTATGATGATGGCAAGTGGTAAGAAGAAGATGCCACATTCTCACTACCTACTGAAAAACTGTATGGATGGAAATATAGAAATAGAAACGTATTGTGGTACCCAATTATTTTCCATTTTTACTGACTACTAGTAATTTCCATGATTTTGCTGTGGTATTTTTTATGCTGTTCTAAAGCAGAAATGTGTTTGCCTCAACTGCTGGTTGCTAGCAGCAACCGTACCTGGAGGTCGTCCTAGTAATGCAGCTTAGTGAATCCAAATCTACATGAAGGTCTTATAGAAGTACAGACTGAAAGGCAGAAACCTGTGAAGAATATAAAGAACAGCCAGTGAACTTTGCAAAATGCACAGATATCAGTCAATATATTGCATTTTTTAGCTCGAGGTTCTAGTTTCCCATAGTGACCAGAGCAGACAGATGTCCCTTCTCAACAGAAATGGGCCAAATGGCTTTTAAGTGCCACTATTTTTGGCTATATGGAGCTCAATTAATTAGTTGCCAGGTTTTTTTGGTAATCCAGCTAGTACTCTCTATTTCAGTGACACAACATCCCTGATGATTAAAAACCAGCTGCTTTGTACTGAAGTAGAGAAGACTTGGGATGAAGACTTCTCCTTTCTTAACACAGCTGATGGATTTGAATGAATAATAGTGCTTTTTCTCCCTGTGGAATATGCTATTGCCCAACTTACTACTTTTTGCTTATTCAGCATTTCCATGGTAAGAGAGGTTGGAGACATCACTAGTGTATTGCATATAATAATCCTACCAGTTGGAAGCCAGTTATTTGATATTTGAAGTTACTGATACTCCTCAACTACATCTCTGTTTACACTAGTACCAAAATTGACCTTGTCTGTCTCAGCAGATAAGAGAAGAACAAGAAAGCTTCTTACCTTTGGGTTTTTAGGTGAATGCCCTGCTGCAAAGTACACTGATGTCACTGGAAAACTCCCATTGGCCTCAGAAGTTTTTTGGAACCTCTGGGGTGGTTGAAATACAGAGGCCACATATTAAATTGGGTTGTGTACTGATTGACTTAGAGACTATGTTCTCTACACATACACATCCAAAATGGACCAGTACTCATTCGCCTTGACCTTTCTCTTTGGAAAGACAACTTTGGAGTCTGAAGTCTTGAGGGAATGATTACTAATGCTATCTTGTCCATCTGCAGAAATTCCTGTTTTGGAAATCATATTGCAGACAGACTTCAAGTAATCTATTTTGTTCAACCTGTGTTCTGTCAAAGGAGATGGGATGAGGCATCCCCAGAGCCTCTGAGGACAAGAATTCTTTCTCCAAGTTTTCTTCTCTTGGGTGTATTTCTGTTTAGATGAGACTTATTTAAATATAAACAAAGAAGAATTCTTAGATGCAAATTCTAAGGTCAAGATTTGCAAAATCAGACTGCAGCCAGCAAGATACTCCATGACTCCTAAAATCAGTGGGAACCCATCTAGCTGCAAGGAGATACTTCCCACCTGGTGTTGCAGGGACAAAAAAAATGCATGTTAATTACACAGGCACTTTTCAATCTATCCAGTGGTAAGAATACCTTCCTGTCTTCCCTTCTCCCTTAGATACCTTGTTTTACATTATTAAACTGTGGACACCCCCTGCCCCTTCCAACAACCATAACTTGTACTGCTCACAAATGACATTTCAGGAAACGTTACATTAAATAGAGCCAAGCAGCATGATTGTGCAATTCACTTGATTGAATGCACCGGGGTAGGAAGCCAAGCCAACCCCCACCGCAGTCTGAAACCCGTGCAGCAGACAGGGCTCCCTCTTCATGCAGTGTCTCCAGATTCCCAGGCCTGGTTGAAAGCTGCCTTCTGATTTATGAGTAATGAGCCTGCTGGTGATTTCTAAGCAGCAAACTTCCAAACAGAAGTGCTGATGGGTACTGCACTGTATCATATAAGCTAGACAACACCTAGGCAAACTCTCAAAGGATGCTTTCATTGGGATGGGAAACTATATGGTGATTGAGTGCTCTCTTGTCACTGTCTTCTCTCGCTTTGCACAGTATTAACCTTCAGATGCTGTTAAACTTAGATTTTTAAAAGCTTTTGTTTTAAAGAAATTATCTGCAACCACAGCACAGAAATATATGAAGCATAGTGGTGAAGGTGCCAGTGAGACTGATGGATGCAAAAGTCTGGTTTTGAGGAGGGAGGACGGAGAGCAAATTCCTTTAGTTGTGCTTAAAAGTAACAAACTTAAAAACAAGACAAGAAAGTTGAGTGGAAGCTGAGAGGTTGAATGCAAGCTCTGCCAAGATTTGAAAAGTTACAAGCTAATGCTGGTACTGCATGTTTTCTTAATGATTGAGGAATCAATCATTTTTGTACATGGAGCTCCTAGCACACAGACAGTGTAAGCTAACAGTGTATTACAAAGTCAGGGAAGTGATTAAAAAGTGATTTGCTATCGGTATTTTGACTGAAGAAGTAGAGAAAAAAAAAAGTCTTAAGACATGTTTTTACTAGAGCATTCTTTCTCAAAAGTCTTCCTTACTTGAGCTCCAGAAGATGTCTGGCCAACTTCTGCCTATTACTCTCTGATTTTTATTTCTGAGTAACACTGAGATGTAGATTTTGACTGTACTACCTACCTGCATCCTGCACACGTATATGTTACATCTGTGAATCTCTTGGACATCTAAGAAAACCTACCTGGACATACACTTGCCTCTGCAAGATCTCGCTGTTTCAATGGACTTTCATGCTTGTACCCATGTGGTTGTTCAAGTAGCTCTCAAAAAATCTTGCTCGTAAAGGAAACAAGACATTTAATGTTAAATAATCACCAGTTTGACTCTTAATATGAAGTAAGTTTAGGCCAAAACCTAGTTTTTTAAAGCAGTTGAAACTTTGTCCAGACCTTGAGTAAGACTTGAAGACAGCTTTGCCATATCTTTTAGAAGTAACAAACATAAAATGTAACAGGAAACTGCAAATGGGACTGTTTGTTATCCTTGTGGAAAAGGGGGGGGAAAAAGGAAAACAAAATCCCTTAGGATTTTGGAAGAAAGGGACATCTGTGAAGCAGAGAAATAAAAAAACTACTTCCAAAAAAGACATCCAGAAACTGAAATCTTCTTGGAGGCCTTTAGGGTTTTGCCTAGCCTCCTGTGACCACTTTGGGACTCTCACCGTTGCCTTAACACAGATGGCTGTGGCCAGTTTGGAGGAAGAGATGTTGGACTCTTTTTTCCTGCGCTTCAGTCTAGTGAATCTGTAGCTCTGTAGCTTGCACATTTTCTGAAGCCGTGACTCCCATTTTCATCAGATCACCAGAGGGACCCTGCTAGGCTGGCTTAAAGGTGACGGCTTTGGCCCTGGAAGTGGAAAGATGGATGAAATTAAGACAAAGAAAAGTCATTCCCTCTTTCCACGGCCCACGTGGCCAGATGACACGATGTGCACCCCACAGGGCTTCACCGCTTGGACACAGCCAGGTGGCTCTGACAAAGCTGGGATGTCTCACCTTGGAGATGTTACCTGGTGGTCAGGATTGCTCAGTTTGGGCAGCAGAAGTGTGGAGTGGGCTGATAGCCTTTGCCAGCACCGCAGGGCTTGGAGCAGAGCCTGACCTGGGCTCCATTCACAACAACTTCAGATGCCTGTGAAGAGTACTATAATTTTTTGGTGCAGAGTCTGTCCCGAGCCACACTTGTCCAAGCAGTATTAAAGCAGTTAGCTTGAGATGTCAAAACAGCTATATTTCTAAGAAAAAGGAATTCATTTTTATGGGAGACTTAGGGGACACTTCCATTTTTATGCTGCTAATGGAGTATCAGAGTTGCCTTTTGGTGTGCTTTATTCACAAGCTGGTCTGGAGAAAATTTTTTTTCTTCAAAGTGTTTTTTTTTTAAATTAATTGCTTGTAGTTTCAGTGAAGTTGTTCCTCCTCCAGGCTATACATCAGTGCCTCACTATGCACCAGTTACTCCCTTAATTTACAAGCTGTGGTAGTCATTGTGTTTTACTATGTTTTAAATTTATTTATCTGGAAAAGATCCACTCAGAGTCAGCGTTTTTCCTTCCTCAATTCTCACCAAGATCCTGCTTTTTGTACGGATTATGACCGGAGTATAAAGCAGCCAAAGTGAGATGCCAAATTTTTCAAATCACTAGCCTTCCAACAAAAATTCACCTGGAAAAGGGACTGAAGGAGTGACATGACACCCCCGGTGCGGCTAACATCCTTTTGCAGGTAGCACTTTGCAGGAGCATTCTGTTTTTAACTTCACATTGTCTGATCTGCTTTTACTGTGTGATTTTTACAGAATTTTATAGTCTCCATCCAGCTGGTTTTGAATGTGTCTTACCTCCTTTCATACTGATCACATAGAAGCATTTTAACTTCATATTAAACTTCTCACAGCTCTGTTACAAAATGGACATAATTTCTAATGAAGACCTACTACTGCTTCTTCTAAGACCAAAACCAGGTTTCAAGCAACTTTGTGAGATCTACTGTTTAGTTGCTAGTGCTAACCCAAACCCTGGCTCTGTCTGAACTTCCCACTGGCTGAATAATTCTGGCAGATTTTTTAATAAGTTTTTAGGGGCTTTCTTTGTGCCCAAGGAAAGCAGCATTTCTCTGTGGAGTTGGAGACCCACGTCAGGACTCCTCATTCTCATTCCAGGAGCACAATATGCCCTTTGATGTGCACTTACTCAGCAGCACACGCGGTAAAGCTGACCGACCTCTTGTTTTGTGCATAGGTAATTTATGCACTGCCTCTGGGAGCACACAAATGACAGGACTTACATGTGTGAACCCTATTTGTGCATGAAATCAAGTGTAAATTTAGAGCAGATGGGGTTTTGACTCATTCATGATAGAATTTATGGCCAAGATTAATAAAAAAAGAGGGGAAAAAAAGGAGGAAAAAAAGGGCCTGAAATTAGTTTCCAAAATATATTCTTAGGTACCCAAGGACCTGTTTTACAAAAGTAAGGAGCGACCTATAGCTTCTCTGAAATTAAACAGCATGTAGNTATACCTATGCTTAGTAGTTCTTGAAAAACAGGGTGCTTGTTTGGATGCTAATTTTGTGACTAACTGAGTGGCTTTCTTTAATAGATGGACTAAGCTGCCATCTAATACAAACCATTCAGTTTGATTATCTTATCAGTGAGCTGTTGCTGCTTGTGTGAGTGGAGGTATCAGCTGTAGACAGAGGTGGGCACAGACACTAATCCAAAGGGTGGAAATGGTGGGGAGAGAGTTGCCACTGGCAGACTCCTCTTGTTCTGGCACAAAACAATTCTGGAGTATTTATACTCATATACATGCATACACACATACACACACACACAAGGGAATCCTCTCTGCATTCAAAATCAGAGAGGCAAACTGCTCAGTCTTTAAAGCTGTGTCTGCCCCAACCTAGATCAGTTCTTTTGCTGTACCCCATCATCAAGGCCTTGGACAAACTTTGGCACATATCACTGCTGATGGTGTGGTGCAATATCAAATGCAGCACAGCAGTATCTGTAAAAGACATTAACCACCCTTAATAGGTGCAGGTCCCCAGAGAAGGCTCCTCATGGCTGTATGTGTGTCATTTTAAAAAAAATTTCCTTCAATTTATTCGGTGACTGCCTCCGTAAGCTTTGGAGACAAGTATTGTTACATTGTAAGCAATATACGTACATAGTGTATATTCCCAAAGCCAGTGTTTAGAAGGCCTGAGGAGTTTTTAACTTCCCCACTCTTCTCTTTTGTCTTCTGATCTCTTTGGCTTTCCCATCTGTTCACGACTGGGCAAGGTTCTCGGCTGTTGACTTTCCTTGATGGGGTCTAGTGTCTTTAGCTGTCCTCCAGGACCTGCTCACAAGCAGTGATGCAGCTGGCTGGGAGAGCTTTGTGAATCTCATTCCTCCTAAATAGTTTATGATGTTCCTCAAGCCTGTGGAAATTCTTCTCAGGAGTGACAACTTCATGGCATGCTGAGATGTCCATCCTCTGAGGGAACCCTGTCATGGTTATTGATGATCCTTTATTTTAAAAAATCCATCACAAGGGTGGAAAAAAGATCTACTGGAATGAGGCAGTCCCTCCTGTTTTGCTGACTCAAGAACATTTGGTATGTATAAATTTAAATTGGTACATAATGAAGTCTTCATAACAGTGCTGTGTGAGCATTGCTTGGTATCCCTAAAGGCTGGTTTTCCCTTTGCATTCCAATCCATCAGTCTTTTTGTTTGACTGTGGCCTCTCTCTATCAGCAGCTAAGAAGATTTTATTTTGAAACACAACCACTTGTCTTAAAAACAAGCAGGCTTCTTTTTGCAGCATATAACATGACTCCTTGTTGGAGTAAGTAGTCATGAATGTGAATAGAGGATTCAAAATGTTATTGATAGTGTAAAATACTAAGGGAAAAACAGGGTAATACCTTTTCTTCTTTTTTTAGTCCATCCTTTTGTAAGTCCAACTACCTAAGGCTGAAAATCCCAGCCTGAAGGATTCATAGCCATGAAGCTCAAGACATAAACATCCAACGTGCAATCGTGTTATCTCTGCTGCTCCCTCCCTTTGTATGTAACACCAATTTGTTACATCTTGTATTAAATTACAGCAAGTGCTTTCAGCCAAGGCTGTGGGCTACTGTGCACTGCTCTAGAAGAATTTTTTGCTTTAACAAAAGCACTACTGGCCCTGATATCACTGCTATGAGTATTTTGGAAAGAGACCAGTCACCAGAAAGGCTGCCTTTCCCAAAACTGACATGTGGTTTGTACCTTTCTCCTGAGCACTTGGTTGACTCAGGGGTGTAAATGATGTAGTTCTCTGCCATGGCTGGTAAGGCTGCTTCACGTTCTCCTCGCTTGCTGTGTGCGGTGCTTAGCTAAACCCCACCGTACAGAGAAGAGATTTGTGGGAGGTGGCTGCTGCACTCACCATACGCGTGCAGGGAAGGCACAGCCTGCCTACCCACCACAGGGCCTTGGCAGGAGCACCCCGGCGTGCGCCAGCTCCTAGTGGGAGTGAGGAAGGGGAAGGTAGTGATGGGATCCCCTTCTCCTTTGCTGGCTAAATGCACGGATATCTTCCCAGTTTGGGGGGTTGCTAGAGTAGATCTGGGGCTTCAGCAAGGGCAAAGTGTGAGCCCTCCTGCTGTGCCTCGTCTCTTGCAGCACGGCCAGTGCTCACAGCTCCCCACATCTGTCCCTGGGTGTCAGGAGCCAGAAGGCCTTCGGCGCCGGTGTGACTGACACCCAGCACAGCGCTGTCAGGGAGAGATAAGGGCGAAAGCACACATGGTGGAGTTCCCCAGTACTCTGTGGCTCGGGTGTAGCCATCTGCATAAGCCAGGCTCTTCTTTTTCAAACTATGAAAAAAATTTCTACCTTAATCCCAAGCCTTGTTGCCATTTGGCTATGGCTGCTCTGGCAGCCATCAGGGGAGGGAAGTCCAGTGTGACACATTGCAGAGAGGGCAGAGTAGCTGACTCTGCAGACACCTGCCTCTGTAGGTTGGAGGATTGAGCCTGAAGGGAAAAAAATAGGCTGAACTTGCTGACCACTGCCTGATTTCAGCTGGTGTGCTGAGATGGCTTGAGGCTATTGCAAACAGAGGGACAAAGAGATGTAAATGGCTTCTTTTCCTTCTCCCTTTTCTTGCAGATAACATCCCCAACCGCACTCAGAGATTCAGCCATCACAGGCCAAAAGTAGTGGTGTAAAAATGTCCTGAAACTTAAACATGAGATCTAGCTTTCCTTTGCCATCTGGCTTGGGAGTACCTTTAATGTTTTGTTTCTGCTCTTCACTGTTGCAAGAGACGGAGTTTTGTTTTGGTTTATTCATGAAGCTCACGTTCCCAGGTAGAAAAATTAAGTGAGTCCAAGAGCTGGAGCATTACAGAAAGCACCAAGTAATAGTGAAACTTATGATAAAATTGCAGGTTCAGGAAGTCTCACAGAGTCTCAGCCCATGACAGAGTCTGACTTAAAAACCGAATAAATGACAAAGGCTGCATTACCCAATGCAGATGAGAAAGCGCAATAAAACTGTGAACAATTTCTGTTCCTTTGTTACTGACAGAGTCCCATAGCAATTTCCGGGACTGTAAAAACATCCTAATAAATTTCCAGTGTTTCCTCAAGTTGAATGAATCACAGAAATGCTGCTAGCCTTGAATAGGTTTAGCATTCACATCAACCGCTCAATGGAAAACTCAGCTGAATCACGGTGCAGCTAGAAACAGGTTGTAAATCATGGCCACGGGCCATGCGGTATGGAGTGCTGTTTAACAGCATAACCAACAATGAGATTCCTTCAAGATGGAAGCAAAGACTAAGACTTGTTCCTCAATGGAAAATGAATGGGTAGACAAAGGGAAAGACATCACTGTCTGACTGGACCTGTAGCTCAAGTGAGAGAAGTTTAGGAAATCCTTATTAGGACAAGAAATAGCCCTGGGGAATCAGCAGGTGTTTCTGTTGCTCCTCATTGAATTTAGAAGTATAGTAGTGCAATGCGTGGGAAGGACATTTGTCTGGTGATCAGCTCTCCGGTAGGACTGCAATTCACCTCGACCCCCTGTTGTCCAGTTCCTTGCTGGAAGAAGCTGAGCTTGAAAATGTTCTTGCTGCCTTAAATGCTTGAAAATCTTTGCCTTAACTGCTGTGGTATAAACCAGGGGGACTGTAAAACAAATATAATTGTGCCGTTATAACTGGGATGCTCAGGAGGTCTAATTTGGGTTGGAGTACATGAGACTAACTTTGGAAACTCCATGGGAGAGTTGTCCTTTTTGTATAGATGGTAAGAAGAAGGAGATAAATGTTTTTTGGCAGAACGTCACGTCTTTCCAGTGTTTCCTTTCAGATGCTCTGACGACACAGGGTGGACCTTGGGAGAAGTGGTAGGTTGAGCCTTTTGCTGTTTCAGCTAAAATGGGACAATTGTGGGACACAAGATTCCTGAGGGTGATGGGAACTGGTTGAGGAAGTCCTTTGCTGGGTAAGAGGCAGCCCTTTCCTCTGAGGCCAAAGAGGGAGCACAAGCTACGAGGCAGGAAGCAGCACCAGTGGTCGCCAGCTTTCCTGAGCGACCTGTCAGGCCCAGGTCAAGGCAGGGGGACCCAGAGGAGGAAAAGTGTATTGGCTACTATGAGGGGATCCAGCGGGAAAACACAGGAGGAGGGGATCCTAGCTTGTACTAAGGAGGGTATGGTCCCAGAGGACTGGCTGGGAGCAGAAGGTTTGGCATGGTGAGGCTTTCAGAAAGGAGTCCGGCATTAGCTGCTGGACAGAAGGAGAAGGCTGCAAGAGCAGCAGCGGGCAGGAAACCTGCTAAAAATGTGCTAATCCAGAAGTGCTTTCGAAGAACCAGGTTGAAATGAAGTGTCCCAGGTATTCGGAGGGGTGAGCGTGTGAGCCAGTGCAGCCTGCCCTCCCCATTTGCCCATCTCCCATGCACTCCCCACTAGGTGCCAGTATAGGAGCACACCACTGCACGTACACTTCGAGGAGGGAGAAAGAGGCATGGTTAAGACTTTTCAAATGTACATGTGCTTGAAAATGTGTTTTTAAATAGACACGTGTTTGTAGTGTTCTCAGTTTATACTTAATTCTGAACATACAACATGCATGGGGTCATCAGTAGTGTCTAAAGCGGTCCCCATGGGCAATATTGCTATTAAAATGTTAGATGGAACAGGACAGGGGGTACCCAGCTGCTGTAGCCTTTGGGTGGTCCCCTCTGCCCCTGGGCAATGTGAGCCCCAAATGGGTTGACATGGACACAGCCTGTCCACTTCCACCCAGCTGGAAAACAGCTCCATCACCTGATGGTACTTGCTGCTGGAAGAGTATTTAATTTTCAAATCATGGTTTTTATCAGAAAACAACAGGCACGTTTGGGATCCTATTTTTTTTCCTTAATCCACCTGGCAACCACCACAGCTAAACTCCTACTGAGTATAAATAATTTTATAAACTACTTTTGCACTTCACTGTAGATATATTTGCAGTAGAAAGCAGGATGACACTTGAGATGGAGGATGCCTGGTGGTTCCTGACCGAGCCTCAGAACTGAGCCACAAGATCACAAAACACATTGCCACAACATTCCAAGTCTTTCTGGAAGAAAAGTGTTGCTCCATAACCTGCAGACCACCTCTGCTTGCCCTCTGCACTGCAGATTTAGTTACAAAATAAAGTGAATAAAGAGTGAATAAAGTAATGAGCAGGACATTTCTCTGTTACATACCACTATGGGAACAAACAGTTTGTCGAAGCTCTGATGCCTGTCAAGTCTTAAATCTTTCTGAAAAGAGGTTAAGTTGCTTTGGTTTCTCTGTTAGCCGTGCCAAAATAAATAGAATGTGCTCAACTGAAGAAAACAAATACTTGAAAATAATGAAAAATCAATAGTACCCTTGTTATTTGGTAGCAGGTATACAGATCTAATCTGACAGGCGGTATTGAAAGTGTAAACTGAATGCTCACACACATGTATTAGTAATGTCAAGATGAAATGTTAGCTTAAATCTTATCAATTCGGTTTATAGGAGAGGGAGGAATTACTGAAGTAATTTAACCTGAACAGCATTTTACCTGAGCCACCCCATTTTGGAAAGGGTAGCTCTCAATAGAGTGTGTATTTGTGTGTGTTTAAAAATGTTCAGATTTCAGGTATCCTGCTTCATTGCCATGAAGCTTTTAGTATTGCCTCAACCTGTCAGCTTCTCCAGTCAGGAAGAAATACTAACAGCAAACTTATTTTCATGGAGAAATTTAAAGGCGTCTTTCATTCTTGGCCTGATAGCATTATTCCCATGGGCAGAGGACAAAGAAATATACAGCTAAGGAACAATTTCACATAAAAATTACATCCCTTCGTCCAAAAGCCCTGCTATGTGTCATGCTGTTATAGAGCACATACAGGAACTGCCTCTGCCCTTTTGTACAGAGCTGGCCTTTAGGCTCCATGCAGTCTGCATCCACCGGCCCCACTCATCTGAGAGAACGATGAATTTAAAGAGATTCCAAGCTTTCATTTTCCAAATGTGTGTGTTTCTAGTCCTTTTCCATAGCAAAAGGAATTCTCTTAGGAATGGCATTTTTTTTTCTTTTGCTAGAATTAAAAACAAACAAACAAACAAGGAAAGAAAGAAAGAAACAGAGTAAAATACAGCCCTCCACGGCTACAACATGGGCATGGAAGGATGTAGTGACAGAAGAAAGGAGACAAGGCTTGCTTTGGTAGGTCTGATCTGCCATAGAGCAGCCCAGGAACCCTCCAGCAGCAGTCAGTACAACCTAGTTTGGGGGAAAGTACAAGATGAACACAGTTTCCCTGCTCCACTGTTCAAACTAAGGAAATGGATTGCAAGACTGCAAATATTCAAAGGAAAATCTGTTCTATTATTTTTGGAGCAGCATCCTCTGTGATGTGTGCAAGTCATCAGAACAGAATGAATCCAGTGACGATTATTTTCAGCAACGAAAAAAAAGTCACCAGGCGATTTGGTTTGGGAGGAGTCACAAGGAGGGACAGAACCTTATTTTTGAGAATGTAGGCTGTGTCATGCACTCTCCTCTAGCAGTCATGGCAGAGGCTGGGTTGTCACCTGGGAAGAGGTTGTGCAGTATTGTGTACAAAGGAAAAGAGAGACAGAGAGACCTGAATCTGTCATCTCCATTTACATGATGCTCCTCCGTGTTGTCCAACATGAGCCGGTGGACCTTGTGTTTTCTCTGGGGGACATAGAGCTGACGAGGGTCTGAGTGCTGCTGAGGGTGTTTTTGGTGAGGAGCTGAGCTCTCCCAAGGTCTCTCTGTTATGTAGGGAGTGTGGAAATGGGGCTACACCATCCCTTGGCTTTGGGGAGGACAGCTCTTTTCCTGTGCCTCTTGGGAAAGGGTTACTCAGGCCCATCATTGCTTTGATCAGCTCGGAGCCAGCACTGGCAAAACTTCAGAGAGGCCTGAATTACCTGAGAAGGTGCAGATAACAGATATGCACATTGCTTAACTGCAGACACTTATTTGGTGACTAATTTAGGAGAACTATTGTCCTTGATTAAGGAGGGCTTTTCTTGTAAGGTTCCCTATCTCATCATGTCAGAGATTTAAATTATATGGATGCTTTCTCTCTTGAGTACCCAAGGAGCATAAGGAGTGTCACCATCACAATTATCTCCTCTTCTAGATCTCCACCAAAGTGAGGGCTTACAGGGCATACTTCCCATGTTGTAAACAGCACAGGAAATTTTCTGAACATTTTGTATCCAGGCTTACCTGATTCGGAACCCTTTCTCTTTGTTTCAGTGAAGCTTAGCAAACTATTATTCTTACTTGTAGCAATTATTTCCCAATAGAGAACTGCTTTAAGTGCCAGGGAGTCATCCTGTTTGCAAGGAGGATGACTAGGTTATTGGAGGCTATTGAACTCTCCAGCCTCACTTTGTGGAAACAAGAAGTGCTGTGGGTGCAGCTTACCTATAACTGCCGCTGATGCCTGGAAGCACCTAAGTGAGATGTGAATATTAACTCTGCCATATCCACTGCTGTTTGTAATGAACAGCATTGCCTTTACCACCTTTTCCATCTCCTCTGGTGTTGCCTGCCTTCCTAGGGAACATGCTTGGCTATTTGTGGCTGACTAGATTCTGCACTCCTGGAGTGGGCCAGGCACAGGCTGTCCCTCTAATCCACTCTTGGGAAATGGCATTACCTTTTGTGTGTGTGTGTGTGTGAGCACTCCACCCTGGAATTGTCCTAGACTAGAAAATGGGTTAAATCAATTTGAGCAACACACACTGCAATTGGTTTTGCATGAATCTATTTGCAAGATAAGAATTATCTTCTCTCCTCCCCTGTGAACAATAACTGACAACATTACACTCCTTCTCAAATGCTTTTTGATAGGTTAATGGGCCCATATTGAGAGCATATAATTGCAGCAGTTTAGGTTCAAGAGCTGATGTGATGGATTACATCCCTCTTGATGCTCGGGGTTGGGATACAATACAGAGAGGCTGCCTGGACCCTCTGGTGCCAGAGGGCTTAACACAGTATTGACAGGGCTGTGCATATTAAATCCAGATCAACCTTCTGAACGAATGCAGGCACGTCTGAACTTACATCGCTGGAAATCTCCTTCCATAGTCTTAAAGGAGTTATTTTTAGTAAAGTTTGTTGAAAAAAAAAAGAAAGAAAAAAGCTCATACCCTTACTTACTGCTGAGATATGAGCTGAAGGAGACTCTCCTGTCAGATCTGTTTCATATACATTACAAGAACAGCAAAACAGAAAACTTCAGCAGCGTATTATTTTCTTTTTCTTTTTTTCTTTTTTTCTTTTTTTTTTTCTTTTTAAAAAATTCTTTAAAATTTATGGGATCTGACAAACCAGTCTGGAGGGTGCCAAGTCCAGAGGAGTCTAGAGGTATCCTTCAACATTGGGTGATAGCTGCTGATTAGTTTTGGCAGGAATGGTTTCCTGATGCTCTGCAAATGAAAATTAACAAACTCTGGGGCTTCTTGGAAAAAATAATGCAGCAGTGTTTCTTGCTTTAGAGGTCCATGCCAGGAAGTGCCGCTCTCCAAGACTCAGCTTGGGTAGCTCCACTAGGTAATACCACACTCACTGACTCTTTCCTTTGGAATGAGCCAGGATCTTCCCAGAGCCAGGTACGAAGCAAGGTGGGCTGGGCAATACTTTCTCCTACTTGCACAGTTGCCAATTTCAAAAGAAATAATTTTTTTCTTTCCAGTATTTGTAAAATGTGATTTTTAAATGCACTGTAAAGTTAAAAGCAATTGAAAGCACATAAATAAGAGAGTACCTAAGACAGTCTTTCATCTTGCAAGTCCACATGGAGCACTTCTGTCATTTAAGAGGCCTAATACCACATCCTACTGCTCCTGGTACGAAGTTCCCCAAATCTGTCAGCAAATCTTTCATTCCTGTCTGACTTCTTCCTATATGACCCTTCATGAACACACTGGAGAGTTTAATGCAAGTCCAGCCTATGTAAAGGGAATTGTTTTGGAGTTTTGCACTAGATGTTCAGTGTTATTTTCTCATTTCATGAGTTCACCCTGAAAATTGGTTTGCTTTTCTTTTTGTGTCAAAGAGATTCCTGTTGAAACCAAGTAAATTTTCTAATGACACCCTTCCCTACCCTTTCCTATTAAAATAAAGTGTTGATTCAGGTAGCCTGATCTATTTCGCAAGCTTGTGTCCATTACAGTAAATTTTCTTGTCAAGAGTATGTACAGCTCACGTCTTCCTTAAGACCCTCTCTGGGAGCTGGCAGAAACAGGGTCAAGACTTCAAAAAACCTGGTGCAGTTAAGGTTTTTGGAATATAGTTCTATCCTTCACCCCAGTCCAGTTCCCCTGAATCTTGGTGGTTTTGGAAGAGGAAGTTGTCTCTTGACACATCTTCAAGGCCTCCCTGTATTCCATGCCAGAAGACCAAAATTCAGGACTTCAGAATTATTAGTTAAATTAAATTGGTGTTTTTCAGTTGTGTCTAATGTGCAAAATTAGTAAGTGTTGAGATGGAAAATGTGCTGGGGCCTTGCAGTGTGTTAGCCCAAACCATGATACTGTTCATCAGTCTTGATTTTGCTGTATCAAACAGACAAGTGTGTTTTAGGAGAAAACACTGAAACCAGTTGTTTCTGGGTTCAAAACCCCAAATTGTCAACAATACCCCTGAAAATTTATGTTCAGAAGCTGTGAATCAGTTTTCCAGTTGAAACATATAAAGTAGTACAAGATGATCTCTTCTCCTCCTCTAAATTTCCTTTAATGTGGGTTGTTTAAATTCCTGTTCAACTAGTTAGACTTATCAGCTTACGAAATCCTGGAGAATACATACCAGAGAGAGCCATGCCACTTGTTGCTCTGTAGTATTTCTGTGAGTAGTCAAAAGTAGGAAATTCCAAAAATGTTTATATAAAATTTTGTTTCAGTTCTGTGTGGTCCTTCTCCATTCAGACCCTTTGACACTAACACATTTCTCTGCTCTCTGACCTGTTCTGCTGCTGCTTGCAATCTCCAAAGTCATACTTGATGAAATTATACATGCTGCAGCTATGTCAGGAGTATGAAGTAGGATAGTGCAAGGGTTTGTTTGGCTATTTGCACTGACATTAAAGCATGCAAGCCCTCTTCAGAGGACATGGGAAATGGTCCTCTGCAATGGAGAGCCCTTGATCTTATGTGGATGCAATAGGATAATCTTTCTTTCTGTTTTGTTTGAAGAAATAAAATACTCCTTTTTTACTCATAGCCAGAAATAAGCAATAATAGCTCTTACTATTCAGGCTTAAAGGTTCAGATCTGCACACTGCAGGTGCTTGGGTGTGATGTATTAAAAACACTCTCCTTAACATGACCTTGGATGTCTCCTCACCTTGTGGAGTAGGACATGTAAGGCTATTTTTATGGATGAAGCACTATATTTTATATAACTAATTAAAAATCAACTTTTTGGGAAAACGCTGCCTTGCTTTCCATGTTAAGGCCGGAGCCCCACTCTAGAATCTTGCAGTAGCTCTACTGTGTGTTACTGTATTTTGATTAAAAACTCTGTTTGTCACCTAAGAGCTTGCTTCTCTTTCAGTTCTGATAACCATAAGCTGGCAGGACATCCTTGCTAGGTCTTTGGTTCTGTATCTAAAGAAAGCAGGGGTAATAAAGGGCCATTGCTCTGGAGATTTTAGTATTTGTTGAGTTAAACATTGCTGAGCAGTCTAGCATCCCCACCCTTGTCATGAATGAATCTGGAAGGAATGAGTTTGAAGTCTTGCTCTGGTTGACTATAAACCTTTATTATGCGTGGGATGTTCCTTGTGGAGGGAGGGAGGCAAGTTGCCTCCCAGATGAAATGAGCAGAATTCATCAGCTTACTCACTGCCCTGCCGAGCAGGGCGTGATGGGAGTAATTCAGGGTGCCTGGCACCTGCTGGAGCAGGGAGGCTGGCTGGCAACCATAAACCTGCAATCAACCTTGATGCCTGCCCTCAGTGCAGACTGCAAATAACAAAGGCATTTATTTTATTTTTTCTGTGGGGATGGGAACAGTGATGAGAGTAAACAGAAGAAATTAAGACCACCATGTTGCTGAAAACAGGTGGTGGCATGCCCTCGGCTGTCACCACTGCCGGTCTGTTTCAGAGCTTTTTGTAACAATTTGTACTCAAGGAGAGTTGGCTTATGCCTTCTCCCCTTACCTCACCTTCACTGCAAAAAGCAAGGCATGAGCAAATATGCGCATATGAGTATATGCTCAATATGTGAGCATATGAGTATATGAGCAAATCCTTGCATTAAGAAAAAATGAAGCAGAAAATTGCAGACTGAGGATGATCACTTAAATTATGTTAACTGACAAAGACCACCTCTTGCTCCCCCCTCTCCATTCTTAGCCCCCTTTCACAGCTATATCAAGGGCAATAAAACTATGGGTATTTTCATGACTTCACTGAAATTTTTCTTTAACTCTAACTTTGTTTTTATGATATGCTCCTGTAGCTGATGTTTTGTTCCCAGTTAAATCCATTAACCAGGATCCATAGTGCCTTTTTTTCATCTGTAAAGGGTGTGTATTTGAGCTGTTGGCAAATAATCCTCAGTTGCATCGTTACTGACTACAAAGGCTGTCATAAAATGCTTACCAAAGTCACCTATTCAATGTCAGCATTGCAGTTGGAAATTCCTGGTCTTTATGGAAATTACAGGAGTTTCACAGCTACGACAGAGAGGACAGGAGGGGCTGTGACAGTGTTGCTGTGCTTAGTGCCAAGTATTGAGAGAGATTTTGTCACCTGGTCATTCTGGGCTTAATTCCCTAATCTTTTCTTGGAAAGTAACTTGGGTAACTTTTTGGTATTTGAATGGACAGTGATTAGAAATCCTAGATGCTGTGGATCCAGCTAAGGCGTCAAGGTCACTGACTCCAGGAGTGCTGGACCACAGAAACATAGGGGCTGCAGGCTCAGATTCCACTGAATCTACAGACCAACTGAAGATTTCAAACTGCTTTTTAGCTTTATTTTCCAGAGCACTGGAACATTTCCAACAATGTATTTAGTTCAAAGCTATTGGCTGGGCAAAGGAGGAAAGCCTTTAGCTCTGAGGCTGTTAATTTTATATTTTTATATGCAGTAGATTGTTTCTCAGTGGACAGACATAGAACGGTAAATCATCCTATGCAACTGTCCAGGTCACAGCGAAATGACACGTGAGAGCTGGAGGACAGTGCCCCAGGGCAGAAAATTAAGCCTTCAATTAACTGGAGTTACTTTCTTGTGATTAGATTTTGAAAAGCTGTGATTTGCATCCTGCTGCTTACTTGCCTGGGTGTGCCCTGCACTTCAAGCTATGCTCTTCAGGTAAAATGCTTCTGCTTCTACAGTGTTTGGAGTTTGTACCTTCAACTGCAGTAAAAGGCATGATTCATGTTATAATTAAAAAAAAACCCAAACATCAAGGAAATGTATATAAAATGTGAGTATTCATAATGGTAGAATTCACTTTTACAAGTACTTTTATGGAGGAGTGTTTATCCTGCCATAAAAGAGAGGTGCTAGGTGGGTGTACAATGAATTCTCAATTATTCACAAGCAGTTTATCCAGGTTGTGGATTAACTGTGCTGCAAAGGCCCTGACACTTTGCTGGCACTGTGCAAGGGGGTCCATCTGTACTCATGTGCTCAAGCACAGTGTTCCAGGATCCAGTCCAAAGCTTTAGTGAACTCTGTGTGGCAACACCTAAGTATGCCCTGGCTCCAGCAAAATTTATCCTTTTGGTTGCAGTGCTGCAAACATACTTTGGGTTGCACATTAGCTAATGCACCCTCTTGGAGCAGAGTGCAGAAATACCTAAGAGATTGTGCAAACAGCAGGTTGTATCTGGCAAAGCCAGGGCTGAATTAGAGCTAATAAGTCTGGCTAAACTTACTTCGACTCTTTCTGGAGTCAATCACAAAGCTGACCAGTCTTCGATTCCAATATGTGCAATGTGCTAAAAGACTTACAGGCTGTGTCTAAACTGTTCTTGGGAGTGACTCTGCGCTTCCAGCTCTGGATGCCTCCCAGAGCTTGTCCTAAGCACCTATTGAGTTGAAATCTGGAAGTGTAGCCATCCCCTTCTCCCTCTCTTCTCTTCCTTTGGCCCTGCTTCCCAGGTGGGGTTCAGTAACAACTCAAAATGCTCTAGCTGTGACACCACAGCAATTAGAACTATGCGAGATACACAGCGGATGACGTTGTGCAGTTGAAGTGTGCTTATCACAGAAACACAGTTCTCAGGAAATCATGATCTGGAGACAGTGTCATCCATTCTGCCAACACAATCCAGCATATACCACCATGAAATGAAGTCCATGACATTGGGAAAGTCCATGAGTGTGGGAGGATTTGACCCAGCAGTTTGCTAAAGCTAAAAACATTTATGTTTTTCTAACTGACTTAACTTAGCACTTTTCCACCTTTTCTGCCTAAATTCCCCCTCTTTATATAGTAATGAAGGAAGTGAATACATCATAAAAATCTCAGAAGGGAAAAAGTCATAGATGAGTCACTGAAAATATTGATAAGATCACTGGATGAAGCTGACCTATAGCTTTCAACCTTCCTGTTTTTCTATGCCCATTCCTCTTGCAGCTTCACACACCAAGTTATGCCCCTCCTTGGTGTTCAGAGGGGGACCAGAGGGATTTCTTCACCTCCCTGTAGCGAGGACATATGCCAGAGTCACAGAATCCCTTCCTCACCATGCCAGGATGTCACAAAGTCTTTAGCACCTACAGCACCACCCAAAAATTCTCAGAGCTACTTACAGCAGCAACCAGAATGTCTTATCACACCCCTGTCTTGGTGACAAATTAAAACTGCAATTTGATTATTAACATCATTCCAAATAAAGGGCTGGATCTCACTTCCCCTGCTGCTGATTGCAAAACTGGACTTGACTTCAGTGGAAGCAGATCTGGCCTCAAGGGTATGTTTAGAGAAAGTAAGTAGCAGCTATTTTCCTAGTGTTTATTTTACATTTCAGGTTGAGGCATTTGCAAGTGTGGTTTCTGCTGGACTTTGTATAGCTGGGCTTGTGACTAACAATAATAACAGGCGAAGCTGTGACTTTGCCCCAGCCCCGGAACAAGAGGCCGCCTTGTCCCCAGAGTCATGCAGAAGGCACACGGTGACTCACACCCTCGTAATCCCTTTGCTGGGTTTCCCCTCGCTCCACAGGAAAGGAACTTTTTTTCTCCTTCTATACTTGGCGCAGCTCATGGTCCCAGCCACGCTTGTCCCAGAGCCATGAAGTGTGTTGGGAGTGCAGCTGCACCGAAACCCACAGGTCAGGGTGTTTAGCAGCCAAGGGAAGGTAAGCACGGGTATCTAGTGGGAAACTAGGCTCCGTTTTATTCTGCCTTGAGCACAAACCAAACCCGCAGCACGGTGTAAGGCAGCACCTTGGGGTAAGGGCTCCACAATGCCACAACCTTTAGCACAGCTCTCTACAAAACCAGTGACTTCAAGGTGCACTATGATTTCCGTCCAATCCCTTAGTTTCCACAGGACGGTGCAGGTCCTGCACATTGGTCAACTGACTACACAAGGCGTCTCTGGGCCTTTTTTCCGTGGCGGTCTCATGCATCACTTTATTCATTCATTAATTAAGCTATCTCCTTCCTTGCAGAGGCACCACCCTCAGGTGATGCTGTCCAATGGATCCTAGCACATGCAGGTGTTGGCTTCGTGTGAGGTTATGGCGCTGGAGCACACTCATGCAGGGGAAGTGTGGAGAGTACCTGTGTGTGGCTAGTGATGATTGTGAGAGGCTTGGAAAACTGGATATTTTGAGTTTCTGTCAAGGCAGCCTGGCTGTGTCACTCTGCCATGTCATGTTCAGAGCATCTGAACTTAGTTATGGTTGTTTGGACAACAGATAAAATAGAGTTTCTTGGACACTGGTTTTTTCCAGGCAAGTACTTTCTCTATTTTCATACCTTCCACTGCTTATCAGCTCCACTTTTGTTTCTGATAATTTGATTCATATTTAGGGAACTGCCTTGGCAGTTGAATTGGATCCCTTACAAAGCTCCATGACAAATATGCTAATGGATAGCTAGTTTTGGGGGACATCTGTATTTTGCTCACAGTAAAGTTCTTTGTTTTCTCACTGAAATGTTCATGGGCTCATTGAGTGCCACAGCTTCAAAGGATCAGCCACATTCAGGTCCTTTGCCAGACAAACCCGTGCTTCGAGATGGCACAGCATTTCCAGGAGATCAGCTTCTCTCATGACTGAGGACCAGTCAAGACTGGACCAAAATCTAATCAGAGAAGATATGGCTTTTTTGGAAAAAGTTCAGCTGTTGTCCCTTGGGATAAAAATTTTGACTGTTTAGACAATTTAGGTTTAGATTCTCGGAATTCTTCCTCATGTAAAGCTCTTATCATTGCATCATTCAGAAGTTATGCCTCTACTGCTGTTAACCAGCTAGGAAACCTAACCTGTGGGACAGAAGAAACGTGTACCCTGCAATCACAGCAGTGACTGCTGTGGTATCTGTATACCTGAGATAGATGCACAGCCCTGAAATTGCAGTGCCTTTTGAAGCCTGCATGGAAGAGGCAAAAATAGTCCTCATGTGTCTAGTAAATCCCTCACTGCCTGCTAACCCTATTCCTCTGTTTCAAGTGAGCAAAACTACCTGGGGCAGCCCTTCTGTTTGCCTCACTGACCGGGTGTGTGCATGGTTCCTGTGTTGGTGGTCTGTGCCACAACTCAGCAGCAGGTACCTGGTGACTGTGGTTTCAGTACAAAAGGTTCACCTGCTAGCACAGGACATGGTCATCTTCTCTCAGCCATGTCACAAGAGCACACTTCTTTAATTTTCTCCCCAGAAAAGGTAATAATGTGTACATTTGGGAAAATACCTATAATCTAAATCTCTAGAACTAACTGATTCAGTGTAGTAGATCGTACAGACACATTTAGAAAGTCCTTAGACACCACTTTTGTGGGAATTGACTGGGGGATTCTTCTTGTGCCAGCACCCTGAGTAGGTATAGGCTTTTTTCCATCCAGAAAATTTGACTGTGTGTCCACTCAGAACTGGGATTAAATTACTAGTAAGAAAATTCCCAAGGTTTGGGATTAAACCTCAAGGAAAGCCACTGGTGCTACAAACTTAAATAATTTCTGAGGGAAAGAAATAAGTCCCATATATATGTCCTCAAAGTCCACAAATTCAAAGCGACTTTGTGTGAAACTTTTTCACCTTTTGGGCATTCTTGGCTGCCCATTTTGTGTTCAGTCTGCCTCTTCCCTGATGCAAGAGCAGTCATCATGTGCCCGACAGGAGCTGGGGGGTGGCTGTGGAGGGGGCAGCTGGTGGAGGGGCTGCAGCAGCTCGACACTGCACTGTGGGAGCCACCCCAGCTCCGCTGCTGAGGGCAGTGTTGGCTCACGGCTCGTGTTATCTTCTTGCAGAGCTCCTTCTCCCAGCACATAAACAATTTTGTTTTTGTTTAAAGACTTTCCCACACGAGTGGCTGCCAAGTTCAGAGGACTGCTCTTTGAGACTGATCTTGAATTTTTTGGAAAGGGAGATGAGATTATATAATAAATTCAGTTAGTCTCAGTGAGACAGTTGGAAGATGCTGTTTGAGACTGTAACGTAACAGCCAATGGAATTAAGAAAAACAAAAGAATCCACAGTGTAAGTGGAGAAGGAACTCAATTTTCAATTTAGTAGGTCTAATTTGGAAACAGATTCACAGGCGAATCATCTACGCATCACAGGATGGTTGAAACACTCTCAAACCAGTAAATCTGAATAGATTAATTTCTCTTAGAATAAATAGCAGGTCTTTTTTTAATACATGGTTTGTTGTACACCTTGTCATGTACCTATGGGCTCAGTGATCTTAGAGATCTTTTCAGCCTAAAGAATTCTATGATACAGTGGTTTTCAAGTAACAGTCAGATGATGATTTGAAGAATTACCACTAGTCTTACCAGTGTGACAATATTGAAATTCTTGATGTTTGCCAAGTGTCTATGGATACTGATATATTTTGTCCAGCTCAAGTCCCACTCTTCTAAATAATTAAACAACCTAAATGCAACAGTTAGAAATAATAATGCAGGAGACAGATTCCTTTGTCCTGCTGAAAATTTTCTATTCCCACATGGTGCAAGGCTTTTAGAATTTTAACTCAGTAATCCATCATTTCCAGAGAAACTGAAATTTAAAAGCACTGTGGAGTGCTTTTAAATGAACTGGTCTGGCACTGGGACTGCAGGGAGGCAGGCAGGCTGCATGCCGGAGGGGCTGGACACCCACCGTGGCTTCTCTCGGTGTTTCTGGTGGAATCGATGCAGTTGGCCAAACTAGCGTTTTCTCATGGAAATGCTGCTGGCAGTGAGACTGAAATGGGAGGGAGAGCTGTCAGAGCAGCATCCCTGGGAGAGAGGGAACTGCTCATGTGCTCATCATCTCTAATCCTCCTGAGTAATGTCTCTTGTGGTCAGTGAGGGCAGGTATTCCTGTGCAGTGGGAGAAACTATGACAAAATGTACAGACAGCACCAAACCTGTAACATTGTTTGGGTATCCTCCTGTCTCCTTTTCCTTGGGTATCCTTCTTATCTTTTTGTGCTGCCTTAGCGTTTCTCACATAACCAGTCAATCCTCTCATCTGTTCTTTACACAGAGAATTAGTAAAGCAGCAGTAGTGGTGTGAGAGGATTTCAGTCTTAGGACATTTTAGATCATACCATAATGATAATTTAATTTTTTTATTGTATTTATTTGTACAGTTAAAAAACATAATGATCATTATGCTACCATCTAAAATGTCCACAGGAAAATAAATTCATCTTATGCTTTGAGAGTTGTATAAACCCTATTTGTGTACTGAACAAGGAAATACATCAGTTTTACGGTTGTCTCATAGTTAATTATTTCTTAAAATAGAACTTGGTTCTGACTGCAGAAACTATCGGGGGTCTTGGGGCCTAAAAAATCTTGAAAAACCCCAATTAATAGACCATATAACAGATGTGTAGTTCAAGATTTAACAGAGATTATTTCAACTTTTCTATTCTTTCTACATAACCGAGATTGTTTTCTTTTACATAAGATCTTTAATTCATACTGCTGGACCAAGCTATAGACTGTTTAGAGCATGTTTCTTTAATTATTTAACTTTTTTTCCATTACATTATAGTTTTTCCATATAAACCTAAAAAAAACCTGCTGTATTCTGAAAGACAAAAATGAAGAACCTGTTTATTATCATGGAATTACAGAATCATAGAATACGCTGAGCTGGAAGGGGCCCATCAGGATTATTGAGTCCAACTCCTGTCCCTACACAGGTCACCCCAAAAATCTCACCATGTGACTGAGAGTGTTGTCAAAATGCTTCTTGAACTCTGTCAGGCTTGGTGCTGTGACCACTTTTCTGAGGAGTCTGTTCAGTGCTGAACCACCACCAGGGTGAAGAACCTTTTCCTGATATCCAGCCTTAACCTCCCCTGACACAGCTTCAGGCTGTTTCCTCAAATTCTGTCACTGGTCACAGGAGTGAAGAGACTGGTACCTGTCCCTCCACTTCCCCTTGTGAGGATGTTGAAAACCACAAAGAGGTCTCCCTTTGGTACGTGAAATGCCCTCTTACTATTGTTTCCCTTAGTTGAAGAAGTGGTTTGGCCTGAATGTGACAGTGACACCTGCCCTTTTTATCTACCAAAAGAAAAAAAAAGAAGAAGACATTCAGTGTGCAAGGTGGAAGGAAAGGTGTTTGGCGTTTTCTGGCCACCACGTGTACTAATAACAATGAGATGACTGGAGATGCAGGAAGTGAACAGGAAGGGCAAGGAAGGCAATCCAGCAAAGAGGAAGGTGCCAATAGCCATACCATTCCCTGCAGCAAATTGTGTCTGCTCAGACCTCCTTCCCCCCAGGGTCGTGCTGGGTCTCATGTCTTTCACAGCTAAATATCCCAACTTCAAATCATGCCAGCTCTGATATCTCATGACTTACTAAAGCCTAAAGAAACTTTACACTCTCCTTCAAGCATCTGCAATTCCATCTGTAGGTTAGGAGATTTCAGCCACTCCACTTGCCTCTCCTGACTCATCACTGGTCTCCCACTGAGGCAATGGGGTTTGGTGCCCAGGCTGGGGGCAAGGCAGAACCTGTCATAGCCTGTGGATACTGGTGCAGGATGTGTCCAAGTCCTTGTGCTGTTGCCAATCTTCATCCCTTTGCCTGCAGGCCACTTGCCACCAGGCCCAGACACACCATTTCTCAGGTAGGGACATCTCACATCAGAGAAAAGTGAGAAAAAAAGCTTCTGGGAAGTCTCAGAGGATTTATGCACTTACATCCCTCAGGATGTGGGGTTGATTACCCAGGAGGTGACTTCTATTTTTCTCTGAGTCAGTACTGAACAAGTAACTGGTCTGGCACGTCACTTGGAGGGACTGTGGTGCTCTGGTGCTGCCTTCTGCAAGAGCCTTAAGTCAGACCTGCATTTTCTCAGAAAAAACCAGCCTGGTCCTGAGAAATGTACTGAGCAGCAAATGCAGCAAGCCCTGCTTATCTCCTACAGTTTCGCCTGGTTGAGCTTGGTGGTGTCCCCAAGCATTTGAACAGGGGTACAGTGTTAATTCAGGAGGTCAGTGCCCTTGTGCCATACAGTCTAGAGCTACCTCTTGTGGATGTTTTCAAGCTGCCTTAAATCAGTCAGCTTCTGTGAGACTCTTAGGTTGGACTCATACCAGATGAATGAGATGGGAAAACGAGGTTTAGTGTTAGAGGGAATGTGTGCCATTCTATTAAAAACTGAGGAACAAGTTCTGCTTTTTCACTACATAGAGGAGGAGGAAAATACTTTTTCCAGTTATTAAGTATGATTTATACCTAATGGCCAAGGCAGATAGCCCTGTGATTATGCCCTTTTGTAATGATGCACTTCTGCATCCTTTAGATGCATTTATTTAACTAGTGACAGCTAAAAAATGTATAGAAAATCTGAAAAGCAAGATAGGCAATGAGCCCCTTTCTCCTTTTGCCCTTTTTTGTGTGGTTAGAGAAAGTACTATAGAGTATCTGTTTCCCAAATTGCAAACAAACCTGGTCCATTTGTAAAAATTTACAGCGTTATGCATTGCCCCCTGGAATCATAACTAATGAGAATTCACACAATAATATGATCAAATATAGCCCCAGTTAATAAAACTGTTGCTTTTCTCAGAATGGTTGCTCCAAGAAAACAAAACTTTAATGTTCATGCCCTGGTTTTCTCATGGACACTATATGAGAGGAATGTTCAGAAGAGGCTTTTAAAGATTGTTCTTGCTTCCTGAACAGCACTCGTACTGCAGACACCCACAGGCAGGACCAGACGATACTGCAGTGTCATGAAATGCACTTCCAGAGGAATTTACATCCTCACACTTTTAGCTGCCTCCAGAATTTATTAGTTAACAGATCACCACTTCCTGATATTGTTTCTGGAAGTCTTGGTCTTTTGATCATGCCATCATGTTCCTGAAATGCGCAAGAAATGGAGGTTTTGCATGCCTGTTCCGTTTGATGAGCACAACAGTCGTGAAGCAATCCAAACCATCCATCATTTTTGGCCTGCTCACAGTGAAAGAGGCTTGTTGTTTAGTCATTACTTGCACCAGATATCAGAACACCAGGTTTACCTCTGGGAGCCCAGCAATTTTTCTCAGAAGTGCTAGCTATGATGGAGGTCAAAGGGGCTGATTCTCCTGTTCCGCTGACATCGTGGTCCCCAGGGTCCACCGAATGACATGGAGTTACTTGTGATCAGTATGAACAAAAAATGAGGGATGCACCCTTGCTTTGACTAGAAACTATTAGTTAAGAAAAACTGGAACTACACTTAGGCTAGTAACAGTGTCACAGCTGGGTGTCTTACATAGGAACTTTGTTCTGAGAAAAAAAGATTCAGGTAGCAGCAAGTATTCATTGATTAAAATGTTGATTGATTGACTGACTGATTAGAAAATTGATTTGAGCACAGCCCTGGGGATACTGGAGGATGAAAAATTGGACATGAGCCAGCAATATGCACTCAGAACCCAGAAGGGCAACCACATCCTGGGCTGCACAAAAGCAGCGTGGTGAGCAGGTCAAGGGAAGTGATTCTGCCCCTCTACCCTGCTCCAGTGAGACCCCAGCTGGAGTGCTGCATCCAGCTCTGGAGTCTATGGTACAGGAAAGACATGGACCTTTTGTGTGGGTCCAGAGGAGTACAGTGAAGATGATCAGAGGGAGGAAGCACCTCTCCTGTGAAGAGAGGCCAAGAGAGTTGGGTTGTTTACCTGGAGAGGAGAAGGCTTTGGTGAGACCTTAGAGCAGCCCTTCCATACTTAAAGAGGGTTTATAAGAAAAAGGCGGTTTATAAGAAAGATGGGGACAAACTATTTATCAGGTCCTTTAGTAACAGGACAAGGGGCCACAGTTCTAAACTGAAAGATGGTAGGTTTAGATTGGATATAAGGAAGAGATTTTTTCTGATGAGGGTGGTGAGACACTGGCACGTGTCTCCCAGAGAAGCTGTCGATGTCGCATCACCATTCAAAGTCAGGCTGAATGGGGCTTTGAGGGACTGGATCCAGTGAATGATGATCCTGGCCCATGTCAGAGGAGCTGAACTAGATAATGTCTGAAAGTCCCTCCCAACCCAAGCTGTTTTGTGGTTCTGTGATTTGAAGTATCCTGCTTCCTCAGATCTGGCTTGCTCACTTGTTGGAGATGCAATTCATGGCCCCATGGGCCAGAGAAATGGGTGGTTGCTGCAGAGCTCTCCAGATGGTTCTGAGTTCTTGAAATATTGAGAAGACTCAAGATTGAAAAGAAAAACTTGTTTCTCTTGAAGAGTTCTATGGTTCCTGTGAATTGCCAAAAAAAGAGGGAAAAGTTGCCAATGCAATAAATGTCTTTCTAATATGTTGTGACCCAGCCTGTGCTCTTGCATCACAATCCCTGTAAGAGCATAAAAATCTGCAGTTCCTTCCAAAACCTACCACTGCCACAGTGTTGTCAACCAGATTTCTCCTCAGCACCGGACTTAATATAAAAAAATTGCTAGGGGAGCCTGAAGATGGAGTGAAAGGCGGAGATGTTCTCTTCTTTTGTTTGAATCAGCATTATTGTAGTTTGATAGCTGGAGCTTTTTGGAGTAGAAACAGAAAATACAATTTTTTATATCAGGACATATTTCTGGTTTTTACCGCAATACCTGGGTGTTTTCAGTATTGTTTCCTAGACTTTTTCATATGCTGTATAACTTTTTATTTGCTTTTCTATCCAATTTCCACTGAATGGAAGTTTTTCACATGCTGTTGCCCCTCCTCCCCTCCACCCCTCCAGTTCATGAGCAAGTTTACTGAACTCCCCAGCAGCTCATGTTTATTTTCTTATCTTAAGTTAGAGTGCGAAATTAAAACACTTGATTTGTCCTTGGCAAGTTAAAATGAATATTATTTATATAGCTCTGTAGGCATCTGTAGCTCCTTGTGAACAAAGAGAAACTGAAATACCATGGCATGGGGCAATGCACTGCCAGACCTTACATTCAGACTGGGCATGACAGAGCACACAGAGCCATTCCTTGCTTGGCTAATGTCGCTGGATGCTTTGTGGATGCACGCCCTGCTCCTCACACCTGATGTGTCCAGCCAGGATGTTTCACTGGAAAGACATTAGAGCCACTGTGCTATGTGGGCACGGCCCCTGGGGACACTTTCACAGAGCACCTTGTTGCCAGGTGTATTTCTGGCACCAGGTCGCACAAATGTCACCAGACAAGCTTTATGACACCTCAGTTGGGTATTGCTAGCAGTCAGCTCACGGTGTCATTGACCTCCAGATGGAAAAACTGCCTTTTTTCACCTTTGCAGGATGCTTTTTGCAGTCTCCATGGAACCCCAGGTAGCTCTAACTGTATTTATAGCTGAGACAATTAGCACCGGGGTAGTGCACCCCACAATGATTCATCATGATCATCATAAAGTTGCAATATGTTATTTAAAATGCTGTTAAATATTCTAAAAATGTTCCATGTAGCTTAGTTATTAGTTAAAATCTAAATCAATCAGATGAATTCTTTCTCTATACAACTGTAACTATCTTTAACCCTAAATTTTGGCTAAAAACACATATTCAACAGGCTCTCTCCTAGTCTGTTGGCAGAAAAAAAATTTCTTGTCACTGTTGAATTTGAGGTGGGAATGGTATAATAAACTGTAAGTTTTAAGAAACTGAGTAGTAGCAAGTAAAACTTGAACATTTCGCCATTTCTTTATGCACGACCCTCAAGAGTATATGCACACATACTTGTGAATGTCTCAATACAAAGTATTTCTCATAAAAATAGTCAGTACCCAGCCGCTTGTCAAGTGTTACCCCTTTATCAATGCCTGCCATTTCCTGAAAAATAAGTACCATTTCCAAAGAATCAAGTCTAGATCAAGATAGAGTAATTTTGTGAAGGTGGAGAGTAAAGTCAGGCATTTTAAAGCTGAAGTACTGAAGTGAATGAAATTCCTTTCCCTTTTTTCTCCTTTGCTGTGATATCTAAGATGAGGGTTATATTTATGAACAAGTAATTTACCATTACTTGTTGCAGTTTGCCCTGTAGTTCTAAGCCATAAACTTTAGCACATCCAAAATCAGATTGTTCCTGTTTTAGGCCTATCATAAAAGCATTAAAACTGCTCTGCCTGAGACATGGAAGAAGTATTCAGTCACTTAAATATCTCTCCATTCCCTCCAAACATTTAAAAGTGCAAGTGGGAAATGCTCACCTAATGTACAAAAGCAGAGTCCGATAGCTGGAAAAGGTCTGAAGACCCTTTCAACCGCAGGTTTTAAAGATGGTTATCTCTGGGAGAACATTCCTCATCTTTTCCATATGTTCGAAATAAACTGTCTTCTGTGATTCTGAAGCTCTTTTGGCAGGAGAGGAAAAGTGTTGAAATACTATGTTTCACAATTTTCCAGACCAAATAGTAACTTATCTAAACGATACATTACTGTGTTTTGCAGCACATACGCTCACCAGCTCTTTGCAAGTCGATAATCCTTTTCATTTTTCATTACTTGATAGCTGGAGAGGTATCTTGCAGAGTTATCATAAGCATTATCAGTGCAAACAGTGATATGAAGCCAAGAACCTTTGTGATCATAGCATGTTTTCTGCTTGTATGGGATATTTTAATGCAGTCTCAGTGCCTCATTGGAAGCAGTCCAGCAGACGACAGATTATTTCCCCTCTCTGTTTAGTGAGCAACAGCTATTTGAAACATTTTGATATTACGGTGGCAGAGAGTCATTGGCCACAAACTAAAATCGGTTCTCTTTATCAAAGATTTAATTATTACATTACTTGAAAAAAGCAATATGATTGGCAGCATTTGGTGTTGGCAACACACAGAAGCTTTTGTCCTACAAAGTTATGTGTTTTTAGCTGTGAGTGAATCTTGGGAAATCACATCATCTCATTTTCACCATTTTTTCGTGCACAAGTCTTACAGCATGTACACAAATGCTCGTGAACCACTCAGTACAAAATATTCCTCAAAAGAATAAAATGTTCACAATCAATTCACCTCCTGAAGTGAGCATGGTGGAATTTTGGTATAAATTTCTTGCTTCCTTAGCAGGCATCCTCTTGTTTTCTGTGATTTCGTGTGTTTTAACAATGAAAAACATTTCAAGAGTTTTGTGCTTAGAAGATGTGTTAGATCTTTTTTATGATTTTCACTCTTTGCATGCCGTCTTGCCATGAGCAATTCAGAAACTTCTGCATAAGTGATCATGAGCTGTCCGACACTTACTGCCTTCTTTCCTTCTCTCTGCTCCAAACACGATCATTTCTACAATTACTTGGTAAAGCTGACAACCCTATTTTTAAAATTTTTTTCTTCTTTAAGGGAGGGATTTTCTTGACATTTTAATGGAAGAGCATCAGTTTAGTTGTTGTCACAGTCCTGATCCATGGAGGGGTGTAATTTGAGCAAATAAAAGTATGTAAGTAAACTTATACTAGCCTTTAAATCACAATGATTTTGTCAGTTTGAAAACCTTGTGTACTAGGCTGACTGATCCCACAGGCTGCATACAGTACAGGCAATATTTGGTCCATGACATATATTCAAGATAAAATACACACCAAAATTTTTTTCCTATCTAGATTCACTGTAGTAGCAGCTCTTTTGGTAGGTAGATGACTTTGGAAATTATTTTTATGTCCCTTCTTGCTTTTCAGCCATGATGGAAATGATGGGTTTGCAAACTTTTAAACAGAATTTAGGACCCTTTGTCATTAAAAGTGTTGCACAAGTGTATTATATTATTTAAGACCAGGAATGCAAGACTTCATCTGAAAAAGAAAGTGTGGAAGGATCTGCGGAGGTTCCCACAATGGGATCTTAATTTATGAGGGACTCATCGGAGGACCTGTCTCTAAGTGAAGTGCCGGTGGAAGAGGTTATGGGCTCCATATGCACAATGAACAATGCCAAGTCATCAGCACCAGATGGTATTTACCCAATGGCAGTGGAGGAATCCAAGGATCAAATAACTGAACTGCAGTGTTCAAATGCACACTGAAAGATAGCGTGGTAGCTGAAGATTGGTAGTTGGCAAACTAACACCAAATTTTTAATTGCCCTAACTATAAAAGACCTTTGTTCAAGGGAATTTCAGGGGAAGTACAGGCCAGTGATCCTGATGTCTACGCTTGGGCAAGGTAGTAGAAACAATAATGAGGGCCATTAATTAATAAATATGTGTAAATATGCTGTACTGTACAAAAGCCAACATGATGTTTGTAAAGGGAGGTCTATCATTGAAATTCTACTAAAATCTTGGTTTTGAAATGTTATTTCTCTGAAGGACTCAGCAAACATGTAGCAATATTCCATTGATTCAGTCTATTGAAAACTTTAAAATCTTCTTCGGGACCCCAGAAGTCACTTCTAGAGAAACAAAAAATAGGGGATGGAAGGTCCTTGTATGTATAAATAATTGCTTAGAAGATAGGAAGGAAAGAGTAGAAAACACAGTCTATTTTCATGGCAGGTTGTTATCAGTGGAGTTCCAGAAGATCTGTGCTAAAACCAATGATCAAAATATTTCTATAGGATCTGTAAAAGAGCTTAATAGTGAGATAACACTGGGGACGTTTTTAGATTATTCAGGATGGCAAGATGATAGCTGGCTGTGAACAGTTGCAGAGGGTTTTGCAAGACTAAGTGGCCAAATGGGAAAATGGTAGATGAAGCGGCATGTAAATAAACATCAGGTGACACACACAGGAGAAAATTATCTGGAAACTAAATGTAAAATGCCAAGGACCAGATTGTTATCACTTGGGAACAACATCTTGGGGCTATAATAGCTGCATGAAAATGTCAACCTTTTGCTCAGTAGCACTGAAAAAAGCAAATCAGATGTTAGGGACTATAATGAAAAATGTACAGAACGAAACAGTGACTATCATGGTGCCACCAGTGTATAGATCCATGGTTTCCTTGAGCATGGAGTAGCACGCAGGTCTGAATCCTCCCTCCACCTCTGCAGCAGAAGAGAAACAGATCCCAGCAAGGGTGGTGAAGGCAGCTGAAGGAGAGGAAGAGGTTTCCACATATGCCATGAGTGTGTGAGCAAGGCTTTTCAGCTTGGGGAAGAAACCTCCACGGGAGACCTGGAGCCAAAGCCTAAGCAGGCCTTGGCAACAGGGCAAGGGGAAACAGAGATTAACTGATTATTGCCCCTCCCCGCTTGAGACCTTGCATCCAACCAGTCTATCAAGTACCAGCTTCAAACAAAAAAGGGTATTTGTTAGTACAATGTCTTCTGATAATTTTCTTTCTTAGTCCTAGTCATTGGTCTGAAACCCTGTTATTCTGAAATCCAGTTACTATAGAACACAGTATAGCATCTCAGAGCATAGCAGTGGCACAGTATAGGAATGACACTCAAGTCTCAGCTCCTCCTCTAACAACAGGCTGTTGAGCCTGGATAAAAATCCCCAGTATGATATTTCCACTTAAAAACTTCTAAGTTTTCCCAGAAAGATATGGCTTGAAATGATGCTTCAAAGCAGTATCACGTAAGGCCTATATGTAGGAAGCCTTTCCTGTTTACAGAACAATTAGTTAACATTTTCTGATCATGTCGTATTTATTTACCAGGGTTACAAATGCAAGAAACAGAGGCGTGAGGTAATTTCATGCTTAATAGATGAAGTCTCAAGAAAAAAGACATTGTCATGTCCATTTTTTAAAATATTTCAGAGGTGTGAAACCTTTTCTTCCTGACACTGGGTTTAGTATTTACTTAAGATAAGGAGGAATCCTATGAGGAAAAAGGTGATTACCTGATTAACAGACTTATTCACTCATTCATTGAATCTTCCACTTCCTCCTGTGACCAGTGAATGAAATAAGGTGTAGCTGAGGCACCTCAAGACAACAAGCAAAGAAAAGGTAGCTGAGGGTGCAAAAAAGACAAAGAAGAGATCTCTTGGAGAGAAAAATCAAGAAATAGCTCAAGGAAAGAAAAACCCTCTAAGAGAACTAGAATAGGAGAGCACGGTAATAGGTTTATTTCTACAATATGTTCATCTGGATCTCAGGTGTGATTTATGCCAGCACTTTGCACTTTAATGTTGCAGTAGTTCTAGTTCCTCTCATTCTTTTTCCTTTTTTTCTTTTCCTTTTTATTCCCCTACCAGAAGCAGACACTGTGATTTTTCTGCAAAAAAGGCTTTATTCTATGCTGTTTAAACAGTTCCTAGCATGATGTCCCTCACCCCCATCACGAGGATGTTCTTTGGCAGAAAAAAACAATAGGAGAGTGTAGTTGGAGATGAAATGCTGAAAGTGGGCCTTGATGCTCAGAAAAGATGTTCCTTTGGTGTTTGTTTCTGTGTGTTATGATTATTATTCCTTTAAGTAAACAAACACATTAGTTCACCTCATTAAAATCAAAGAGAAAAATCCGAGAAATGTAGTTCAGCAGCCAAAGTCTCAAAATCCACCTTGAAATCTTATTGGCTGTCTTCTCGAGGGAAGTGTAAATCTTCTTTTTGTTGGCTTTTATTTCTGAATTTGGCTCTGCTCCTGGAAATCTTTCCTGAGAGGCCTCCACTTGCTATAAAAGTTGCAAAAGAAGCCTCACTATTTGCAATGTCGTTCTAATTATTTTTCTGATGGGCCACGAACTGCCTTGTGGCCATCTTGGGAGAGCCTTGGTTCTATATCTCTAGTGCATCATTTGGAATCATTCTGGCCATCAAGCTCTTGCTGCCAGTCAACACCACTGTGCATCTCAGGGTCGGGCCTTTGGTCTGTCCATGTCCCTGCAAACTCAACTGAAGCTTTCCGTCTGATGGTTGTGATGCAATGCAGCAGATTCCTTGCTGGGAAGGCAACAGGAAAAAGAGATTAAAAAACCAAATAGAAAGGGATGTGAAGGGAGGCTTGGCCACAGGAAACCAGGAAGAGTGACTTTATCTTATCTCTTACTTGTGCTCTTCTTCTGGGACTCCGCTCTAAGAGGGGTCTGTACCCTAATTTTGGAAGAACACCCAGTTGTCCACTGCACACTTTTCCAAACAACAACAGAAGGATTCTGGAGGGAATGCAGTGACTTTTTAATATATAACTTTGCTTGGATTAGTGGATAGCCTGGGGTGCTTTTGGGAACAAAATGCTGTCAGGAAAACACACGGAGGGCTCGGTGTCTCACAGCACATCAGACCATTTTGCAGTAACAAGGCAGGAAGTTCAAGCTAGGCAGCTACAAGAAGTTATCCAGAAAAAAAGAAAAAAAAAAGGGGAAAAAAAGGCAGCACAATGGAGCTCAAATACAACTGTTTGTTTTGCTCTGAGGTTTGTGCTGAGCACAATCCAGCTTGCAGGCTTAGCAGAGGTGCTCACAGAAAGTAGGCTGATAAATGAATGAATTTCAGGGGGCAGGAAATGCTGATGCTAACTTTACTGGGAGCAGCTATAAGACTGCACTGTAACCTTTGAGCTTTGACTGCAAAGAAATGCTGTGCAGCCCTGTGCGACGCTATCACAGAGCTTATGAGCTGGGGGCAAAGAGGAGGGAAGGGGAGAGAAAGGGGGAAAATAACATCATTACTTACTTTGGTTTTAGTTCAACGTTTATCTTTAAATATTTTTTTTCCCTCTGAATTAGTTTCAATAAAACGTGCATCGCTCGTGGAGCTCCTTCAATAAAAAAGTCACTGTTTGTTATACGATAACACTGAACAGACTCCAGCACTCCATTTTCTTATCTTAGATATACAGTGGAGCATAACTCAAGCAAAGGGGAGAAGTTAATGCATCTGTAACACTAGGTAACAGAAGCAACAGTAGCATGTTAGTGTAGTAATAACTCTCACATGTGGAATATCTGAAGATGGGTTTTATTGAATTCAGTTTATTTAACCAGGATAAACCCTTGAGATATGGATCTCATTTACAAGATGGTGTTGGCAAGAAGGCAGATTATTACAAGCACATGTGGAAGATAAGTATAAAACAAAAAGCAAAAGACCTGTTTATATTTTTAATTAGGACCCTTTTATCACCAAAAATGTTAAGTGAAAAGGAATATAGATATAGTTACAGCTATTGCTGTTGATATTAACAGCGGTGATCCTTCCTACTTACATAGCACTTTGTTTTTTTCCTGGGTATCTAGACATTGAAAAAAAAAATAAAGGTGAAATGTCCTCCCTTGTAGCGCATCAAGCCTGGCTAATCCTGTTTTGCTCAGGGACCTTTCCCAGGTCCCAGTGAAATGGCCCCCAAGGACTCAGTAATTGTGTCAGAAGAGGGAAAGGGAGCAGTGCAGACCCGTGCAGGGTGGAGAGCCCCGTGACTGAGTGTGCTATGGAAATGCAGTCATATCTAGGTAGTGCTGACACATTAGCGAAAAGGCCAAGGAGAACACAATGTACAGATCAAACTTCAGGAGAATTAAAGTAGGCCAAGTGTAAGTATTCAAAGTGGAATTTGACCAGGATTACCCCTTTTAATCTTGCTAAAAATACTACATGATCTTTCACGAGCACAGGCATCCAACTTCAGCATTTCACACAAAAGGCGTTAAAATGTACATTTATATGAACGAATTTTTTGAAACAGTTACCTTTTAAGTGACCTCTAAACAGGTACAGACCACATTAAAGTTATATGTGGTATGCTGGCACTTGAGGCTGCAAGGTGATGGAGTGCTTTTCTTTTCATAAGGCAATTTTGCTTGATAATCAAATGTCTCTTGTAGGTAAATAAAAAACCTCTCTCCTCTGTTAGATGAGTTATTATGTTGTGTTTACAATGTATTCTTTTGGTCTGTAGTTAACATACTTTAAATACTCTTAAAAGTAAATGGCTGCCTTCCAGCCAATGACATTTTTGGGCTATCAAGTTGCATATTTTGCTCAGAAGTGTGATGCTGAGTCTGCTGCTCTGGTTCCCCTCTCCACTGCAAGTTTCCCCCTCCTTGCGCAGAGAGCTCCAAGCAGCACAGTCCAGCATCTTTTGCATCTCTGGGCAGGATAGAAGACCAGGTTTGTCCAGCCGTGCTGGGGTATGGCAACTGCTGGGATAAATGTAACAGGACATGACAAGATTATGAAGGAATGTAGGCCAATGAAAAACAAAACAAAACAAAAAATCTTTTCCGAATAGGGAGCCTCCAAGATTTTCTCACGAATATTCACTTGAGCAGTAGGATGCTCTGCTGGGGCCTTCATAGTGAAACTGAGCCTTTTAGCTTTGTAAGATGACCTCAATGGAAACTACCTGTTGGGTTACCACTGCAAAAGCCTTTACAGGCTAAAAGGATTTCATGGGCCATACCTTGATAATTAATTTTATGCAGGAGCAGCAATAGAAGCTCAGCCCTCCAACTTGTCTGTTGGGATTTTCCCTTGTTTTCTCCCATTTGCAGGAGAGATTTAATCATGGGTGGTAAACGTAAAGGGTATGCTGGTTACCTCCACAGCTGTCCCCTATGGTCTTCATTTTATTTGAGCTTTTCTGTGTGCTTGAACCCCGGAGAGGTCAAGTCTCGTGTCTTGCCAGTGGTGGAGTGGTTGTGAAGGGCTCCCCAGTGCTCCAGGCTCCTCAGCATTTAGAATTTTCTTGCCGTTAACTTGCACAGAGTGTTCCCTCCCAGTCACTGCCTGCAGCCATCTGGTGGCAGAGCAAAACGTTGCCTGGGGGTATCTACTTGAATTAATTTGCTTTGGCTCTATTTGCACCTTTGTGTATTTGTTTACCATTTGAGCAGTGACATTTATTGGCACAAATGTGCTAAGGAAAGCCAGTTGGGGAGAAATGTCAATATTTGCTCTGAAGAACAACCAACCTCAATTCAAAAACATACTTACTAACTCTAAGTACATGGATGTGTCTCATCGACTTTGTTGAATGAAACCTGATGCTGGGAACAGAAGCAATGCCATGAGCTTTCACTCGCCAATTAAGACAAATTGGTCGTTGCCCAGCCTGAGCTAAGATTGTTCAAGATCTATCTTCACTGTACTGAATCTGAAGAGATAAAACACATGCCAGGGATTTGCACACATTTGGAAAAACACAGCCCTATCACGTCTGCACAGAGTAAGAGGCAATGCGGTTGGTATGAGTAATGGTTGCAGTGTTAAGTCTCTGCAAAGACTGCAGTGAAAAGACAGTCCAAAAGGAGCATGACTGCTAAGATTATGCTAAAAATAATGCTGGAAAATCTTGCTTGGGGAGCCATATACTGTATTAGGTCTCCACAGGTGTATGGGCAAAGCAGACCAAAACTGTCACAACAAACCCATGGCTTTTATATAACATGTATTTTTCTAAACATACCCACATCTGTGAATTTTGGTTGCAGAAGTGACCAGGGCTTTGCAGTCCCTGCTATAAGTAGATCGTGGGGTTTTTACTGATACTTACTATGTAAATTATAACATCTGTGGGGAAACACACTTGATTGAGGCTCCTGTCCTGTTAGAACAGCTCCAAGGAAATAATATGAGGCTCAAGGCTGAGACCATCGTGTCAAGTTAAGCCACAGCAATAAAGAGTTAGTACAGGAGCAGCAAAAATTCCTATATTAATGTTGCCTAACTTCTCCCATTATAAAAAATTCCAATTTTTTTTTAGAAGATTTGGCAAGGGTCAGATTTGCAATTAGGAAGGAGCTGCTTGATGTCTTTGAAAAAAACAATAAATTTGTTCAGAATTGCCTGGGCCCTTTAATGAAAAAACCTAAACCCATTCCTTGTATTTTACTATAACCTGTAGAACTTGTCTAAAGTTTCTGAGCATGTGCTACCAGCTGAGAACACCCCAGCCCCTTCAAGGACTCTGGCCAAGGGGGTGGGTTGTCCAGGTATCTTTACTATGGACAAACCCTGAAGAAACTGGGTAGGGAGACCGTACTGTCTGCCCCCAGAAACACCTGTGTGATTTCCTAAGTGTCATGAACCTGGGCTCAGGTGGTACCTTGAGTTATTCATGGAGACTGAGAAGTTCCTAATCTAACACATTGACATCCTGTGCTGAATTCAGCCTCAACTACACACTATCCCTAAATTCTGCCTCTGGCAAGCTTTTACAGCCATGTTGCTGGAATCAGGCACTGCATCTCAAAAGTGGCTGCAGTGAATTCACACCATGGTTTGGTTCCACGGAGTTGCACTCCTGCAGAGGCTGCTCCAAGGAGGACAACCTGCCCAAACACAGTTCACCTCATGCTTTTGACATGGCCAAATCATATCCTACATCTTGATTTTCAGCTGAGAAGTGACTTGCTTGCCATTTCATGAAATATAACATCCCCCTTTCTCTTCTCCCCCTGCTCCTGAGCCTGTAGCATTGAATATACCCCTATGGCCAAGTTCAACAAATTAACAGCCAGAAATTTTAATCAGATATTTAATCTTTCAACCATGTAAGTGAGATTTTGTGTTTACAGTGGCAGTAGGCCAGCTCAACCTCAGAGAAAAAGATTGTTAGTAGTGTCCTTGAAGCTGGGGAGCCAGAGAGCAGTGACTCCACTGAGCAGGTCTGTCTGACCTGCGGCTGAAAGGCAGCTGTAATCACCACATCAGTACCTACAGCACTGTGTGCTTACTGAGCCTTGGAGAGCCAAGGAAGTCATTATCATTTTTGGAATATTGCTGCTCTGTGCATTCAAAATTATTTAGTATAGTAAAGAAAAGAACTAAGCTTTGGTGACAGGAGGCCACAGCAGATGAAATTCTAACACACTCTGCTCCTGAGTTTGCCAAATCCTGGAGTAATGGGAAGCATCTTCCCGGATCAAATGCCAGTAGTGAAGTTAATGAATCTTCCTGTTTCAAAAGCTTCTTTTCTCGTACAGATGCCTTGCCCAGATGCATGCCTAAGTGTAGCCATATGCACATTATTTATTCCTGTTTGTAAGGATCTCATCTGTTGCCCAAAGCAGTACATGAACAAGTTGGTTCTCATAATGTTATCCCCGAAAAGCATGTTGCAAAGTAGAATATGTGAAGCACTTTTCAATCATACTTGGTGATCACCTTTATGACTGGAAGCTAGAGGTCCAGTATTTCTGACAATGATTTTGGCTGTGTACAGTCATGGAAGGTTTATATTCAAAATATTCTTATATTATGCCCAAGGTCTCAATGCTTTAAAAGTCTGGGAGGATTTGGTTGTCTTGGAGGATTTGAGTGGGGTGGCGCAGTATCATTTTCTGATTTGCCCTAAGTACAAACCTGAGCTCTCTGGAGCTCCTAAGCACACCCAGATTAGGACAGGAACCTTGACTTCACCATTCAGACTTCTCACATAGAAATGTGAGACCCTGAGGGGGAAAAAAAATCTTATTTCCTCAATGCAGATGTGTCTGCAATCAGTGATTCGTGTCAGCCCATCAGTATTCCCAGTGGTGAAATAGCAGTTTGGGAAGCATTATAGTTCTGTACAAGGAGCCTAAAATTTATTTACCTTGGCTATTCACTGGGCATTTTTCTGGTAGCCATATGAGAAGTGGATGCTAGGAGATAAGTTTGGATTGTTTATAATTCATTAGAGTCTGAAGAGGTGATACCACTATGTACCAGGGTCAAGTTTTTAGTTCCTTGTTGAACTCTCTGACTCTTCACTGGAGATGAGACAAATTCTGCCTCAGATAGGGATAGTTTTCAGGAGGGGTGTGTACATAGCTCCTGTCTTACAGATTGACACAACCTTTGTTATTTCTAGGTAAAACATACCACTTTATGGTGTTCCAAAATGTAAATGCTTCGTATGACTTTGATTGCTACAGTTTAATTGCAATTGTTGTTCACATAACTTGTTTAATATGATTAATGTCATAACAAGTCTGAGGACATTCCTCAGTTCTTTACCTTGACAGTGGAACAACACTAGTGACAAAGTGCAGGTTAGGGCATAATGGATCTCTCTTTTTTTAAGGAATTACCTAGGACTGCTTACAAAGATTTCAGTGTTGGCATTCACTTATTGGATAATTTAGTTCATCTTTATTTCCAACAGGATAATTCAATTTCCCTGTAGAACTGGGAGATATGTTCCTTCTGAAATAAGCTGTGTTAGCACACCTAGTCTCTATAAAAAACTAACCATCCAATGGGGAGAAAGAAGTACAGAGCATATATTGGCTATAGGCATACTGTGTATCAGAATAGATGTCCTTTTGTTCAGGCCAATATCTGACAGGAAGATGAACTATGGCCTGTACATTTATATCTAGTAGGGATATTAATAAGCGTGAGAGATGGCACAATTTGGATTGAGGCTGGGACACTTAGGTGAAGCCACTTTAATGGCGTTGACAGACGATCTCTTCTTGTCCATAGATAGAAAACAGCCATCCATTTTCATCCTCCTGGATCTTTCTTCAACAGTTTACACTCTTGACCTGAAGATACTGCTGTTTCACTTCAGAGTGTTAACAGAGGGACAGGGTAGTGTAATAAATGGCCAGGTCCCTCTTGAAGGGATGCCAGTGACTGCTAGATGTAGAAAGCTATGTTTCTGCTGTTGGAAGACAGCAGCACTTATCAAGCCCCCCAAGGATCAATTCTCTCTCTTCTGCTATTCAATATCTTCCTGCCAGTCAGATGATGTGCCCTCTTGGAACACCCAGATAGTTCTGATGCACCTTCTTGTTGTACAGTCCTACTGTTTGGTTAATGTGACCAAGGTGACTTTATCTGGATGAGAGCAATACATAGATTAGAGCTAAAAAGGCTTTGCCGGAAAGCTAAAGCCTGTCATGATCCAGAAGATACTGAGAGAAGGAAGTTTTTTTGAAGACCTGGTATGAGTTGTGCTCCTCTTGGTGGGAGGCATGAACCAGAGTTGGTCAGTCACTTCCATGCACTAAAGGTGCTTTTGTGTTCCTCATTGTTTTCAGAACCTTAGGCACCACTGCACTGAAAGAAGATAGCAGCCTTGTGATTGCACTGCAGGAGAGGAACGCACAAAATTCTTGACCATCACTAGCCCACAGTAGTTTTAGCTTTCTGTGCCAGTGTTTAACTGCCCTTGCCATTTGAAAATGTTCATTTTATCCTTGAAAAATATCCCATACTGCAATTTCAGCTAACATTTTTCATTTTATCTATCTAATGGATGGAAAGGACTTTCATTTTTACTCTTTCTTTGCAGCTGCATTTTATATATTTAAAATGCATTATCACATCTTCCCTCTGGACTAAACAAGCCCATATTTTTGTCATTCTTTCTCTATAAGTCATGTTGTCTAAACCTCTGATTATTCATGACTTTCCCCAGATTGTCCAAGTCTTTTATGAAACATCTGTTCAGTATGGGCACAGCTCTTTACAGATGCCTTCTAGATGCTGACCAGAGTGGAGGGATTTTTTTTAGTCTTAAATAAAATATTCTCTTCTACACATCCCCATCATTTAGATGAGTTTTTTACATTAATGTCATAAAACTGACTCACCCTTAATGTGTGGTCCCCCACATTCTCTAGTTCAGTTGAGGAAGAACTGTTGCCTATTCAATTCTTCCCTGCACTTGTATTCTCGCTGAAAATGTCTTTCTAGCTGTAGTACTTTCCCCTAGTCCTTACTGGTAATTTTATTTTAAACACTGTTTCTTCAATGTGTAAAGATCTTTTGAATTCTAATCTAACCTCCCAAATGTTTTCAGATTCTTCCAAGAAGTGAGAAATCCTTTCTGATATTTTCCAAGTTTTTAATAAAAATGTTGACCCAAGATGGAACCCCCATGGAACTACAAAAGAAACTTTGCAGTCTGGCAATGACCCATTTCCAGCTACTTGCTAAGTAAAATTTTCCAAGTGGTCTTACAGTAGTTTTGACCTCATGTTTTCTTATAATTTCCTTAGGAAACTGTCACATGAGACAGCGTCAAAAGCCTTCCTAATATCTACATAAGTGACATCAGCTCACAAAGACCCATATCCTGTTAGAGGGTAAAATTGAGTTAGGCTTAAGAGATCTAGTGTTTGTTTGACAAAACCATGTTCCTGTGCAGCTATTATGTCCCAAGCAGTCTGATTGTCATCTGGTCTTCTGGCTATATATATATGGCTCTACTATTCTATATATCTACAGTGTTATGCTCTATTATTTTTCTGGAAATTAAAATAAAGAAGGCAGGTCATGGTTTGTGGACTTCTCCTTATTAAAAAAAAAAAAAGCTATTTTGCTCTTTTCTGGTACGCTACAACTTCTTCCATCTATCTGGAGTTTTTGGATCACTGATACTGAGTCCAAATTTATTGTAGTGAATTTAATTAAGTGAAACCCATTTGACAATATCCAACTTCATAAGAGGTAACAATCTGGCATTTTCTACTTTACCCCTGACTAATGGTGTACTAACGATTTTCAACAAATGAGTTTTATGCCAGCGATGTTAACTGCAGTCAGCATTTATTCACAGTTTGTTCTACTTAGTGAAGACTAAAACAAAAAAGAGCCAAACTGGATCAATATACTTACAGAATAATGCCTCATTTTTACTTTACATTCCTTGGAAGTTGTGCTTTGCCTTCACATTTCTGATTTTCTCTCTGTGGCAGGTGATGCCCCTTACAGCTCTCCTCAGTAATGTGCCGTGTATTTTACTTTCTTTTTTATTCTTATATAAATAAATATTCTTTTATAAATAAATTTTAAAAGGCTCAGAGCATTATTGAAGAGGTTTAGCAAGAGTAATGATCAGTTCTGTCTGGAGCTGTTCAAGATATTTTCTCCCACTCTGAGAGTCATTGGTCCGGCTCCAGTAATTCATGCCTGTGCCACTTCCTGGCCGGGCTACAGCAGTGCAGAAAGCCTTCAGTGAATCAACGTGTGCAGAAACCAGTCCTACATTTTCTCAACAGCTGAGGCTATTCCAGATTTGTCATATTTGTCCTCTACTCCTTTGAATGGTGTCCAATCAGGATTTGAATCAAGTTTATGGTTTTATTAACTATCTCTATGTCCTCTTGGCCTGAGTGGGGAACCTAAAAATGCCTGCAATTAAGCTCTGGGACAAAAGTTGTGGTCAAAGATCCTTTAACAGGACCCTTGATGAGAAAGGGAAAACTGTACAGAAAGAAGGGACTTTTCAGGTCTTGATCAGTGGCAGGGAATTAAATGACCTCTCCAAAAGCTGATCTTACTGCTCTACACTCTTGGTACCAGTGACACTTCCTATATTGCATCTGTCTTTGTGTCTATTTCTATACTACCTTCCCCTGCACACTTTCTGCTGTTGGAAGAGAGAGACATTTCTGAGTGCATCACTGCAAGAGGCTCAGATAACTCCCATGACAAATGTGATATTGGAGTGTGTACAGAACAAAATAGGATAAATAAACCTTAATGCCAGCATTTAGCATGAGTATGACTTTGTTTTGTTATGTGCAGCTATTGTCACACTGTGAACAATTTTGGGGAAGTGGAAAAATTCTCAGATTATTAGTTTGATCTTGGTACTCTGCCACTAGACTGATGGGAATCTGGGGGCTTTGTTCTGGGAACAGGAATGGTGGGCAGGCGTAGGAGGATAATATGAGGAACCAAGGCTTATTGGTTGAAAAGACTGAGATTAAGATTAGAGGTTTATTACACATGACGAATCTTAGGAACGTTTCAATTTCTCTATTTTTCTTTCTGTCATTATCAAAAGGACAAGAGCACCCAGAGGCTGATTAAGTGACTGTCAAAATCTCCAGACCATTGGAAAGGAGCTTGTGCAGAGGGTTACAGCAGCCCCTCACTGGCTTCTGTGCCTACGTGGATCCAGCTGCCCGAGATGCTGTGGGAAAACACATAGCATCACTGTCATTCTGAAATGTGCATTGGCCACTACAAAGCCCAGCCACAGGCCTGTTCAGCCAGCCCCACGTGGGTGACAGCCCTGAGGACCACCAGCACCCTGGGGAGTGCAGCCAACTCACAGTGTCAGATCAAGACAAACTTCACACAATGTGGTCGAGATCTGGCGAAGCGTCCCCCAAGCGGGCATCTCTGTCTGAAGACCTCCACATAAAACATGGAGGACTAACTGTACCGAGGACAAGCAAACACCAAAGGGAACTTTTTCCTAGCACGATGCCTGTCCTTTGATTCAGTTGCTCTGTGACCAGTAACATCTCCTTTGCTTTCATTTCTGACAGACAAAAGAGCAGCAGCTCCAAAGATTTTTCAAGGCAGTTTTTTTGAGACTAAGCTGGACACAGGACCCAAGTAATCATCCTTAGAGGTTTACGTCATCCTCTGGTGTCTTGCCCATCAAAATAGAGCCTGCTTCAAAGAAATGACATAACCCCCTCAATGGCAAAGTGCATGCACTGGGAGAGAGCTCTTGGATTTGACTGCTTCACAGCACACGTCCTTGACTCAGAAAGATTCAAGTTTACCAGAAGCCCTTCAACTATTTTTTGTTTCATTTTCCCAGTGCCCACTAGATTAGAACACAGCTTGGCAATGTCACTAGAAGAAAGAGAGAGAGAGAAAAGAAAATGACAAAAAACCAACTGCCAGTGTTTCAACTACAAACACTGTTGGAAGGGTTTGTGAAACTTGCCATAAAAGTACTACAGACTGAAATGTTCTTTTCTTTGTATGATTTTTGGAAAGTTTCAAATTTCAACTGGTACTGTGTGCAAAATCAACAGGTCTGTGCAAATACATCTGGGTCAAGATTGACGGGTGGGAAAAGCTTGTAAGACCCTGTCAGAGCCAAAGAGATCTCTGCTGTGTGTGTGCCCATGGAAGAACTCCCGCTCTTGCTTGACAAAGATAAGGGTCTGTTATAGTAAAATGAAAACAAGAAATCAAAGGGTAAGAATCAGTCTGCTAGTATCGCATCCTGTGGGTGACTTGATCAAGGGATATTCATGACTCCCAACATCAGAGACAGGATGAGAAGAGAATGTGTGGGTTGCACAGTTTGTTCCCTTGCTGCTGCCTATAGGCAGGAGATGAACTTTCATGGACACTCATGATTTAACAGAAAATGGCGCTAAGCATCATGATATTTCTAACTTCAAAATGTGACATTCTCTTAAGCGTCAGGATATTTTAAAGTATTGTTAGACTGGCCTGTTCCCCTGCATCCTGATACAGCAGCCTGCAGGAACGTATTTTCAAGATTTCCATTGCAAACATGAAGATGGAAAAATTGAGATTGCCATAAAATCACATGATTCTGGGAGGCATAGCCGTAAGAACTAAAAACAGAATATAACAGGAGTTCTGACTTAACTGGAAGAACAGACAGCGTTGGCACTACATATTTGCAGTAATGTTTATACTTACTCTACCTTGAACACAGAGGTATCTAGATCTATACATTTCTATGTTTCCAACTTACCCTAGTTGCTCTACTTCTAAGGCTCATTGTAAGACTTAAATACATGGAAACATCTGTGTCAAACAGGCAAAGTTGTTAGCTCTTTTCTGTTGCTCTTCCTTAACAAAAATTGTTTGCATCAAGTGGATGTAAAGTTAAGCCCTATGCATAATGTACCTATTGCTTGGCAGTGATTTTTGTCATAAGAAAGACTGGCAGAAGGACTCTGTGATGCTCAGCGGGGAAAAAAGGGCTATTTTGAAATCTTTTCTGGAGTTTCAGGAGAGGAGCACTCAAGAGCCACTTGCTCACACTCAGTTGTACTTGATTAAATCTGTCCTTTGATGCGTTCTAGTGGTTTCCAGAGAGAAACGCGTATCCATGTCTGCTTGGACTCCAAGCTGGTAATTTCCTTCTATTTCTGTTCTGGCTCTGGGTCTCCATCTTCCTCCGCTCCTTGTTCCTGCCCATCTGTAAAACTCATAAGGCCAGATTTAAAAACAGAAGTGCACACAGGCAAATGATGACTTGGAAGTGCTTGAAGGAAGGGATGTGCTACATGATTCAAGTGTTTGTGTTGTCTCAGCAGAAAACTCTGACAATGAGAGTCCTACACATGGAAAAAAGCTGCCAACTTTTCCACAGAAAAAGCTAATCTTTTGCATTACCACCTTTAGAACAAAATGTGGAAAATCCTGTGGAGGCTTCATCTCAGCATGTTGACTGAGCCATATTTAAAAAAGAAAGTCTATAAGCAAAGCCTGAATTTTTGAGAGATTAGTGAGCTTTCAGTCAAAATGGGGCAAACAGCACAGCCTTTATCACAGTGAACTTCACAAATATCACATCAAGCCTTAGGATCTTTACTAATTACAAAGTAGTTCTGGTGAATAGAATTCTTCCTGCTACAATCCAGTCCTTTTTCTTTTTCCCACGGGAATTCCATGAAGTTACAGAAAAAGATCATGAAGGATATCCTTGGTGAGTGCTTGTTCTCATGTGCAGGTACCTACGTGAAAGCTGAGTGCCTAGGACAGGTACTACCATACACTGCAAATGATGAGATTGATGGATTCCATCCTAATTTATTCATCCATACTTACAGTATTTATTACCAATGTGAAATCTGAGGGGGAATGAATCTTTTCTGGTAATAGCCAAAGGAATTTTTCCCTATCTATGCAAATGACTGAGTTACTTGTTCACTCCAGCAAGACTGAGACCAAATCTTGTTGAGAGGAAGGAGAAAAATACTGTCATGAGAAAAAAGCACTGTATCTGGAGGAATGGAAACACGAGAAACTTTCATTTGATAACTAATAAAACATCTGGTAGTGAATATTTTGATAATTTTTATTTTTATAACTAGTGAGGGACCTAAATTTGAAGGAAAATTTAGCTACCTTCACAATATAGAGGTGAGGAGAAAAAAAGGGGTATCTGCCCAGTGGTTATGGAGCTGTCCTAAGGAAGTAGAACCAGGGTCCAGTGCTTGATACGAGAAATACTCAGCATAAAAATGCATAAATATCCAGAGTGATAGCTCCAAACATGGTTCTACTACTGTTGCCACTGCCCTAAAGCTTTTTAAAAAAGGACTGTTTTCAGAAAATGGCCCTCATCTTTTAGATGAACATAGGATCTTCCCTTTTAAACCATGGCTTAAGCTCTAAATGTGCAGAGCTTAAATCAAAGTCCTCTCCTGGGTATTTGTCCTAACTAGGGGAGGTAGCTCCAGAACTGAGTTATTTAATGCTCTACATGGCTCATGCAGATGCTGTGGACACCTAACTTTGGGCTATAGATACAAGCTCAGTGGATTCTTAGCCCCCAGCTAAGCCACAAGTCATCTTTTCAATGTCTCCCAACAAGGGTCTTAGATCCATGGCATTTGACCCTTCAGTGACAAATACAAGTCTTTTATTTCACAGTTCCTGCTGTGGGTCCTGTCCCTTGATTCGAGGTTCATCTTTGTCACAGCTTCGCCCTTGGTAAACAGTGACCTGCAGCTTTTGAGGAGAACTAGAACTGGGATATACAGCGTGTAGCCATAATCCTGATAATTTTTTTTAATTATTCTATTATTTTGAGTAGCTTAATCCTCACCAAGAGCTTTGGGAATGTAACACAATAACCCATCATCTTCCTCACACTCATTATTGTACATACCAGCTACACCCAGGCATCACTAGGCTGAGAGGTACACATAAAGCACATGGTGGGAGGATCAAGCTGATACCTCCTAATCAGATACAGTTTTCAGTCCTTGTGAGAAGAAAGGTAATTTGTGGTTGCTCACATTATTGTGGCACTTTGGAAGTTTGCAGGTGGCTTTCTAATGCGACCTGATACAACAGTGGTCCTCTAGTAAAGCAGGTCACCGGATGGGCGTCATTCAGCAGATCCTGAAAGACTGTGCAAAGGGCACATTCTCTGATATTTTTACAAATATCAACTCCTTTTCCCCTCTTTCCTACTCTCAGTTAAGTTGGCAGATCCACTTTTTCTGGGTGAACTGATGTGGTTTCAGGCTGCTGGACAATGTGGTCTTTGCCACTGCTGCTTTCTGCTCTCAATATTTTCCAGCTCTGTAATGATAATGGACAACCTTGCCTAACCTAGCCAAAGACAGGCAGAGATTGCTTCATCCTTTCTGGTTTCCAATAAGGCCTCAGTGATTCACAAGGGAACGATCACACAAAAAGTGAGTCCAAATGCAATGGCCCCCAAAACTTCCAAATCAGGGAGACCTCCTTGGAGCTGCTGGACAGTTAAATGTGTTCAGTTGTGCACATTGGAATGACAGAGAAACTTATTACATAGATGTGAGAAAATACCCTGCTGTATGGAAAAAAGTAATGCCCAGAGGAAAATTGAATGGTGCCTTCATGGCTGGGACTCGTCTCCTCAGGCAAAGGGTGATCCTGCTGCCGATAGCAGCGTACCTGTGTGTTAACATCCCTCCTGGACAAAGCACAAGGATATAATCACCTAGCCAGGCCACCAAAATTTGCAGCCCAGCGGGAAGTATCTGCCTCCTGTAAGAAGGCTGCTTGCTTACTTCCATGGGGGCAGGGGAGGAGGGGTGGGAAAGGAGCCCCGGGGGAGCTGCAAATAATAAATAACCATTTCAGCTGTTGCAGCAACAGCAGAATAGAACCAGGGAGGGCAGTCAGGGCGGGGGGGCTCACAACCGAGTGCCTGGATTTCGGCGGCCGCCCGGCTCC
>WEIT01001049.1:190249-202672 GCA_013389985.1 Dryoscopus gambensis | reverse complement strand
GTCCCCGGGTTGCACGGGGCCGCAGGACACAAGTGTCCCCGCGGTCCGTGGGGCGCGGGCGATGCCGGGGGGTCCGGGCGAGCGCCGCCGGCTCCACGGCGCTTTTGTTGTTGTTGGTCCGGTGCAGGAACTTGGCAGGGGCGCGCAGCCGGTCCCCGCTCCGGGTCCCACAGGCAGGAAAAGTCTCCCAGCCTGCGGAGGAGACAGCCTGGCTGAAAGAGCCCCGCCAGCTCTGCTGCAGATAAGTTAATGTACACAGAAGGGACGTAAATTACCACGACCCTCAGCAGCAGGACATTGGCCAGGGCCTGTCAGGAGGAGGACAAGCGCCGGCGAGCTCCGCGCCTCGCTGACATTTACCTCCAGATAGAGCCGCCGCTGCCCGGCGAGGAAGGACCTGGTGGAGCCAGGGCTTCCTTGAAAACAGCTGCCTGTCCCTGACACCTACAAACTAATGCGGTTTTAATCAGGGGAATTAACGGAGGGCGGTGCGCTGTTTTCCCAAACGATTTGCATGGGGACGGCAGCCTTTCCCCCCCCTCCGCCGCCTCCTTTGTGGCTCCACTGCCATTTCCCTTATGTTTCTTTATCTGAGCTGATTTTTTTCCTGCTCCCCGCTCCGGGGAGCCAGACGTGCCTTCATCTCCACCCCCCGAGCCCTGACGACACTCATCTCCCTGTTTACACACTGACATCACGGTGCAGCCTCCTTCCAGCCCAGAAATAACCCCTGGGAATAAAGCAAACAGGAAAAGGCCACTGCTGTTGCCTCCTTCGCAGCTACAGCCACATCACCCCTTTCCGGGACTGTACCCGCACGGAGCAATGCACGGGCAGTGGGAACCTGGGAGAGCCTCTCCAGCCCCATGTCACCGTTGTGACATGAAATCACACAAGATGCCCGACTGATAGGTTCTGCTTGACAGATGGATGGCAGAGCTGAGATGTGGTAACTGCATCCAGGTAACAGAAGAAGTCAATGGGAGGGCCAAGACTGGACACCAAGTCTTCTGCTTCAGCCATTACACCATGCTTCTCCATATAAATATGTTTCCCTCTCTCTCCTTCCCTGTGTTTTGTTTCCTTCATGAAGAGACACAGTTAAACTAAAAGCCAGGTATACTGAATGGACAATGGGAACAACAATGGGAAAATATCTGCGAGGTCACCCTCAGTTATTCAAAACAGCGTCTTATAATCCACACACAGCCCATTATTTTCAGCAGGACTCCTTGTGTGGTAAGCTCCTACGCGAGATGTGCGTGGGAGGCTCATTTGGGCCCATGGAGATTTCATTATTATTGTAAGCTTCAGCATTAGAAGGCTCCAGGGGACAGTGCTTTGCTCTCGCTCTCAGGGAAGAGCCAGGCTTAGTCAGGCTAGGTTCTATGTGTCAACATACTGCCTGCCCTTGCTTCCATGAGCTCTGCTCTCTTGTGCTTGTTAATTACTCTGTCTGGACACCTGGCAGCACCGTGGCTGTGCTCACTAGAATTATGCTGGTTTGTCTAGGTTGCCTAAGTGTCCCTAAATGCATAACTTACTTTCTCTGGCTTTGGAAAGGCAATTGCTTAGCAGCAAGGCATGGGTAACTTCAGGGTGGCCACAGAGCAGGTGCTGTACCCAGAAAGACCTTTTTGCTTTTCAGTTTTACCCCAGAGATGCTGGGTACAGCGTGATGCTCTTGGACCAGCCTGTCTGAATCCATTATTGTTTTATGCAGTTGGTTTCACAGGCATATCTGGGTGTGGAGTAGGAGAGAGCAAGCACAGAAGGCACTTGCCCAAAGCCTTTATAACCTGTGTTAAGAACAGAAAGTATGTACAAAAATCACCCAAAACCACAGTTACTCTGATAATTAAATTAAAAATATATATATATGTTCACTGTGGACAGGATTTCCAGTGGTTTCTCATAAGCACCACCTTATCCATTCACTTTTTGAAAGGCAGAGCCTGTGCATAATCATGACTGTGTCCTAAGGGGTGACCTGGGGACATTGTTGGGACATCCATTTCCCCAGAGCAAGAGAAGGTGCAGTCTCTCCCACTCTGCCACCACAGCCTGCTAACACCATACAGCCTCTCAGTGACACAGTGTGGGACACACACTCTCCAAGCTAAAGCAATGCCCTTTGTTGTGGCCCTCTGCCATTGCCTTTTCCCTCCTGGCAAGGGGTGACAGGAGAGCTGCAGCCCTCCATGTGCCTTCAGCTTCCCTCCCAAAATAACTGTGAAGAACGACAAAAGTTGTCTGAGGGAGGCTAAGGCAGGCAAAATACATGGACTGTAGAACTCAGGTTGCCAGCACTTAACTGTATGACTAGCTTTGGGATACTCTGGGATGAAAGAAGCTGTGTAAGTAGCATGGATAATAAAAGAAAGAGGTGATGTGCCTACCATCAGTCAAAATACCTTCTAAACTGGTTACTTACTTCCCTGCATATCATCATGGCTTGAAAAAAGTTATGGCTTTTAATCAAGGAACTAGTCAGAGGACTGGTTCCCTTTCCCATAAGTGTGGTACCCCATGATATCTCCAGGAAAAGAAGACTGCTTCAGTGGATATATACTTCCTTGTTTTCTTTGGGTTTGGTTGGGGTTTTTCTTATACTATTATTATTTTGGTCTTGTTTAGTTTTCTTCTTTTTTTGGTGTGTGTTTCAATTTTTTTTCTGCATTGTAAATAAAAGAAAAACTAGCAGTAAGATGTAGAAGTAGGCTGATAACCAGATATACCTTTAACAGGGAGCAATGACCTCTCTTCCCTTTCAACTTACACATGCTAGGCAAGGGATAGAAATATCCTTGGCCTTGATGGAATTATTCCAGCATCACCCGTTGTAATGGCTTTTCTAGGGTTGTTACAGGGTCAAAGTGTGACCAGTGTGTAAGGGTTTGGTTGTGGCAACACCCTTTCTGCTCAGGAGAGGATGAGAGTAGATCCCCATGGGAGTCCAAGAGTGCAACATGGCCAGATGTCCAAATCCTCTCCCACCTCCAGGAACTGTTCAACATCCATCCCTGGAACAGAGAAGGGGCTGGGATCTGTTCTCTGATGTGTTCCTTCAGCTCCTAGAGGACAGAGGAAAACAAACTTCTCTGCTGCAAGACAAAGAAAGGACTAAAGCAGCAGCCATGCCCTCTGTGTGTGCACCAAGGACAGGACCCTCTGGTGCCTTCGTCTCTCCATCTGAAGATGTGGCTTCCCCAGAGAGCCGGAGTGTGTGAGCTGCGGCACTGGCGGGCTCCACAGGCTGATGCATGTTTTCATCTCTTCCTGCACATAATGCCCCCCCATGTTGTCTTCCAAAATACATCCACATTCCTGGCACTGGAAATCTTTTATCTTTATGTGTTGTTTTGAGCACACCCACTGCTTCCTGACTTAAAGCAGTTATGGCATAGACAGAGATTTACTGGCATCAGATAGTGGTTTTCTTAAAGCTGCTTTAAGCCAGATTGTTCTTTTGGTGGACATGACACAACTGGGCTTCATTTAGATGGAAAATAAAGATCAGTTTTCCCAAAGCGAACACGTTTGGAGCAGGAAACTAAACTATGAATGAATGTATCTTGAATGCTGAGGGGCTAATGGGAAGGACTGGAGCAACTGTGGTTCGAGCAAATGCTGGTTTTGATTCCAGGGGGCTAAAATCTGATTCTAATTTGGAGAATATGCCTAGATGCATGGCAGGTGCCAGTGACTTAAAACCAAAACCATAGTCATGCAAAACCCATGCAGAAATAGCTCCAAATGGCACTTTGTCAATCCATCCACAACATCAGAAGCGAGGAGGAGGAGGATGGATAGTACAGAAAACATTTCCTTTTGGGCCCAGCTCCTACAACTGCTTCACCCTTTCTCCTGTGCTCAGTCAGGACCATCCCCCCCATACTGCAGCCCAGCAGGACTCCTGCAGGCTAGAGAATCCAGCCTCACATTTTTTTGTGATCTGTTGCTCTGTTCATACCTTTTCAGTGCACTTTATTTCAAAACTCTGTTCTTTCTTGTTTTCAAATGGGACTTCTGTAATGAGTCACCCCTAAAATACCCCGTGGTATGTAAACATGCCCAAGCTCTCCTGAAAAAAAGAATCCCAGCTTTTAATGCTGCAACAGACACCCTGGTGAGATGCTGGCCCATCTGTGTGCCTAAATGCCCAGGCATTTTTTTTCAGGATGCAGAGGCCAAGGTTTGTTTTTTCAGTAAAGTAAATGCAGATTTTGACACACAGGTACTGAGGGATTTGGGGAAGTATCTCTGATTCAGAAAAAAAAGTTGTTTGACTGTACATAGTTGGTCTCTGGCTTCCTTCAGAGATGCTCCCCCTTTCCCCCAGCCTTGCACTTTGAATAAGCATCCAGAGGCTTGGAAGCTTATCCAGACTTATCCAAATCTCTTTGAAGCGATGGATTAAGGCAGGAACCCTGGGACCCAGGCCAAGAAACCTCAACAGCACAAGTCAGTGAGAAACCAAGAGTCTTTCCAGGGGAACTGGCTAAGAGAAAATGAAGAAGTCCATCCCAGGGAGGCGACAGGAAGGGATCATCTGTCTGGGGAAGGAGGGCTCCACGGGGAGCTGAGTGAGGGGGAAGGGCACGAGCCAGACTGGGAGGGCTGGGAGAAGGCTCACTGTGGTAGGCTCAGGCCCCAGTTGTCTTAAGCCAAGCCTGCCTAATGGGTCTGTGACCCTGGCTGCAGATCTTGCACAAAGGAATTATGACGAGAGGCTTCTGGTGCTCTCTGGCAATGGCAGCGTCAGCAACACTGGTGGAGCAGCCTGTTATCCCAGGACAGATTACCTTCTGGGAGACTTAAATAAGGGGAGACATGACAAAATCTTATGAAATAATAAATGGCCCCAAAGAAGAAGACCAGAAGGTTTCTATTCACCTTGTTCCATGGCAAAGGATAGGAGGACATTTAATAAAATACTGATACCAGGCAAAAGATGAGCTGATGAAAGGAAATCCTTATAGATACAGCACAGTCTAACCTGGTGTCATTCTTTGCTACAGGACACCATTTTGTCTACAGATCTTGAGGGACCGAAGAGAGAGTGAGATATATGAACAAGTAGCAGGGTTTTACCAATCCATTGTATAAAGATCAATAAAGCCTGACAGTCTGTTATTGTTTTTGCTGCCTTTTTTTTTTTAGTTCCGGGTGGATCAAAATATTGTTAGTAGACCAGTGTTTGCACTGAAAAATGCAAAATGAACTGTCCAAAGACATGGTGGGTGGCATAAGTTGAGCAAGAAGGGCAGAGGGGAGGCAGCAGGAAAGGGGGCTGGTGGTCGGCTCTGCTGTCCTGCAGTCCAGCAGCCCCATGCCCTGGGACCCATGTCCTGCTGTGGGCTGAGACAGAGCCTCGACCACCCAGAATGACTCCCAGAGCAGGAGTTACCGCTTTCCAGACACCTAGTTTGTTGTTGTCAATGTTTGTTTGGCCTTGGTTTTATCTTAGCTGTTTCATTCATCTTTACTTTTGGTGGTTTATTTTTGCTACACAAATTAACCAAACAACAGGCAATTAGGCTATTTTCCTAGGTAAAATATATGCATGTCCCATGTCCTGGGCTTCCAAAAATGGGTGGGAGCAGAAGTAATATTATTGATTTACAGGGTTTTTTTAACAATTGATGGTGTTGTGACTGAGGCTTGCAACTACCTTAAAGCAGAAAAGCTGAAGTAATTTCAGAGCAGAGTTGCAGCTCACAAGTGTGTCTCCACATAAGATAAATTGATACACAGGTAAAATAAGCAGTCAGCTTTGAAAGCAGACACTATTTTTCATTTTTTACTTATTTCTTAATTGATATGAAGGCTTTTGAACCACCAAAGCTGCGCAATGCCCTCCCCCATCACAATGTACAATAAATTTCAAATTGGTGGTTGTTCCCAAGTGAAGCTTGTGGGTCATGGAGGAAAAAGACATCTGCTAGAATCAGTGCTTCAAACTCCTAGAGTACTTTTGAAACTCAGGCAACCCCTCAGCCTGTTCCGCTGTTCATCTATTATTTTTTCCTCCACACCCCATGTGCAACAAGGAGTAGAAGAGGGAGCACAGAGCTGATGGGCTTCTCTGTAGTGCACTTCTTGGGAGATGAGAAAGCCTAGGAATTGCTAATGAAAAGCGAGTCAGGCAAGAGCTTGCAGCTAGCTCAAGGACCCATGTGATTTGTTTTAAGCAAAGAGGAGGCTATCACATGGTGGTACAGTGCTTACTGCATCTACCAAGTATCAGGAACAGCAGCACAACATTAATATGAGGGGAGGGAGGGTGCTAAGAGGGGAAGTGACAAACTACTTCCAAATATGAAGGAAAAAACATTCAAAATGTTTGTCTTCGAACTATTTTTCTGGTTAATGTTTAACCTTTCACTTTTCCAAAGTAATGTTCTTGTTATCAGTTCCATTGCTGAAGGTCACATATAGAATAAAAGTCATATCTTAAACGTGAATAAATAGCACAAGCAGAAATTAATTGAGTGCAAGTGACTCATGCGACATTTAAGGTTTTCTTTACCTACCAATGTAAGCAAATGGTGTAAGTGTGTCCCTTTTTGTCCCATGAGCTGAAAAGAAAGCAAGTGAGCCAGAAATGACCTATTGTGCCACAAATGCACTCGAGCTCCATTAGGAAGGCTCTCGTCCTCAGCTCTAGCTATTCTGGGAAGCAAACAACTGTGGCACGAAGGGGATATCAGTGCCCTGGCAGGGGACATGCTTGGGGGGCAGGGGAAGGCTCCCCACTAACGGGGAGCACTGGGAGGGCCTTTGAGTTGCACTTCGCTGTAGCCAATGACAGCCGTGATTCTGACTGATGTTGGGGGCTCTCTGAGAGGAATCCAGGGGAGAAAAACAAATGGTTTTGAGGAATTAGGGACCAATAAATCAATCATTTCATTAAAGCAAACAAACACAATGTATATGGTTTGTGTCCTGTGTTTGGGAGTCTCAAGAGCTTTACGTGCACAGGGGCTCATCCACTAAGGGGATTTGTTCATGGAAAGGGGAAGTTAACTGGAAATAGCTAAGAGTGTCCTTCAGATTTCCTTTATGGTAAATCCCTAACAGTGTCTATTTATGGATTAAAATAGCCCTACAGTTTCATAAAGGAGAAACAGGGATAGAAAAGAAGCAAATGCTGCTGCATAAGGATTTATAACACAGTCACCTGGCTCACTGATGTGGTTCAGAAATACACATTTGAATTGCACAGTCCAGAAGCATCAAATATTGAGAAACTTCTCTTTCACTGCAAAGACATTAATTTCTCTTCCAAGATGCAGAAATAAGGAAGAAAAACCCCTACTGTATAGTGCCTAGGGTGTAAATCTCCTGATGTGATCAGTTATTTGTACATTCCAGAGGAAAAAATGGGGCAAGTCCTCTGTTGCTGAGCAGTTGTTTCCTGTAGAAGGCATAGAAACAGCAACCACTTGCCTTGTAGATTTCAGTGATTCCAAACCTTGTATAAGATTACTTCTGAGACAATTCCTGAGATGGTTAAATAATTAGAGAGGATTTATTTATCCAGGTACTCTTTATTGTGCTCTACTCTGTTGATAAAACCAGACAGTTTTAAGGAAAAAGAGAATGCAGAAAGCAGGATTATCAAGCAGTCTGCTTTCTAGATAATTTATGAACTACTGTCCTCACAGTACAATAGAATCATAGAATTGTTTAGGTTGGAAAACACCTCTAAAATCATCAAGCCGAGCTGTTAACCCAGCATTCCCATGCCCATGATTAAACCATGCCCTCAAGCACCACTTGTATGCGACCTTTAAGCAGCTCCAGGGATGGTGACTTGACCACTTCTCTGGGCAGCCTGTTCCAATGCTAAGTTTTGATGGTCTCACTCTCTCTTAGGCTGGCTTGCAGGGAATCTGTGGCTGATAAAGCATCTGCCTGAATCAGAAGAAAACCCTTGTGTGTTGTGTGTTGGGGATCCCGGCTCATGGAGAGCCAGCAGAGCAAAATGTCAGTGGATAGAAGAGAGGTTGTTCTGGGCACTTCTCTCATTTTTGGGACCACTGGTTTTCCCACACCTGGGAAAGAAGAGCATAACTTGCTTTGCTGCTAGAGTGAAGACTGCTCCCACTGGTGCATTGCAGTTATGGCCCAGTCTTCACATCTCCCAAAGGGTAGGATTGGCTGAGCCTTAGGATTTTCCAAGGGCCCTTTCTAAAGGGTTTGGAAATGGAGTGTCAGAGCATTCAAATGACCCATACACTTCTTAATAGCAATTATAATTTTTCTAAAGGAGTCTCATTTTACTTGACCTTTTGCTCCATGCTCTGCGATGTTAAGTCAATAAATTAAAGTCCAGCTTTGATGTCAAAGAGTTGTGGTATACTCCTGAAAAGGAAAGCAGCTGTCACAAAAAGAATTTTTTTTTTTTTTTTCAGGAAATAAACATTGGCTAAGAGACAAATGAGTTGCTCTATTTCTTCTATTCTGAGTCAAGTTTAATTTTAGGATGATAATAGTAGTACTGGTGCAAAGCCTCAGAAACATAAACTCCAAAGAAATGAGAGAACTTTCTTCAGCAGTAGATCTCACCATGTTGCAGCCAACACTTGGACCCCTGCAAGAAACTTGTAATTTGGAGGATTGGAGAGAGGGGCTTCTTTGCATTTCTGAGATCACTACCAAGCCTGTGCTAATGCACACAACAGAGAACCACCCTCACCAGTATAGCAGTATTTCTCTTTCTGAACAGGAAATTTGGGGGGCTTTTTGCCTACCCCAGCTCTCAGACAAGTTTTATTTCCCCCCTCTTGCAAGAAGTATGTCTCTGTTTTCTAGACCACTATCTAGAAACACAGCTTCTTTTGGCATAGCCTCTGATTTCTGAAGAGAAAGGGGCTGTTCAGAGCTGATGTTGTGGTCCAAGTCACTGTCTATCACACTTCCCTGCTCTATTTTCACTTTTCTCATGTAACATCACATCATCTCACTTAATACATTTGTTTCTGATTACAGGCTGTGTATAATGGCCCAGCACAATGCCTTACAGTATGCTATGGCTTCATGCCATGGGAAAACATATTCGTAATTTTTATGACCCCAGTGCAGCAGTGATGCATTTTTTAAAAAACAGAAGAACATATAAAGGAATTATTTTGCAGCAGGATTAAGCATCATTACTCACAGCAGACATACACATTGGAACTCATTAAGCCTGTGCTTTGTTATTTTTGGTATTTCAGAACATTTGCTCTAAGTGTCTCTTGGTTCTTTCCAATACTGCTATATGAAATCCCTTAAAATTAGGCAGAACTAGGCCATAAAGCTCTTGATCTCAGATGCTGGGGCCAAATTTCCCCCTCCCTGTCAATTTAGAGTGAATCTGCAGGCAAGGGATTTATTACTTTCAGCTTCAGATGGTCCAAAAAATGCTGAAGGAATGATAAGAAAGGTGGCAAGGAACATCAGAACAGCAGAATGGGTGGGTTACAACAAGTAAGTACACACAGCCTACAGTCCCCATTCACCATCCCAAGCTATTAAAAAAAATTAAAAATAAAACTGAGAAGAGCCTCGGTGGACAGAAGGATGGGGTGGGGAAGAAAATGTCAGAGCAAGCCCCTGGCTATTTCTCATTTCATTTCACTCAGTGGAAATATGTCAAAATCAGGGAGAAAAGAAGAAAAGGGAACATTGAAATTTGAGGGAGAGGGAGGATGTGTGTGAAAAATTCCATAAAATGTGTTTCCATTTTAAAATCTTCTGTGCAGAAACAACTGCAACATTTTCATGGGTTCTTCTCCTTATTTTTCAATCTTCTTCTGGGTTCTTGAGGAAACAGGCTGAGACCAAAACAGAGCAAATGCTTCTCAGAGTTGAACTACCCAGGGTCTAGCTCCAGTAAACCTTCTGGCAGTGAGACACAAGGATCAACATCAGCCTTGATGTAACTCCACTGACATCACCGAAACTGTGCTACAGCAGAAGTTATTCTTCCGAGAGGAAGTTCTCTATTTCAAGATGAAGAAGATACAGAAGCAAAACCAGAAGCAGAATCCAGTGAATGGCTCCATTTATGAGGATGGAAAGTTCTGGTAGGGTGGGCTGAATCCTGAACTGTCACTGCTGCTTTTTCTCCTCGGCCTCTGTCTTGGAGAGGTTTTATAAGAAGATGTCATTCCACACACACAGACTAATTCCCCACTCAACATACCAGTGGCATTACCCGCCTCTGGCCTCCCACACGCTGTCATACCCTTATCAGGACACTCACACACATGCTAGTGCCAGGACCCTTTGGTAGCTTCATAAAAAAGCAAAGCCAGTCTTATGAGTCAGGATCTGGTAACGCTAAGTGGAGAAAATGTGCACAAACAGATAAGCGTGAAGCTAAGGATAGTGCCTGCCTTCTGGGACTGCCTCTGCTTTAATGTTATCCAGAAGACAAAGTTGAGAACATGAAGATCTCTGTAGGCTCCTATTACTGGTCTGAAAGTCCCTAGGGCGTTATAGGATGACTGGGATGGAAGCTTTGAACCCAATCTGTCCAGCAGATCTTCCCCGTATTTCTTGAAACACCTCCATATTTAAGAGCGTCAAAGCTTCTTTACTTAAGAATTGAATTTTGGTTGCTCAAAATCCTGTTCAGTGAAAGCCATGTTTCCCAAGTCATGAGGGAAAATCAGATGTGCTCGACCACATTTCTGCTCCATCAGCCTTCTCTTGAGTCTCACCTTACCATGTCAACCACTTCATACATAACTCATCTGTTCCAGCACTCAGTTATTTCACTAAGTATCCTAAATCCAATCTGCTCTGTGGATAGGGGTTTTCAGGTAAAAAACTGTGAGTGGAAGTTTGAAGGTTATCTCTGGAGATTTAGCCCAGGAAAAGAGATTCTGTCCTAACTGAGCTGGCTTAGCCAGAATGAGAAGGAGTGATTCTTCTGCACTCTTGTCTGACAAAACAGTTTTTCCCGAGAATGGAAGTCCTCTGCAGAGGTTCACACAGTGAATGTGATTTGAGCAGACAAATAATATTCTGATACAATCATTGCCTCTTGTGGCCTAAAAAATGAAAATACTGGATAAGATCCCACCTTCTGGCTTTGCGCCTGTCAAGAATAGGATCTATTAGTCTTTAAAAGAAATAATAATAATACATAGTAGCCAAGGAGAGCTATGTGAACTGGCATCTAATCAGTGTTTCATGGAGGGGTTTTGGTTTATTTCCACTTTTTTTTTTTTTTTAATTCTCAGAACTGTCATTAGCAAACATGATTTTACTGTTCCAAGTTTTCCTTGCCTTCTCATGCAGAGACTCTCCAGTTTTCTGAACAGATTTTCTTTCTTCCTTTAGGATAATTTCTGTATCATACCAAAGACAGGCTCCCAGAGCAGCAGTGTGCAAGAGCTATGAAGCCTTCTTGCCACCCCTAGAAAGCTGGAACAATGAGAGCCCCTCTGATTTTCTGCCTTTAAAATCAGCTCTCTGCGTTCTCCAGCTGCTCTTACGAATGTGTGACCAGCTCCACCTTGGCCAGCACCACCAGGTACTGCCCCTCAGTTGCCTCACAGCTGGTGTAGTCATTTTACAGTTCTGTCAGGCGTTTTACATCTGTTTCCACCTGTTCACAGCAGTGTAAACTTCTACATGGGGTGATGAGAAAGCTCTCATTTTTGTGATTTCCAATGATGGCATGAACAGTTTTAGACTATTCCTGGACTTCTAGAGCTCAGAAAATCATGTCCCCCAGGTTCATTTCTTTTCAGCCCAAATTTGGGGTATAAGGTACTCCTGCATGGCACACTTGGAACAATATTCAAATAGTTTGCCTTTTTCATCCAGCTAGTGTAATGTGGCAGCAAAGAGGCTGCCAGAGTGTCTCAGGCAAGCACCAGCTATTACATAAAAAGGGCTGTGCTCGTGGGCTGGCTCTAACAGCCTGGTCGACCCCATTGTGCCATGGGGATAGATGTGGCTGGCACCCCACCCTGCTTTCCGGGTCCTCTGGCACTTCCCACATGGGAATAGGAGGTTTGTTATGAGTTGTCCTGGTTTGACAGGAAGTGAGTTTTTTAAGGAAGTTATAGTCAAACCAATCATGGGTCAGAAGTGAGTATTGACATCTGGTATGACCACTGAAGAGATTTGTCACCTCTGAGAACATAGGGAGATAAAGGAGAGAATCACAGAGGAACTTCCTTTTGTGTTCCGGTCGTAGAAGGGAGCAGATGCCCTCCCCCGCCCAGCCTGAGGCCTGAAGCCTGGGCCTGGGTGGGGGAGGGGCAGCCATGCGGCCTGAAGCCATGCGGCCTGAGGAGAGAGGTAGGCCGGAGCCCGGAGAGAGAGAGAGAGAGAGGTGGAAGGGAATGGACTGAGTCAGCTTTTGCAGGATGGAAGGGTGCAGAGATGAGGAGATGGTTCTCTACCCTCCCCCCC
>WEIT01001049.1:167259-189928 GCA_013389985.1 Dryoscopus gambensis | reverse complement strand
CCCCCTCTCTTCAGAGCAGAAGAAACCCTCGGCCCCAGGGGTTATAAAATGGGGGGGACGGTTTGTCCCAAAAACGGAGCTTCTGGTACTTGGCAAAGCATCGTTGAATCCTGAGGGCAGTTTCCGTCCATGGATGGTGGTGAGAGCACCAGACATGGAAGGACACTATGGTTTACAAGAGAGACTCCTCTCTTCTTTGATGGACTGAGACTTGATTATTTGAGTATTGTTAACTGATCAGGAAATCCAAGGTTTTGTCTGATTGTGGGAAGGATGGAAGTTGGGAGGAGGAGGAATGTTTCGGAGAGTTTTCATTCTGTTCCCTGTGTGTTTCTTTCCTTTGATGTAGCTTAATAAAGTTTTTTTTCTTTTATTTCTAAGTCTGAGCCTGCTCTGCTCTGTTCCTGATCACATCTCACAACCATTATTAGTAAAAAAATATATTTTCATGGGGCACTGGCATTGTGTCCAGTGTCTAACCATGACATGAGTGCAGCCTCTTGCACCAGGGCTGGCCCGATATCCTTCCAGCCCAACATACCTGCAGCCAAACCCTCAAGACCTACCATAGTTTGGAGAGCCACTTAGGGCTGGAGCTGTGTTATCATGCGTGAACTGACAGTCAGTGTACATAACTCCTAAAAAAAGCAGAAATCAGTTGTCTTCTGGGTAAGAGCCAGGTTTCTGACTGTTTTATTTGCGTGTGCCTAATTTCCTTGCTGTTGATGATAATTTTAGGTTTTTGATAGATAATACCTGAACTCCAAGAAAGATTGTGTTCCTTCAAGAGCCTAGAATACCATATATTCCAAGGAAAACATTACATTATAGCCACAAAAGCCTATTTTGTTTGCCCAGAAGCAGCTGGTGCAACTCCATGTGATCTAGGGGCATCTGCTGGATTATTGGAAATGAAAACACAAAAGACAAGGGTAGAGAAGCAAACTGTCCCTTCAAGTCTTCACACTCATTGGCTCTAGGAAAGAGTATGAGGATTCATTTGTGTGCCTACAGATATGTATCATATACGTATATGTGAGTATTCTATATGAGTGTGCGTTTGGCAGCTATGTATAACAGACATATATGTGTGCATATGTATGTGCAAGAGGGAAGAGGAAAGAACAGAGGAGCTCCAGTGTTTGTCCTCTATTAACCAGATCATCTTTCAGACAAGAAAAAATGCTATGATCAAGCCAAGGCTCCTGCTCAATGAATTAATGCAAAGCCAGAAAATTATGGCAGTAACTGCTGTCTGAGCATGACCGGAATTTGAACTGCTTATGTGTGTGCATTGCTGTACACACCATTTCCAAATAAGCTGCATTTATAGTTGTGGGTACTGCTGTGAGGAATGGGTTTGCTTGAAGTCCTGAGCCACCAAATTACTTTTTTTTTTCCTGTAAACTGGTGATAAGTATCTGGAAGATAAAAAAGCAACCTAAAACTGCCTTGATATTTTTTCAGTGGAGAAAAATATTATATGACATCAGAATGTAGTCCACATGGTGAAAGGTAACAAAAGAGAAGGAAACCAATAAGAAGATGGTGAAATGTCACACTTAATCAATGATTTTAAATGGTTAGAGTACAAATGGGTAAATCCTAAGCAGAGAGTCCTTTAATGGGTTTCTTAAAGGCAGCAGTTTTTCTGGAAAGAGCAGACTGAGATGACTCCAAATCTTTGCATGTCCAGTAGCTGAACCCATATCTGGTTTCTGTGCAAGAAGGGGTCCTCCTGCAATAATTATCATAGGAATAATCATCATGATCAGATCTTCCACACCGAGCAGATGAAGTCTTATACTTCTGACTCTCCTATCACACTTCCCCAAAACCTGGATCTCCTTCAAGAATAAGAAGATGCAGCATTGCCTTCTTACTGATCTATGATCCCTAAGCTAGACCTCCGGCTGAGGTTGCCCTCTCCCAGAAGTGCCATCCAAAAAGTCTTTCCTCATACTCCGAGAAGGATGGTTAGATGGCTCGGACTTAGATGCAGCGTGCTTATATGGCCTAGCTGTGTCATTCCCCACTAGCACAACTTGTTTCACAGGGTCTTTTCTGGTTAGGAAACCAGGGAATAGAGGCAATTCATGGTGTGGGAGCTAAGACTTTTTTTCTCTGATGTGACTCCCTACCTCTCTTAACCTCTTCCTGAACTGTTTTCCAGCTTCTTTGTTAACCATTAAACTTCCATCTTCAACACTTGCCAATGTACTGAGTCACTTTCCCTTGATACTTCACACGAGGCCCCTACGTGACTCCTTGGAATTGATCTTCAATAATCTTTGATCTTCAATACACATACTAAAAATACAGTTTGTAATTCTTTTGATATCTTTCTCCCAGTCCTGCCCCTCATTGCCTAGCTGGTTAGTACTGGTGGTATTGTTTGTTAGCTAGCCGCCCAAGTTAAGTACTGTTACCTTTTTATCTCTAAGGTCTAAAAAAATTTACAAGTAGACTGGTCAGAAAATAAAAACCCTGTCCCATGTTGTTTATTATGTTCAAATATATTGTCCCAAGCAAGGAAGGCTGAGATGGAAACTCCATCACGGAACTTCTGAAGGAGTTGCCATATTATGCTGTTTCAAATTCCTTGCTCAGAATCTATGGTAGTAAACTGGTACTTTTGAAAGAAGATTGTAGAGTTATGGCACTGAAGATATGACTCAATTATTGAAAAGCCTTAGAAGAAAGCAGAAATACTGGGCACCAAAATGACAACTGCGGACACTGAAGTCTCAACACACAGTTCTCAGGCCTGTTTTGCCAGTGAAAAACAGAAATTAATCCCTGGCAGGCTTTATGAAGAACATAGTTTCTTGTTAGCTAAAATAAACCTTACTTCAGAGCAATTTCAGTGGAAAAATATTTACCAGTGCTACAAAAAAGTGATGCTTCTCTCCAAAATGTTTTTAAGAAGACAGATATGTGTAAACTCAAGTACCAAGTATAATAGAAGGCAACAAATAGCCTGTAAGAGGTCCAGGACTTTGGTTAACTTTGCAGAAATGAAGTGTATGCAGTAGGGTCTGGATAGCATGAAGGAAAGACAGAGAAGAGAGGAAGAGAGGTAAAGATTTGGAAGTGATTTTTTTTTTTTTTTTTTTAACTCTGGGTCAAACCAAGAGTGTGGAGATCTCAAGGCCAAATTCTTGATTGATATAAAAGCAGTGTAAGCCACATGTCAGGCTCGAGTAGATCAGAGAGTTGGCCTGACTCTACTTTCCCTGCACTGATGTGAAGCAGGACTAAATACCCTGTAGCCAGTACATAGGTTTTAGAAGAGTGTCAGAGCAGCGCCTCCAGAGCTGAGATTCTTTAAGGGATAATGAGTCTTGGAGCAATTTTGGCTCTGGTAGCTGTGCAGTGTGATGGTAGCCTGCGCATCAAAAGGACAAAAGCAAGAGTGTACCGAGAAAGCAATTAACAGCAGGGAATAAAATAAAGTATTGGGAGGACTGCCTGCATTCTGTACTCCCCTTTTGTCCACACTCTGGACAAATTACACTAACTTTTCCTTTCCAGTGACTGCTGTGTTAATGTACGTAACAGCAGCAGCGGTATATGAACTTCGAACATCAGCAGTGGCGTAAGCACTATTTGCTTTGGCCCAAATTGCAGGACATTGAAAAGCAAAGTGAAAAGGAAGGACCATTCTTTTTTTTTTTTAATGCAGTATTAATTGCTTTCCCCTCCAGTACATTCTAGAGAGTCCCTCTTGCAAAGCCCGGGATTAAATTTCATGTTCACAGTTGCCCTAAACCAAGATACTACCCTTGGACTTTTATATTTTTCATTTTTGCTGGACATATCAAAGCATTTTGATCAGGCCAAGTCACTGAACTGCAGAGTGCCAAAGTAAATAGAAAAGTTTAAATTACTGCAGCAAAGGGACCAAAATTCCAGCCAGGACCCTACTTATGGGGATTTCCAAGCTATTCTATAGGGCTCCAGTATATAAATTTTCTAGATTTGACTTACCCATCAATTTTGATTATCCTGCTGATTTATTTTTGATTACCAAGGTCATCTCCACATTCAAAATGCAGTTTATCTTGTCAGAAATGTTAGTGATGGGGTTTTTCAGAGACTCAGGCCAGCTTCCAGCTCTCAACATTTTGGAGCTGCTGGCAGGGAGCCCGCTGGCCCTGCTGCACCAGGCAAATACCCAGAGGTCCTATGGGACCCGTGGATGGAGGCAAAAACCCTGCTCTCTCAAGCCACCTCACAGGCTGGTGGCTGCTAAAAATCGGTGGCCAGCATTGGCTGCAGCCCCTGCTATGTGCCCCATAATGCCCTGAAATGAACCTGGGGATGAAAGCAAAGCTGAATCCATCCCACCCTCAGCATGTGGAGCTGTGTGACACAGACTTGCAGGTTATTCCCTCCTGACTGGTCAAGAGGCTCTGGTTTTGCACCAAAACATTAATTACATGATGTAGAATAGTCAAGGTTTAGCTTACTTGTTGCCTCACACTTCAGGCAACGGGCTCTTTATCTGAATGTGTTCATTACTCGAGCTAATAAATATTTTTAACATAAAGTATTACCTCCTTTGGATTTTTGGAAACCAACCAAAAACTAAACACATCCGTTTCCTATTGTTGGTTTGGAGGTATTTTAGGGCCCCATCTTTATTTTTAACCCTGACTTTTTTCCCCTTATCCAGCAAAGAAAAAAAATTAGGAGACAACAAGAAAGCACAGGCAAGAGCAAGGAAACCTCTATTTTTTTGAACTGCATACTTAACTTCTCTCTAGGTGGAAAATTGTAAACAGACAAACAAAAACAAAACCCAAGCCATAGCTGAAAAACCAAGCATTTACTTGTTAAAGAAAAAAGAATCTCAAACAGCAAACAAAAAAGATCACATGAACATTTAAAAATCAATTTTTTTTCTATAAAATGTCTATAAGAAAGACGGAAAACCTTTGGGAGAGAAGAGTTTAGAAACAAAGATACCCCAAGAACCAGAAAAAAAAGTCTGGGTCTGGGGGTATTTACCGCCTGCATATGAGCAACCGGAGTTTTGCCAGCACATGGAGGTCATGGAGACACTTCATCAAGCACTTCTTCAGTTCACACCTGCACCTGCAGATACAGATGTAAAGATGGAATTGTGCTCCCCACAAAACCCAGTCACTCTCTGAAGAGTCGATGTCACTCTCACAGGACAGAAGAGGGATGTCTGAACTGGGCAAGCCAGGACATTATCAACTGCTGTGACAGGGGAAACTCCCATAAGAAATACCAGCCCAAGTCTTGTGAGGCGTGTTAACAACAAGCTGAACTGCAGGTGGGCATGAAGAGGAGCAAGCACTTGTGAGCAAGCGGTGGTTACCGGCCAGACACCGAGGAACTGTCCTGGAAGAAGAAGAGAATGAAACAGGAGCCATAGTCACTGATGTGGTCTTCATCCCTTGCACTGGGAGTGCAGCAGAGCCAGCAAATCCTGATCCAAACACCACCCTCTGCAGGTAAATAGGGGTGGGAGGACTTGAGGGGGAGGGATGGATGGGCTTTGTACTCCTCTCTCACTTCTTAGGAGCAACATTCAGAGAAATATAAAATGCCTGTGTGGCTGCAGAGATGACTGAAAACAAGCTTGAAAATGCCCTGAGGAAATGCATGGTAAGGAATGGACAGAATAAAGGCTATTTGTTCTGATGATTAGTTGTGTTCCCATTTGCCTAGTTGCAGCCCAATTTGTGGGTTTGGCAAGATTATTGTAGGGCTGGCTCTTTGCTCTGAATAAAAGGGATTTTCCCTGCTTTTAGGAAGAAGACTGGACTTTAAAACTATTTGAATAGATAATGCTTTAAAACTGTCTTTTTTTTTTTTTCTAATGTGGTGTGTGTTTCTTCCTTCCCTATTTTCTATTCTTTGAATGCTCATGGAATAAGCCAGAGGAGGTTACTGGCAAAGGGTTAAGGGCACTGGCCCTGCAGTTTGCACGATTTCCCACTTTGTCTTTAGAGAGGAGGGACTGATCTCTGAGCCCAGCTTCCTCACAAGGGTTTCCAAAAGCCTTTCAGGACCTTCACCCCTACAAGCACTAAGAGTTTCAAGACCTTTCCCCATTGCACAAGTCCTATTTTCCTTTCCTGAAGGAAAGTGCTAATTTCTAGCCCCTGGATGGTTTTGGATCTTGTGTGCCGTGTGAGGATCACAAAGAGCATGAAGGCTGATGGGGAGCTGAGATGATAAACTCAACCTTATTTCACTGGCAAATTAGGATGCAGTGCCCCTATCAGTACAAGGCAATACCTCTTCATGCCTCTATTTAGAGTGTCAAAGAGCAAGAGAGATCAAGTGAGTAAGCAAGTGAGAGGGAGATTAAGGAAAACAATATACAGGAGCCTAAATTGAAACATCATTTTTCACAGGAAGAAGTCTTTGGCAGGGCTCATGCTGTTTCTGATGTAGTGTCTCCAGTCGGCCCCAGGAAAAGTTGGCTGCAGTTTCTCAGAACCTGCCTTTTGAGACTCAGCGACTGCTTTTCTTCCCACAGATCTGATTAAGCTAATTGCACATTTTCTTTAATTAGAAGAACAGAGGTCATTTATCTGCAAATGGCCTGAAAAAAAATGGATGTTGTTTTAATGTGGCTTTTTTTACCCCCTTAATCCTTGCTTTTACTAAGGTGTTTGGCTTCTTTTCACTCTGCTGCTTTCAGCTACCCCATTTTTTGAGGGCTAGGCACGCCAGACCTGGCATCCCGACAAATTCTTAGGGAGCTTATGAGACTGTTTTATGGGATCCAGTCACAGGGATTTATACTGTGAGGAAAACCTAGAGCTGAAGAGATCCTCCTCCAGCCGCAGTCTGAAGTGTAAGTGAACTGAGACTGGATTTGTGCTTTTTTTTTAATTCTCTGTTAAGACTGGTCTGCTTAACAAAGCACACAACTGCCATGTCAGAGAGGACCCGTAGGATAAAAATGGGGTGGTGGGGATGCAGATTAGGGGTGCCCACCGGGCTGCAGGGACTTCGAGCTGAAACATGAACAATAGGGGGAATCTGACTACCAATATTTGGCATAGTAAAGCCTCCCTGAAACAAGGTACCATCAAACTCTTGCAAATGCCTCAAGCCAAAGGTAAATTCCTTTATGCTCTCAAATATGCTTTAAAGACAAGCTGCTATACCCAGATGTTTTGCAGAGTTGGGTGTGGGAATCACAGAGCTATGTATGAGCCAGCAGTAGGAGAATGGAAAAAAAGAAAGTACATTTCAGTGATTCCTCAACTTCTGTGCTGCCAAAATATCAATCTCAAGAAGGCTGTCAAGAGCACATCTTCCATCACACTATCCCTATTTGCTCTGTTAACCAAATAAAGAGGGTACCCTGCACATTCAGAGCAAAAAGTTCCTCTCATCACTCAAGTCAGTGAAAAATGCTCAAAAAAGGCAAGGAATTAATGTGTGGGGGGTGAGATGGGTGAGGAGAAGGGAAGCTGCTAGACATGTGGTTTAGGGGATTTCCTTGAGCAGTGGACAATTCTTCTGGATCTCTGCAATATCTGGTATGTGCTCCATCTCCTGCAAATTGCAGTGACTTTGAAGACCTGAACAAGGGGGAGCACTCAGTACCAGGAGTGCTGGTACCACCATGGCACTATACCTGCTGCTACTGAACACCACAGAGTACTTACTGATGATTCAAACTGCCACATTATCCTGGGTTCATTTGCTCTCCATCCCACTGAAGTGTCAATATGGCAAAGAACAAGCATAATGAAGACTTTTCATTTTGTCTTGGGAGGCGGCAATAAATATTATGTTACTTGGTCTCCTTCCTCCCTGCCATGAGATATTTGTTACAAGTTGCCCAGCAAGTGGTCAAAGTGAAGACCCCACCAGGCTCATGGATATTAAAAAGGAGGGATGAGGAGGAAGCTGATCTGGATGTTCACAGCAGCAGCAGCACACTTGACAGCCCTCACCTTCCCGCTCACTGCTAGGGCCCTCTGTACAACAGTCCCCCCTTTCCTCTTTCCTCTTTCCAAAGAAGATGCTGGGATTTTAACACTCCAAGGTGGTACCCAGCAGCTAAAGAAATGGTTTTTTATCATACAGGGCTTGCCACAAAGCAAAGTGGTGACATCTGTCAGCAGTCTCTGACCACTGCTGCATCTGGTGTCTCCCAGTGCAATCAGAGCAGCTGTCCCAGAGCAAGACACCCTGCTGAGCTGGACAAGGAAGGCTCTAGCTCTGGCCAGTGGGATTAACTCACAAGGGTTCACTCACCCCTTGGTGAGGTGTTGCCTGGCACTGTGTGTATGTGCTCTAAGGGGTTACAGTGCAGATATGGCCACAGCCTGGCTGTGTCTACCCTGTATGCTGTCAGAGGGTTCTTCCGCATGGATAGAGCATCACTCACCCTCTTTGTACCATCCACAGCCTATCCATAATCTCTGTGCCCCTGGTGCCTCTTGCCAGATGTTAGTCTGGCTGAGATGTATTGTGAGGTTGCCTTTACAACTGCGTTTTTGTACATATCTGGCCTGGAGAAGAGTGGCAGGCTAAGAACACACATCTGAACCCATCCCTGTTCATAGTGTTCTCTCTCTCCTTTTTCCCTCACCATGCCCTCCCACAGCCATATGCTTTTCTGACCAACTTTTGTAAAGGTGCTGAGCAAAATTAAAGTAACTCCCCCTCCTCAATGGAAAGGCAGAATCAGCATCCTGCAGCAGCCAAATTTTTCAGGTGAGGCAAGTTTTTGCAAACAGGCAGGTAACTGAAGCTGTGCTGGCATTTGTTCTTCATGCCTGGGGTGTGTAATGGGCGCCAAGCCCCTCTGGATGCCTCCTTTTGGGAAGGCAGACATGGCAGAGGGCTTCCCAGTGGGCTGGGAAGAGGTTAATCACAGAGCCGGGCAGAAGAGGCCACTGGGCAAAAGATGTTGCTGGCTCATGTCTGGATGTTTTAACGTAGAGCTGTCGTGAAGCCTCGCAGAGCTGAAGGGTCCCTCAGTGGTTCCTATGACTTTAAAGTGCCCGGGATGATTTAGTGGAGGGGAGGGATTCCTGATCAGAGAAGTTCCTTCTACTCTTTTTTTTTTCCCCTCTTTTTTTTTTTTTTTTTTTTAAACATGTCGCTGATCAAAGCGGTGCCAGGGAGGCTAGGAAGAGCAGGATCCTAATGGATCAGCTGTGTAAAACATGTCAGCAGACAAGCCCCAGTTCTCAATGTGTCTCTCAGGGAACAGCTCGAAGATTAGAAAGAAAACACACACACACACACACACATGCACGAACACTCCGAACCCTCTTGCTGACCTCGTGTCAAGGAGTTAAGTGTTATTTGGAAGTGATTGCAATCAGCTATTTTTTTTTCTTTTTTTCTTTTGCAATATAAAACCCCAAAAATATTTTTCCCAAATATCCAACAATAATTCAAAAAACGAAGGAAAGATTTATACAAGTTAGACAATGACTTATTTGAGGCAAACTAAAAACATTTGGTAGAAAAGGGCAGTGGACTCTATTGTTATCCAAATGAATCATACCCCCCACTTACAGACAGGCTTCTCTCCCCACTACCCTTACAGCCATGACATATCTGGATTTACATGACCCTGTCACTGTTTCATTTTGGACAACTTTTGGCAAGGTGTGGGAAAAATATTTCATATTTTTTTTAGTAGGAACCAGCTGAAAAGACAACTTCTTGTTTTAGAGGGGGAAAAAGAAAATGGAAAAAATACGTTAAAATCAGAAACAGAAAGAAGTACTTTTGAGTAAGCGGGGCAGAAAGTCATGATTAGATAAATACACACATGAAAGGTGATTTTACATAAATGTTGATTAAAATGGTGTAAGATTGGCCTGATAGTGCTTGCTAATCCCTTGTTAAAAATAGGCTGCAGAGTTCTGCAGGAATTGTACTTGTTGAGTACAATAGAAACCTTGTAACTTGAATGGAAAGGACATGTGTGGTATCTTGGTGGGCAGCATGAACCAGAGATGCTCACTGCACTCAGAACATCTTTTCTATTGTTTTGGCCCATGGCAGTCACACCATCCTTAATTACGGGTCCACGTTGGGCTGAATCCAGTTCGGTTGTGAATAGAGTGTGGCAGGATGCACGAGGGAGGATGGAGAGTGTTTTGTGCCACCTTCAGCAACACAGGTATTCTACTGGTACTCACAGGTCCTCCTTTCCAGTGCCTCAGTGACATGGTGGCAAAGAAAAGCAAAGACTCCACCTCAGTCACTGCAAAGGTATGAAAGCAAACACTCTTCTCCTGCTTCAGGAGGTCATGTTGTGCTACAGCACAGGGTAGAGAGAAGAAGGTGAATAGAGTAGAACAGCTCAGTTGGAAGGGACTTACAGTCTTTATCTAGTCCAGCCACCTCACCACTTCAGGGCCAACCAAAAATTAAAGCATATTCATAAAGGAATTGTCTTTTCAGAGGGAAAGCATTGCACAAACGAGAGTCTTTAACTCCTACTTTCCCTCTTCCTCCTTTGTGAAACATCTATCCCACAGACTAACAGCGGAGTTTGCCACCTTTAGAGACAGGAACCCTCACAGGACATTTTTGCTGCTTTAATATCCCCTTAACAACATGTTTGTTGTGTCATCCTGACTGTAGCTAGAGCTGTGTAACAAAGCTAAGGTTTTCTGCCAGCCAGCACATACGAAGAGGTAGTTACTTGATAAAGTAGCTGAAAACCTGGGGTTACATAAACAAAGAAAGAGTTCACTTCACACGAAATCAGCATTTCCACTAGAATAAATCTGCAATGCTATCTTTAATCTAAGGATGAGAGAAAAAAAAACCAGCAAACAAACCAAAACAGCCTCTAGGAATAGACAATGATATATATTTATTTGCTTCATATTTTGTACACATTAAGTATAGGAAGATTTCTTATGAGGTGTATATTGATTTATGGTTGCGTTTTTCAGTGTATCTTGTATCTGCATACAGTTTATAGGTTTCTTTTTTTACAGCTTTCCTGTCATTTAGTATATTTTGATGAGTTATGAGCTCAGTTTTATCTGAGGAATGTTTTCCAAGGAGCACAAGAGGCAAATATCCTTCCCTGCCCAGACAGGCTGGGTGCAGCAGCTGGGGCACCACACCAGGCAGCCATTCTGTGGAGTAGAAAAGGCTCCTCTGGAGCTTCAGTTTTCAGCAGTGAGGCCTTGGCTGTAATGTGAAGCTCTGAATCCCTGAGCAAATGCTGGAGACAGGGATGGCTGGATGCATCTCTCTGTGTGTCAGTGCCTCTTTGGGGGACAGCTTTGGCCACATCATGGGAAGGGATGATAGGCTGGTGGCAAGGTGGTCACCAGGTACCTGGGCCACCCCCTAAGAGGAACTTGAGGAGATGGGTTGGCAAAATCTTGGGAAGCTTCAGCATTAGCATGGGGAAGAGGATGCAGCTTGGCCAACAAGGCTTGTGCTTTAGTCATTTTGATCTTTCAGAAAGTTTGATCCTTAGGAAAGTGCGAATGTGGAGCTGGACAATGACGACCACCTGCGGTTCAGCGGAGTGATCAGTGAGATCTCTTCTGCCTCTGCATCTCTCCTCCACTGCTGGGTATTTTGGCCTCCCACTGAAGAGGGAATGAAACCCTATAAAACATTTTGTTAGGTTTTTTTTGCAACAGAAGAGATTTTCCTATTGTAATCTACTTTTGATGCAATAATTGACACTGTGTGCTATAAGTGAACAACATTGTACTCTTAACAATAACTGGAGACCAATTCATCAAACACAAATCTCTATTTAAAATGCAGCTTTATCATCATAGCAAAAATATTGACTACAAGTGATCGCCATGAACAAATAAGGAGAAGACAGATGCTCCCTGTTTCACCTCTCTCCAGTCCAGTTTACACTTTAACCATTTTGCCACTTGATCTTCAGCCTTGGAATAACCCTGCTAACCTCAGTGTTTCCTACTCAGCTAAAAATAAAGCTGCACACCTTTCTAGTGCATATAGTATTAATGATCACTTTCTGCATTCAGATAAAGCATTTGCTTGCTCAAAGCATGTTTGCCAAAACCTCTTCCATTTATCAAAAGGCTGGCTGAATCCATTGCTCCAATAAAAGGTGACATGGTAGCCCTGCTTCCAAGCAGAAGCTAGCAAAGGGCAAATCCGTGTAACCCTGTGAATTTGGTTTGGTGAGATCATAGAATCATAGAATCCTCTAGGTTGGAAAAGACCTGTAAGGTCATCAAGTCCAGTTGTTAACCCAGCACTGCCAAGTTCACTAAACCATGCCCCCAAGTGTCACATCTACACATCTTTTAAATACCAGGAATGGTGACTCAACCACCTGCCTGCGCAGCCTGTTCCAATGCTTGACAAGGTCATGAAAGGAAAGTTCCAATGAGGAGTTGGCTTTGACTTTGGCCTCCGGAGATGGCACAATTAGCTTGGAGGCTCAGGCCGTGGTGATGAAGACACTGCTTCTGCAGCACTCCCTCTGCCTCTGGGAACTGGCCTTTCCTTTCTGAGGTGACCGCAGTGATTGCAGCAAGAGGCAGTGGTGATTTACAGCAGCATGTGTGAGAAGAGAACAAGGATATGCATCTGCAAATAAACGCTAATGAGATGTTAAGATTATGAAAAGCCAGGAAATTCCAGAAGCTGGGGCTGCTGCGGCATCATTAGTTCTCCTGCAGCGCTGCCTGTATCCGGCAGGGAGCAGGGAGGAGGAACTGGGGGGTGCTCCCAGCCTGGCTAGTGCCACCAAGCCAGAGACAGTATGCCTATATGATTGATTGCTTCCCTGTAACTGAAGGAATTACCCCTGTGCTGGGCAAAATGACAGCTCTCGGGGGACGAAGCTGTGCTGGGGAAACGGGGACTGTGCATCACCCCAGAGGCAGTGCCAGGAAGCTGTGTGACTGTCGGCAGCTGGGGGATGAGGTAAACAGCAGCCTTTGCCTCATCTTCAAAAGGCCGTAATCAAAGTCTCATTGGCTGTGATCCCTATCATCACAGAACTGCATCAGCAACCAAATTATCATTGCTTTCATTGCTCCCCTTGGGTGGGGAGTATGAGGGAGGAGGAAGGTCTATCAGCCATGACAGTGATCCAAGCAAAGAAAGAATGGACTGGCTGTGTGCTGTGTTGGGCAGGGGCAAACAGGGCACGTGCCACACTCCTTGGCACTGTTTTGGTGCAGGACGGTGGTGAAACTGGGCTTGGGACTGCAAAACTTGGCCTGCGGGGACAAGAGTTGGAGACATGGTGACTGACTGAGTCAAGAGCTCCCTTAATTCCTGTCCCCATGTTACAAAACAGCCCTAGATGTGGCTGGGTGTCGGGTTTTATAGCCCAGCACATTCTTCAACCTGTGCAAACCTGGCAAGCAAGGTTTTGGGTTTAGAATCCAGCCGGTGCTGAATGGCAGCAGCCTTGGTGAGGGGTCTAATGCTCAGCCTCGGCCAGCAGTCCCCGCAGCAGGGACTGAGGACAGTGCTAAGACACAGCCTCAGGACGTAACCTCCCTCTCCTCTGGTTCCACATAGTCTCTTAGGGAAGAATTATTGCAGCCTACAAGACCTTCCTCTGACTTTCGGTTAACCTGTTACCCAGGCTTGGTTGAAGACCAACTTCATGTCCAAAAAGAGAAATGCCTCAGCAGCCAGAGGGGTGTCTGTTCTCTGTGAAACACTGAATGGAAATATTTGACTTAACCTGACCCACAAATTGAAAGAGCATCCTGAAAACAAAAGCTGGAACTAAAAAATATGCAATCCCATTGATACGCTATTTTTCTCCATGTACGGGAGAAATTGTTTGCATCTTGAGCTGTTGCTTTTGGGGTAGTGATAATTTGTTCAGATAGGTTGGGGAAAGGAGCATGTGCATGTAATAAAATTCTGTTTCCCCCCCCCCTTCTATTTTTGTGGATAAACATAAATGGCAGAGGAAGGACTGAAGGACGTATGTAAGAATATTTCTATTGGCAGAGATTACTGACACATTGCAGAGCTGGATGTTTTACAATGTTTGTTCAAACCAGTTCAGCCCCTGGTGTGAACGGATTCCACTCCACAGACAGGGACAGGACTGCATCACAAGTAGGGAAACATTACCACTTCTCAGTTTTAGAGCACTAGGAGTAATTCTCAAAAAGACCTTGGAAATATCTGCCTTAAACCACCAAACACAGTTCTCTGGGATACATAGGCACTGCTCCTTCCTAAGCACTTGACCCACAGCACACCAGACAACAAACTGCCCATGGAAACATCATGGGCGTGGGGTGCAGGGGGGCAAGTGGCATTTCAAACCATATGTGATGCTCTTCTACAGATAAAAAAATGCTGATGTCTTTTTATTGACCTGGGAATAAGCACAGGACTTGGTTTTAGGACGATCTGACCTCCTGGTCCTAGTAAATGCTGCAGCAGCATAGGAGAAGGAATAGAGATAGTGAGAGGCTGGACGTATATTAAAATACCATTCAGACATGTAAAAGGATCATAAGAGCTATTAAGGTTGCACAAAGAAACAAGATGCAAACTGAGGCTAATGAAATATAGCAGAAACCTGACAAAGAGTTTCTCTTAAGATATTAACAACTGAATACTAATTAAGAAGAACTATCTTAATAGGATGGTCAAAGGAGATTTAAGCCAGTACAAATTATTTAAGTGTTCATGATGAAATGCTGTTACGAACAGAAAAGTTACATTTGCAGAGGCTACAGTGAGGAGTCGTGGGGGAAACAAGACTTACAGACTCCTTCTCCCTGGGGTTTTGGGCTGGGAAGGTGCCCACATGCCATACATGAGTGACGAGAGAATGGTGAGTGCTTTCCAAATTAAATGCTCAACTAAGGCCCCTGCAAGGTAGAGGACTTAGTTACCAAAGCAGTTCCAGCAGGACCAGTCAGGGTAGAGAAGGGGACTTTGTGTGCCTAGAAATGCTGAGGAACAAGCCTTCAGACAGACCTTCACCCCTTCATACCCTACCCACCCCCTCCCCCCACCAGCTCCCGTCTGTCCCCGAGTTACTCACGTCCAGCAAGGTGAAAAGGCTCTGTTTGGCTGTGGCTCAGCAGATTACCACTACATTTAATAGCTGTCTTTGGTATGACGCCATTCACCTTATCTCCTTTCTCCTTTGACTCGGCCTTTGAACACTAATCCACCTTCTAGGGCAGTCTGCACCCGTGCTTGGTCTTTGTTTGCCATGATTGTGTATGGCTCCAAGGATTTTAGGAGCAGTGTCTTTGCTGCTTGGGCCCATGCTATTGCAGAACTGAAGTCACATGTGGGTCTGCTAGCACCATAGCTTACTCCTGGGTTTACGCACGAAATGAGTCAGAGTTCTCCTCCCAAGAGCCAAATTCTGGTCTCGAGCTTTGATTCAGACCTTTTTTTAAAAAAATTTTCTTTAATTTTATGCATGTATAGTTATTTGCAAGGCAGTGCAGTACCTGAAAGGACTGGGCAGCATTAAAATCTTTCCATGCATACCCCAACACATGCTTTTTTACTCTTCCCTTGCACATGCACACATACACCCAGGAGCAGAGTTCAATAGCCCAGTCCTACCAGTGTTTAAAGTGACTTGGCTTCTTTAAAGCATTTAAATAAAATCTGTTGTGTGCGTGTGTGGTTGGTGTTTTTTTTCCTTTATCCCACTTCTTAGGAAGGAAAGCAAATGTTTCTGGCACTCTGCTGCTGGATTGCTCACATATTTGCTTGAGGAAAAAAATTATAAAAGATGTTTGGCATAGTTTTCATTCAAAAAGGAATCCAGTGCCAGATCCAAGCATTGAAAACAAATGTGTGGCTTAACTGTCATTTACTCCAGGATCATGGGAACTGCTGCCTGGTTTCCCTGACGAGCAGCCGCTAGCGTGCTCTCCCGCGGTATCCGAGGCGCACTGACTCGACCAGCTTGGTGCAGCTCGAACATCCCTGCTGTGCCTCCGGGTGACAGCCCGGGCGCTGATGTCAGCAGAGCCACATCTCCACTGCTGCCACCCCTGCCGACGAGCTGTCACACACGCCTTGTGCTGCTGAGAAACCCTCCCCTCGCCTTTTGATGTGTTGTGAGCAGACAATGTGTATTTGTCCTAATAATGTGAAATTTCAATGTGAAGAGCCCTCCTGGACGATGGCACTGATGGAGCATCATCCTGGTGCTGCAGGCATTTGGTGGGCAAATCACTTTCAGGGTGACATAAGTGATGGGAAACACTTGATGTCACCCAAATCCCCACCTCCCCCTGGTGCGCAGAAGCTCTCACAGTGGTCAGGCCTTTGCTGCCATCACTGCTGGCCCCGGGCAACTGCATGGTTAGAAAGGAAGACCCTGACCCTGCATTGTGCCCTCTCCCTGACACCTCCCCAGCCCCTCAGAATAACACATTTTGTGGTGCAGGGGAGAGCTCACCTCAGCCCATACCTGAGGGACAATAAAAGGCAATTTTTGGGCATCTGAAACTGGGCCACAAAGTTGCACCTTTTCTATCTTTATCTGTAAAATGGATCCAGGATCAGCTCAAGGCTCCAATCTTCAGGGTTAACTGCGGGGGCCTGGTCCCACATTCCCAATGCACCATCACTCCCAGAGGTACAGTTGCAGAGGCACCTGGCCAGGTACACCCTGCAGCTCAGTGTCTGTCCAATGCACTTGATTAAAAGAAGGCTGCTCTGGATTTCACCAGCATTGTTGTGAAAGGAGAATTTGGTCTGCAAGACACGCATGTAGTCCTCTGGCAGCCATCAGCTCTGTTGTAATGCCTGAATTTATTGACTTATATGCAGCCCTCGGCAAGGACCTGAGCTCTTATCCAAGGGCAGTGAAGCAGGAGCTAGCTTTAGGGACGTGGTGATAAAATAGAAAATTATGTACAAAGTAAAAGGGTCAAACCCCTAATCTGAAGTGTTCTAGTCAGCTTGCCATGCTGGGTGTTCCTCCCGGATCAGAGATAACCCCATTTCCAAAGAGTTTGGGAGAAGTAGTTCAGCTTCAGAAAGGAAAAAAAACTGAAAAAAAAAGCAACCCATAAAAACAAAAACAGAGTCAGTGACTCCAGAAAACAGCTCTTAGTCTGTCTGTTCCAGTCTGCAATAAAGTCATCCCTCTTAATTCCCAGCGCATATTGTTCCTACCAAAGAGCAAAACCTTAGGAGGAAATCACATCAGTGAAGGGAACGCCAGCTCCTTTGTACTATTTTTCAACCCTGCCTTGGGAGCCAATAATCTGTCATCCCTTGAATAAACAAGCACCTTATCATATCACAAACATTTATTTAACCCTTTTCTCCTGAGCTTTTACCAGCCAAGCAAAGTGGCTGGGGAGGGGTGTGGGTAGCCCTATCCCTAGACTGCTCTGGCAGAAAGGACAAATTTCCTGTGTATTACACCCAATCTGTAAAGTGTCAGGCTGCCCTTCTTCAGCCTCCATGAAAAGCAGCAGCTTGAGTCCCTGCATTTCACATAGCACAATCAAATTTTCCTGTCCCCCCCGCTCCATCCCTCCCCTGGTACATTAACGCCTCCCTCCCTGGAGACATACTCTTGATTCCATCTGAGAGTCCATCCAAATGGAGCCAGATTTAATTTCTTGGAGGTTGGGGGGAAGCAGGGGGTGGCAAGGGAGAGTGTTTACATTTCTTCTTTTAACAAGAGACTGTGATGAACAGAGCTTTTGATTCCAAGTTGCCGAGGGTTTTTTTTAAGAGATATTCTTTGACTCTGACATCATCAGAAAATGGAATCAGCGAAGTATGTGCATTTCCTCAGCTCCCACAATATCCATTTTCCCTCGGTGGATGTTTCTTGTTTTTCTTTTCCAGTGTTGCTCCCACACAATGGGGCCAATTTTTGTTCAGGACAAAGAAAATATAAACAGAGCATGGATTTGGAATATGAGCAAGGCCTCCAAGCGTACAGAACTCTTCAGCCATGGGGAAGGGCTATGCTATGTTAATCATCTGCCAATAAAGCCTGGCTAACCAAGTGCCTGCCAGTGCCCCCAGTCACTTTGCTGGTGCCTCCAGAAGGCTGCAAATGCTGGTGGACAAGACTGGCTCTACCAATGTAATTCTCTGAGGAGGCCCTGAGCATTTGAAAATCATGCACTGCAGGTGAGGTTGGCTGACTGTAACAGGTGGGCAGGCAAAGCCTTTTCTCTCTCCACTGTAGGATATCATAAACACTGAATTCACCAGGCAAAATCCAGCCATCAGAGGAGAACAGCCCCACACAGAAGAGAGTCGATTACTGGAGAGTCAAACAGGCCTTCCTGTGGGTCTTGGCATGTTAGCCTTGAAAGACAGATATTATTTTGGGCAAATTAGCTATTTTTGCTGTTTATGGGTAAACCTCAGCAGGTGAAAGTGTCCCCGCATGCAGCTTCACTAGTCACTTGCCCACGCTGGCCAGGACATCATCTCTGCACCCTTGGGACACGTGTAGGAGCAGGTCCCCAAGCACCCAGGACATCTGCATTCTCATAGGTGAGTCCCTGTGACAGCAAGTCACCCAGGTCTGCATAATATGACTGCACTAAGCTGTGACAAACTGATTTGTGCTAGAAGAGTTGATTTATGATGGGTGATACAAACCAACTGCAATAAGGGCCTCGTATCTCTGGGCTCACTGACTGCAGCTCCGAAGCTGCTGGAAAATGCCCTGTGAAACATTTATCTAGATAAAATAATGTTCAGCCGTCAGCAGATGAACTTCCTTGCCATCCTCTGAACGCATGGCCTGACAGACCTTGTACTGAGCAGCAGAGACACAAGTTGGGTTGTAGGACGAAGTCTACAGACCAGCCCTGCCCCCACTAAAATTACTGGGGCTGTGGTTCAGTTTGCCTTCTCTGGGTTTTCTCTGATATTATAACCTTGTCTGCTGAGATCAACAAATCTGGCATGAGAACCAACCCACGGGAAAAAGAATGATTATGAGCAATCAACAACTCAACTTCCAAATAAATATTGTTAATACTTCTTAACAATATTAAAATCAGGGGGTTTTAGCTCTTCCCGTTGCCTAACAACTAGCATGAGGATGAACTTTTTGGAAGTTTAAATTTTGCTTGGAAATTTTTGATTCAGATGTTTCTACTCGTTAGCAAAATGAATATTCTTGCAGCCAAGCAAGACCCAGAGGAGCCTTCAGCAAAGAAGAGGGCAAGCAAAAGCTTCACTTGGATGAAGCTGGGTGACTGCCCCCAAAATGTATCCATAGGTTCCAAGACTATTTTCTGTGACTTTAGCACCATGGCAGCATTTATATTCATTGTTGCTTTTGAGTCAGCTGGCTCAAATATCTGACAGGCAAATGCAAACATGGAGAGGAATTCTTAAAATATATCCTGTGAGGTCACCAGATGATACCAAAAATCAGTCCCAATGAAAAGAAAGAAGTTCTAGGATGGAGTGAAGGTTTGGGTCTGAAGAAGAAATTGCAGGCAGAAGTTGCAGAAAGGCTGGTTGGAGTCTGTGAAAGCTGAGTTCTGCTCCTGAAATGCTGGCAATTTAAAGGAGAAATATGCTTCTTTTTCCACAAAAAACTGCTCAGCTCTCAAAACTCCAGGGTGGCTTGTGATCACTAAACACTGCAACAGAATCAGCTCCAGAGCCAAATTCATGCTTAGCAAAACGCAAATTAACTTAACCTCGTACTCAGGAATAAAGTCAGCACTTATCAGAGGCTGAAGAGACACATTGGCTTGTCAAAGTCTTTTCCCCACCTGCAGCAGGAAGAAGCCAGGGAAAGTGTTCTGATGCTAAAAGGAAGGCAGAGGGGAGCGCCTGGCTGGCGGGCTGTGGTTTTGCTTCAGTTCTCATAGTCGTGCCTGCAGAGCCTCAGGATACACAGCACGGACTGGCTTCTTGCAACCACGGGAGAAAGGATAAATGGATTATTTTGGAGTGATATGCTTGTAGAACTCATGCCACTGGAGAATGCAGCCAGGCTATTTTTAATGTACTGTTTCATTTTGCACCTGCTACCATTACAGAGTTGTTTTTGTTTCCATTACAGCCACTTGTCTTGAGGAGTTTATAACTCCTATGAATTGTATAGTTCTGGGCTGGATCCTTGTCCTTACCTAAGGAACAAAGACTGTTATCATTTAAAAACAGAAGGTTAGTGTGACAGCATTAAGAGTGTATGGAGGGGAATTTTGAATAATTTTACAGGGTTTTCATAATTGTAATTCCTAAAGGCCAGCTTAAAATAGCCTCCTTTATTCATACTGAAATGGAGAACACAGGTTACAAGGACCTGCCTCTTAGGAGCTTGCAAAACCAAAATTACATGAAGAGTCATTCTCAAGTACTTAATCAGCCACAATATTTCAATAAAATTATGAAATAAGAGATAAGAAAGCTCAGCCCTTTTTTCCAATCCTGGTGTGCAGAGGGCCAAGTGGGGCTCAGCACATCTTTGAAAGGTGGGAGGCTGGTGCCTGGTGCAGCACTGTATTGGCTGGGCTCGCACACTCCCAAACACCATCCCAGCGCCAGCAGTGCCGGGCAGGAAACGCGCTTCAGCAGCCTGCCAGGGCCTGCGAGGAAAGCTGGTGTGGAAACAGCACCTTGTTTGCTGCTTGCCTTCTGCTGCCATCTCTGACAAACACCGTCCATGTCACAGTTTAATTGTGCTCATACTCCAGCATGATCCCACTGAGAACACCTGTGGGCACACCACAGCCCCCAAGACCTGGAGGTCTGTAGCCTTTTGTGTTGTCTCCCCAGCTAACCTGAAGGCAAGGGGTCTGCAAATGCTCCCTGTGCCACAATTGCTCCTGTGTTTGAACTACAGCCATCTGAGCAGAGCCAGGCTTTCTCCACAAAGCATACACAGCAGTAAGAAGATTATTTGCAGGTGTTTTCTTCCTGTCACAGAAATCTGGTGGGCTGGCCATCTGCTAAATGGCTTTGAGACATGGCATGCTTGGCTATGCCAGGAATAAGCAGTCTGGGGGCAATGGCCAGCACCCACAAGACATCTGCAATTCTGCAGAACACCCACCAAACCTGCTGGAGATCTGTGCTTTTCAGACTGGGCTCCCCAAAGACCCTTCTCAGCCTGAACTCTGGCAACACTGTCCTTCTCAGGACCATTTGCCTGCTTTTCTTTCCTGTTCAGGCTCTTGACTGGGTTGTTTTGCAGTCAGGATAATAATGGTGAAGGTCTTATATATCACCTCCATTATTGATAGTCCTTATGAAATCTCCCCGTCCCACACATTCTTGTGCAAAGCCAGAAACCAGGGAAGGCATGAAGCTAGACAGCAGTTTGGAGTGGCTGCTCAGCCCTGCACCACTGCTGACTGACTGCAAGGGGGAATCACATCCCGGGTTCCCATGAAAACAAGGTCTGGGGGTATTTTTTGCTCAGTGAGGCATAGGAGAAGCCAGAAATAATGGTGCAAAATTTCAGTGTCAAAGTTACTCAAGACGACTGGTCCAATGTCTTCATAAATCAAGCCAAATCCCTAAATCCAAAGCTTTCTGAATTCAAGTCATGGGTTTGGGTCCTTTATCTATATTCATCTGGACAATAAAAGTACATTATTTGCCCTTTGAATATTAATTCAATTAATTCAGACTCACAGACCAAATTTATTTTGACAGCCTTTGCACACTTTCTCCTTGGCTTTCTGCAAATTCCTGACCAGTGACTTTGCCAGCAGTCTTGTTGCCTGGACCAGAAGCAGAAGTACTTAACCAACTAATTGCAACAATTTCTGTCAGGAAATCACAATTAATTATGCGTGCTATTGCAAGTTGCACACATTTGAAGTTTGCAAACATTTTATCCAAAAAGTGTTAACTTACCGAGATGCCATGGATGCCTGCCAAATGGGGCTTCAGGCTCCGCTCCTGCTGTATCCTAGTAAGGGAATCCTCACACTGCAGCAGTCCCACTGGGAGGATCACACTCAGGCCACTGAGTCCTTCTAATCATGGCTGCCTGCCAAATTCTTCTTAGGAATAAGTGTCACTTTGTGGTACCTCTATTTTCCTTCCCAATAAAATAATAATTTGGCAGTGCCTGAGATGATGATAGTAAATCAGCGTAAGACAGCAGAGGTTACCGATAAAATTCAACCTATTTATCAAGCCACGTTGTTTTGCTATGTCAGCTGCGAGCAGACGTGGGCTACTGTGTTCTTAAAGTAGTTTGCTTCAGAAAATGAAGTAGGTAATGTTCTCAGGAAAACAGAGAAGCACGACCTCCCTTCATCCCAGGAGAGAATTATGGGGGGCTGACCTGCCTCTGTTGTTTTAGCATTGCACACATTGACCCACAGCTACCCTGCCTTGTGTCCCTGTGTGACCATCACCAGGACCAGCTACAGCTCATAGCCAAAAGAATAAACATCCTCCCCACTCTTTCCATTATAACAACACATTTTGCACCCCCCAACATGATCTGTTGCCCAGCATCCCGAGGCATTTCAAGTCTTTCAGAGTTTCAGGGACAAGTCAGTCTGAAGACAAGACAGTCCTGCTCAGAAGATCCTGCAGGTCTGAACTAGCAGCTGGTTTCCCTGCTGTGCTACTGCAAGGATGAGTGTCCCCAAAGGTCTTGGTCTCCATCTCCTTTTGTCCTGCAGTGACATCTGCCAAGTTGGTGCTGATCTCTCATTCCATCATGGGATTGTGACACCGTGATGAAGATCCTATTATGATA
>WEIT01001049.1:144901-167240 GCA_013389985.1 Dryoscopus gambensis | reverse complement strand
ATAATATTATATTATAATAATTATCATATTATCCTATGAAGTCTAAATTATATATGCAAATCACCCTCTTGGTATGGATTTTACAGGGTAGGACAGCATGGTTTTCCTTGAACTTTACGTTACAATTTTAATATGTATTCCCTCTCTTCCAGTTATATCTTTCTTTCAGTTCTACTTGCACTTTCCCACTGAATTGCAGTACTTTTAAAAAGGGGAACTTACAGGTTATCTTAAGAACAGACCACGGACTTGAAATCTGCCCTCTGTTTTCATAAAAAAGAAAAGTTTTTAAGGAGGATAATCATATTCGGAAATGATGTGACTAAATGTTATCAGGTTGTCATGGTGAATGCAGTCTTTTAAAAAATGTCTGTATTGTGGTTCACTAATGAGCAATATATTAACTAAACCAAACACTATTTGTCTTTTCAAGTATTATTCATATGCACTACTGAATTAAATATCCTTTCCCCCCCCCGCTTTTGGAATACTGTTCTTTGTCTTATAAACACTGGGACTGAATTCAGGCAATAAACAAGGGCAGAGATAACTTTGTCACCTTTACTATATTTCATATGACTTCATCAAGCTGAGCCTCACATTAAGCAGTCTGCAGTAGCAGATACTGAGCATCACATTGCCAGCAAAATTACTTGTGTGAGGTAGAACTTTAGACTCATAGTTTCTGACACTTCAGATTTAGACAATTTAGTCTCAATTCCAGTGTAATTCCCGCCACACATCTCACCGGTGTGAGGGTTTATGTTCGTGTGACGTGCAGAAGACAAGCTGAAACACTGAAGTGATGCGCAAGTCAGACTAGTTCTGAGTTCAACACACCCCTACTAGCTCAAACCTTCAAAATTCACCTTTCAAGTCCAGTAGACTTCATGAGGATTCTGAGGGAGCTTTCCCTTCTTCTAAATGGACATAGAAATGGTAGAGATGGAAAAACCTTTTAGCACTTATGTACATGTCAAGGCAGGGTTTGCATTTTAGAAACTCTCTGGATTTTAGTGCTCTACCCAGCAGCTCCAGTAGAGCCTCTCACAGAATGAATCTGCCAGAATCCAGGAGGATGTGGTAGTTTTAGAGGGTTGGTGAGGTCACACCAGAGGGGAGAAGATACATGAAGATACCTTAAGAGAGACAGTGAAAAACTTTGAGAGTCTGGAAGTCTTCCAATCCTGAAACTGTGCCATCCCAGGTTCAAGTTTGACTGAACCTTCGCTAGCTCCGAGCACTCTCCAAACCCTTCACTGACACTGGAAGTAGCTTCAAATTATGCACAGGATTAGGCAGAGCTGAGTCCTGCCAAGAAGAACATCAGTCATAAATCACATCTTTGCAAAATTATTTCAGGTGGTAGTCTCTTATTCCGCTGAAATGAAATCAGTTTTTAGGCTCCTGATTCTTTTGACACAAACTAAAATTCAAATCCCATGTTCTCCAGTCTTCCCCAGAGCCTGTTCCTGCCCAAAATCTGCAGGAAATCCACGATTTTGGCTTCTTCTCCTTGCAAAGCAAGTTTGTCTAAGAGATGAGAGAGCTGAAACCACATTCTTCAGATGTTTCAGGATCTGTGGGGAAAAGATGACACTATCATGCACACTTAGCCCTTACAATGCATGCTCTTCCTCTGCAGTTCACTCTAAGGTCCCTTTGGCATCCCATTAGTTTTTCAGGCCTGCTAGAGGAATACCACGAGTGGAACATAATGCCTAGTAATTGAATTAGTTAAGTCTTCCCAGGCATTTTGCAACTTTTGTTTATAGAGTTGTTTTATATGACTCATTTGCTTTATTTTTGTTCAGTGAATAATATTTGGTACTTACACGCATCTTCTTTCTATAACATGCACAGCTATGTAATGCATCTTCTGGATACACAATCTCTCATGTTTCAACTTCACTTAGAATTTAAACACATAAACACCGCTATTAAAACTCATCATTAATTAATTATGCCTAGCTACTCTCAACATAGGTTTTGTGTATTAAGAGTACTCCTGGCTCTACTCCTTCTCACTGTATTTCCCCTCCTACCCTCCCTCCAGTGCAAGGCTATATTTAGCTGGAGATTTAGGTTGATCTGCAATTCCCGCTGCAAATTCCTTTCCATCAGCAGCTACCGCCAGAAGGTCTGAATAAGGGAACAGTTTGCACTTCAAGAGACTTCCTGTTTCTCTGGATTTTCAGGTTTGCTACTGTTTGTAGAGTGAGGTTGGTACTATACTCTGCAGACTAAGTGGCTGCTAACTCATCCTTGTCCCGGCACTGGCATCAGACTATCAGGTGCAAAGCATTGTCTGGTTGATGGACCTTCCAGAAATACAGGCAGCAAAAGCAAGGCGAGCATGTCTGATCCTGAAATATTTCTGGACCAAAGTGCCAGAGATAATGCTGACAGGACTGGCAATCTCCCCAAAGAAGGAGAACGAAGTAGAGGAGAGCAGTTTGTAAATCATTGTGGAGGAAAGTACAGCATGGGGAGAGTTCCACGCAGAGAGGACTCAACTCTGCTTCAAATGCAGGCAAGGAAAACAGAAAGTAAAATATTGCATATTCGTGCTAGGGTTTGCTCTAAGTTTTCCAATAGTTTTTTTTCCATCATTCCTGCACTCCTGGCCTTGGTCATGTCCAAGCTACAGCTACCCTGCAAGCTCTCTCTCCCCCAGCTTTAACCTAAAGTAAAAATAAGCAGTGAGATGCAGCCTTCACTTCTTCCAGGATCCTCACTGCACAGTCTGCAATGAGAACCTTGCTTGACGGCTTTGGAGACCAGGGTTCAACCACAATCATCCTGGGCAATGCCTGACACCTACAGATCTTTTATTCACCTACCTCCTAGGAATGCTGAGAGGATAAATTATTTGAAGCTCATGAGATACTGAAACATTATGGTCCTGGGAAGATTGCAGTACTGGAGATTAGCTGGGTTTGCTACTGTACTCCTCTCCTAAGATTTCCATTTTGCTATTTCACTACAATTCACATTCACATTTTTACCCACTGTTGAAGTGTCAAAAAATAACCAGTCTGGATATTTTCGGTTTCAGCTGCATTTTAGCACTTTAACATTTCTTAAAATGAAGCCAAACACTTGCCTACCAAGTTTAGATATGTGTAAAATGAACATAATAAAGAGTGTAATATGGAGTATGTCCAACAGTTGACTTTTTTGTCAACCAAGAGAAACAAGATGACCGCATAGCAAAGTTATCCCTAGAAGAAGAATGAAGGCTAAGATGCAGCAAAAAGATTAGCAGCACTTGTTCCCCTGCAAAACCTTGCTTTGTGGTTATTACATTCTTGTCAGTAATTGTAATAATGACTCTAAGCCTGAACAAAAGCCAGACAATGTTGATAAAGTCTTTCATGCAATTCAGCAGGCTCAGGAACAAACTCTATGTTTAAATATTTTTTTGCCCTTGCTTAGCATTTGTAGCTTTGGGGCCAAACTTCTCCGGTGTTTATCACAAGAAGCCAAATTTTCTATGAATGTCCCCAAAGAATATCCATGTTGCTGACCCAAAAGGTTCCCACTACACAGGCCCAGGTAGGAAGGGCCCTTTGAAATGATGACTCCAAGTATCAGGCCTATCTTTTATTTATTTTATTATTTAGTCAGTGTGTACTGACTAAACAGGGCTGACTCTGGCTTTCATCTCTCTCCGTATCTTCTACTTTCTACCCCAGTTCTGTTGTCCCTTGGGTCATGTAAAGTTGCCTATAATCTGTAGTTTGTACCTCAATGACGTGGAGTGGTGTTGCCACAGGGGTAGATAGATAGATAGATAGATAGATAGATAGATAGATAGATAGTCACATTCATTACACTAAACAAACAGTTTTGATAGAGATCTTCTTTTTTAATTATATGCTTTCAAATATCAAGCAATATTTTATCAAATGTCTTGTAGCTGCAACAAGTATAGCTAATTGCCTTTGCTTTTGTTCTTGCCCCAAGCTTTCTGCATTAGCAGAATGTATTTGTAGTGGCTATGCAGTAAGTGCACTGTGCTGATTGAAATGTTGGGTGTGTTTCAGTCATTTTTTATGCTTTATTATTACTTCTTTCTTTATAAATTAGTGACTCTGTAAATTGTTGGGGGTTCAGCTGGATGCAGCTACAGTGATTTCCTAACATGTATTTCTCTTTTTAGTATATCTGTGTCTGCTGCTAAGCTTAAAAGGCCTAGTGACAGGCCCTTTCCAAAATGATGGAAACAAACACTTTCCAATCATGGAGAAATTTGGTCCAGATTCAAACTTCACAGCTTGGACTTATCTCCACACCCAACTGAACCAACACCCGAGATAAAACAGCCTTGAACTCAGATCCCAGATAAGGATGCCGTGTGCAAATTCTTCCCTTACAGCTCAGATTCACGATTTTTTCAAAAAGGGGCTTTCCTAAACTTAGATATTACTGCCTATCTCCTTTTCACCAGTGCCTTTGGGTGGGAGGTGTCCATGGCCTCAACTGAGCCAAGCGAACAGGCTTGGTGTTAATCAGCTCCAGTGCAAAGTCAGCAAAGTCACTTCAGGTTAATTGAGCCGAGCTGGGGGTTTTTCCAGATGTCCTGTCCTTTTGCCCAACCAGACCCTGATGTGGAAGTGGTGACCCCCAGTGCAGGGGCAGAGGATAAGGGCTTGTTTCATTAACTGCTTCAGCTGGACCTGCAAGAAGCCCTCTGCCTCCATCCCTCCGTGGTGCTTAAAACTATGCCATTGCTTTGCTCCAAAGCAGAATTGTGTCCTGTCTGTAAAGTGACAGGGGGCCGATTGACAAAGCCCAGTCTATTTGTATCCCTAAGTATATTCGCATGGTTCCTTTGTGGATGCTTTTTACATGAGTCAGTTTCTACAAAAGGAAAAACACTGGTTTCACCAAGAAAATACAACAGTTTGTTTTCAATACCATAAAATGTCTCTCCACTTAATTATTTCTGAAGATAGCAGACTTACGAATAAAGGGCCTAAAAAGGAGCTGCCACAGCTGGCATATCCCCAGGACTGCTCTCTATTTACAATTAAGCAAGTAGGATCAGGATGTGACCTGATGACATGACTGCTAGCATTCCTGTAAAGTCCAGTTGCAATTCCACTTTCACATGTAACATTGCTTTTCCCAAAGAAGTCTGGTGCTTTATTTTTCTGTTCGGGCAGACTGGTGTGTTGTCTCTGGCTCATGATGAATGCTGAGGTGGAACAGACAGAACATCAGCTCTAGGGGAAAAAGAAATGGCCATTGCTTTGGCATAAGGCTCCTGCCTTTCGTCAGCTAATGTCCTACCTCTGGTAAAGGGGCATTTTTTCCCACCCACTTTGGTCTTGATGGAAACTGAAGGAAAACAAAATAGGTATGTACCTGGTCTGTGCATCATTGTGTCCTTCCCGTACTTAGTAAATGTTTCTTTAATTGGCTTCGTTAGCCCCTCTCACCTTTCAGCACTTCAGGAATGACTCTTTGAAGAGAGCCATGTACAGAGATTTAGTTGACATTTAGTGACACTAGTCTCTGCAGTCTCCAAAATATGACTGATGTCACTTGTTATGTTCCCTTGGGTCTCTGGGGACAAAGTCACTCTTACCCTGAAGCACGCATTGACAATCTCAAGATAACACTTCTTTGACAGAGTCAGGGGCCCTACCAGGGTCTCATATAATCTCCAGAAAGTTTCCAATCTGGGCATTGTTTGTTACTTATATTTCATATCTGGGCTTTGTGTTTGCTTTGCTGTGATATTAATATGAAAGCTGCTAATAAGAACAAAAAATTCATACCTTTTTCTGCTGGATGGGTCTGTTGGCAGGTCTATGCTCAGTGGAAGAAACCTTCTTCAAGGTGAAAAAATTCAAACAAACCTAAGAAAAATAGTCACAGCCTGTATTCTTATTCTGCAAATAAATCCACTGGCACTGAGCTGGGGTGGCGGTGTGAATGAAACTGAATTTTACTCTAACTAAATGAATCTTTTAAGCCCACCTTCACAGCACCAGGAGAGGAGTTTGCAAGCAGAGGGAGATGCTTTTTGGTTTCTTCCTCCACCCTGAAGGGAGGGCTGGCTTTATTGCTGCTTTATTTTGCCTATATCCTTTATTAATTCTCTTTTCCTTTCCCGGACACAAATCAGCCGAGACGGGGTGGGCGAGCTGCTAATGCCCCTTCTCGCAGGGAAAAGGACTTTGATGCCAGTCCCGCCCAGCGGGAGCCCTGGCTGGGACTCTCCTCTCGGGAGGGCACCCGAGAGGGCCGGGGTCCGGAGGCGCGGGGGNCGACACGGCTTCCCCGCCCGCCGGGAGCTCCGCGCGGGGCTGGCGCCGCGGGCGGGAGGGGATGTGCCATGGGGAAACCCGGGGGAAGGAGGGGATGCGCAATGAGGAAACGGTACGCCGGCAACTAGCCCGTCTCTGCTGCTTTAGTGCACTCTTCTAAATGTTAATTTAATCACCGAGGTTAATAATTTACTGGTGTCAGCGAGAACGTGAAGAGGAAACGCTAGAATTTTTTATCCTGTTGTTCGGTTTTGGGTTGCGTTTTCTGTTCTAGCGTCGATGAAACTACAAGTTCGAAATTGCCATCCCCTGTAATTCTGTCCTCTGGGCTGTATCACAGCCTGAGTGCTCCCCTGTGGAAGCCTGGCGCAGAGCTCTAGTTCAGCAGCAGCAATTAGCACCCTAAAACCTCCCATCTCTCACCAGAACACCAGGCAGCTGCTAAAGGTCATTGAGAATCCACTGAGCAGAAACCTGAAATTCCCTCACTCTGTATGATTTTTGCAGAGAAAAAGAGTATTGGAGCAGCTGGGTTGGAGGGAGACGTTTACGTGGAAAAGGATAACATTGAATAAAGTGTCTCTTTGCTTCTCTTGGAACACTGGTTTAAATTGATTCTGTGTTGTAAAACCTGAAATTATCTTATTTTCTGTCTCAGAACAGAAGTCCAAAGTCTGCCTAAATCAGAATCTGAAGTAATCTGGGTAATCTGGGTAATTTGGAGTAGCATTGACAGCTGAGAGCAAGTGCTAAAACTGATTCTTGTGCCTGCTGCCCAAGGGGCTTGGGCATTTGGGTCATTGCTGTGAAGGGACCACATCATCTTTCTGAGTGAGTATCAGTCATACCTGGGCATGGTAATAAAGGCTTTCTGAGTGAACACAGACTGTTCACACACACTTGCTCCTCACTCAGTGCCCCCAGGGAAATTTTGGGAAAGACAGGAGCAGCTTGTTCATGCCACGTTTGCTTGGGGGTTTCTCAGAGCTGTGTGCTCAGGGTAAGGTCTGTGTTTCCAAAATATGTAGTGTGTACATGGGCAGGCTATTGTACTGTTTGTGGGGTGGAGGCCTGGACAGGTAACCATGGAAAACCCCTGCCACTGGATATGGAAAAGCTGATCACCACTATTTAAAGTCACATCAGGTGTGAAATGTAAGGTGTGTGCCTTGGATGACATGAAAACAAAGAAAAGTGGTGCAGACTCAGGGACACTACAGTGTCTATCCTGTTTACACTTGAGTCATGAATCAATGCTTGGTGTCCCTGTGTAAAAAAAGGACACACACACACACATGCAATAAACAGTTTTTGGAACAGACTCAAGTGTTTGCCTAAGCAAAGAGTAAAATGAAGCAAGAAGCGGGATGGGAGTGTGTGATGTGGTTTACTTAGTCAGAGATGGTACCTCCCCTATCTTGAATTCCCAAGGCAGAAATCCTCTGTATTCTACACCTGGTCAGCTGCTTGCATAGGACATCCCTCTTTTCCACCCTGTGTAGCAGAAATGAAAGGGGGAGGATGGCTAATGTAACTGGATGCACTGGCTGAGGATACAGAAATTACCATCCATTCCTCAGAGATTTTTGTAGGATGTCTTTTGCATGAATATGCTCTTATGTCACCTGAAAGGGAGCAAGATGAGGGACATAAGGGTCATCAAGGCAGCTAAAGGATCCAGAGGCTTATGGGGTTTGACAGCAGCTCGGATGCAACAGAATCTGTTGAGATGCCAAGGTGTTGCCCATGGTACTGAAGAGGCAGGTGTGTGTCTCAATAATTTTACAGCTCAAGGTCTTAACTTCTCAAGTAAGAACTCCAGCAGTAATTCTGTCACAGAAGCAGCTCATGTCTGCTTAGGACAAATCTGTGTGCCTAGTATGGCTTACTTCTTGGGATTGCCCTGGCTGTCCATTCCCTGTCAGTTCACAAGCACCAGGTTTGCATCTCCTTTCTTTCCAAAGTACCCAGGCTCAGTGTCTGGAGTTGGCATCGCATGTGCATACATATAACTGGCCATGGGTAGGCGAAAGTCCCTCTAATCTATATAAATGTTAAATCTTTCTGCACATGAGATGGACAGAAAATCCAGGCAAAGAAAATTTAATAGTCGCTTGGAGAAAAAGGATTTCCCGCTGCAAAAATAGACTATTTTCACGAGGAATTCAGGGTTGCCTCTCCCAGAGATAAATGTATAAACTGTGAACATTTTTTCACTTGCCTATTGCCACATCGAAGAGGCAGCAGGAATGAATTCCCAGTTTTGTTCAAGTTAAATTAAAATACATTCCAGTAACGTGTTTCTGCACGTAGTTTTTATTTTTGAAGTTCCAGTGTAATTTTATTTTTAAGTTGCAATGTTCCCACTGTTGCTGGAAAGACATTTCACTCATAAATAGACAGTTTCCCAGCCTTGCTTCATTACTTTCTATGACACAATTGCCAGGGATTGCATTTCTGTCAGAAACACTCCTCTTATTACACTCTGTGGTTGTTTCTGAAGGAATCCGTTACTCACAGCATGTTGATCTTAGAAGGATTCTTGACATTTTCTGGTAAATACAGCACATGATTCTTGTATGATCCTGCAATTAATATTTGCAAATTGTCTGGGATACAAACCAAGCTGTCATTTTTAGGTGTTGTCACAAGAGCAATTCATATCATCAAAACACTGTCAATCTCTCGTCATGTGCAAAGGGAAACTATGCAATGGTATGGAAGTAATGCTATTTGCTGAGCAGAACCCCATCTACTTTGACTGTTTGTGAAGGGATGCTTGGAAAAAAAAAACCTTTTAACATTAGTTTTGCAGCATGGGATAGGTCAGCAGGATTTACATCTGGGGCTGAAACAGCAGAGTGGTCAGCTGTGTTCAGTGCCACAAGACAGCAGGCTGCATTGGCAAGTCTGGAAGCTGTATGTTTATTCGGGATATAAAGACTTTATGAGGTCATGGTCAGTCACCATTGCTCATGCTAAAGGAAAGAAATGGGATGCTGAAGGGCCAGAATCAGGAGCAGAGAGTTGTTGTTTGCTGCTGATGGGCTTTCTGTGGGCAAAGTCAACCATACGCAGAGATGGATGGGCAGCCTGGGAAGTGAAGAGAAGCAGGACACACCTCATACCTGGAGGTTCAGCTGAGGCTCAAGCACTCAGCACATCTAAACTTAACAATGACTCTGAAGTTGACCCTATCATGCTGGCCTAGTCTGAGATACTCAGGATCTGGTCCTATTGCAGGGAAAGCCATAGGGAATAGCATTACCGCTTACTCTAAATAGATGCTCCCCTTTCATGGTACTTACTTTCTGCATTTATATATAAATGGCATTACTACTTTACTATCTTGGCTTGAAATTTGTCCCCAGCTGCAATCTAGAGGGCCAGTTGATATTTTCACGTCTCCACCATAATCTCAATGCACCATCAGCCCAGAAGATCTACCAGTATGGGCACTACATTTGCTCACATACCCTTTGTCTTGATGCACAGACTTTATGCAGATCTGAGACTCTTCAGAAATTCAGTTTAATCCTGGATGCAGCTTGGCATGATCCAAAAGTTAGAGAGAAGAAGTGAATTTGAAAAATTCTCCATCTTGAGATAAAAACAAAGTTGTGATCCCTGGCAAGGGTTCTGATAGAAATTCTAGAGTCCTCTGAAAAGAATAAAACCAGTCCTTTAGATGCTGCCTTTGAAAGTCAACTTATACATAAGCTTTGGGGAAAATCAGTTCAGTAGACATCTGGTGCTGAAGATACAGAAGTCCTGTTTCCCTCTCTGTCCTCCTGGAGGAGGAGAGAAGGAGCATGAGAGCAATGGAGGAAAGAAGAGAGGTGAGCAGAAGTCCAGGAAAGCATTAATAACCTTCTGAAACTCCTGCCTTATTGCAGAAAACTCACTGTCCATGGTCAGAATGAGATACCAACATCGAAAGTGTTGGTATGTCACCTGTCTGCTTTGCTCTCCATGTTGTGGAATTTTATATGAAGTTGCAGCCATGGGTGCAGATAGTCAGTGTATGGCAAAGGGAAAGGCGGTGAGTACTCCTGGGTACTGTCCCCTGCAGCGAGCAAATCCTTTCAGGTGTTAACTCTATATTGAATGGAGGACTGACCTGGATTTGTCCCACAGTCGCTTTCTAAATATACAGTGCTGACAAGACTTTATTTTCAGTGTCTTATCTACGAGTAATTCATATTCTGTATCTTGGAAAAAGCATATTATTAATAGGCAACAATAGTGTGGGAGTGAATCACAGGGCACCAGACTAGGGCCAAGTTTGGACTATCAGCAGTCGAGCAGAGACTCGACTCCTGCTCTTAGCTCCTGCTCTACCCCAACATAGTCATGTAGGCAGGGGTATCACGGAAAGAGCGATGCTGACAGCTAGCTGAGGGACACTGAAAAGTGTCAGCTGTACAAGTGGTGAGGGTAGACTTCAGCAGGAGCCAGAGCCAGTAATACCCCTTGCATTTTGTTCTTGTTGCTGCCTGTAGCCTGGGTCCACTCCATGTCACTGCATTTTGCTGGGCTTGGCAGTGGTTGAGGTCAGAGCATGGGCTGGAGGACAAAGCTGTAAAGACTGGTGGCACTAAGTTGTTTGAAAAAGGGGGAATTCCAGCCCTAATATATCAATCAGACTTGAGCTTTCTCTTCTGCAGACTTTGAAAGTTGGTGGTTTCTTAGCATAATCTTGAGGACTCAGAATGCTAAGGGTGGTTGAGTCTGATGTTGAAAACAAGCTTAGAAACACACCAAGCTAACAAGATGGATCCACTCCAGCAGTTAGTTTCACCAGAGACGAAAATTACAGCTGGTGTAATTTCATAAAATTTTGTATCCTCCAGAAAAGGAGGAGTTTAAAAATAAGTCAGAGATATATAGTTCTCCTAATGCATTTTTAATCATTAAACTTTGAAGTTTTGGCAGGTGGAAGACTCTTTACCTCACAAACTACCAGATCTGTGACATCAGCAGGACCAAAGATAATCAATGAAGTGGTCTATCAAAACACATTTATGGAGTTATGAATAACGTGTTATTTATTACTTGGCAGATTGGGAAGTAGAGTACAAAACCATGGGGGAGTGTCAGCTGTTGAGGAAAATCAACCAATGAGTTGGAGCCAGTAGAGATCTCGATTTGTGAAATAAGATAAATCAGTCTCGGGAGCAAAAACTGGAGACAACTGAGAACCCAAGCAAGAGTTTAGGACTCAGTGAGGAATTCCTCCATTAGGAGCTATACATAAGAAATTGTAGGTCCAGAAGACCTTGGAAGGCCACCAAGAAACCAGGAAGGAGTCATCAAATTTTAGATTCAAGTTGGGATCCCAAATTATGATGCAGTTTTAAGCTTGAATAGGAAGCAGCTGAACTAAGGAGACATCTCCAGTTTCCTGTTAACTGAATGGTTAACCAAGTACTAAGCTCCAGGAGTACTGGGAATTTTTCAAAATCTTTGGTTTCTTTGGTTTGGGGCTTGTTTGGGTTTTTACGGTCCTGGAAACATAGCTTTGGTTTGTTCTAAGGCTCCAAAACACTAAATTAAAAGTTGATTATTTTCTTCAAGTAAGCATCGTGAATACAGAGTGGAACAGAGCTAGGAGCATGTGAATTATGATATTTTTTGTCGTTTACAGTTGGCAGTCCTGACACTGAGACAGGAGCTGCAGGTGAATGAAAATTATCAAAGCTTTTCAAATGCATGCTAAAAAAAGCCTGGGTGCATTTGAGTCCTCAGGGAGCTAAACCTTCAGGTCAGAAAAAAGAAGAGCTTGAGCCATCTGGGAATTTCAGTTTTGGGGTCAGAACTGCGTGAACCATGGTGTGGTGTTGGGAATTTCTAGCTCAGCAAACTGTCTGGAGCCTGGAGGGAGTATCGAGGAGGCAGCAGAGAGGGCGTGAGGAGAGCATGAGTCATCTGGGACTGCAGACAGGAGAGGGCAGCTGCCAAGTGAGTGGGTGCCCCTGGGGAGGTTTGCACTCTGCAGGTCTCCCACGGCTGAAGTCAGCGGTGCTTGGTACAAGCAAGAGCACTTTCCCCTGCCTGAATCCTGATATTTCCCAGACACACAGCGGGAACTGCACAGGAAAGCTCCCCACCTTGCCACTTCTTAGGGCTTCATCCTGCAAACTTTTATCCTGCAGTCGCTGTTTACTGAGGCCACTGGGATTATTAAAGCTACTCCATTGTCCATAGGAGGTGAGGTCTCCCTTAATCCACAGTCATTCCCAGTGCAATGTGCTGGCTTCATGGCTGTTTAAATTAGAGGTAAATGTTCCCTCTCTCTCCTGTGCTTAAAGATGCTTGTGATCATCTGGAACAACTGCATCCAATAAAGATGGCATAGGAAGCCTCAGCTTTGAATATTTTACCCTTGTTTTCTGTTTTAATACTTGATTGTCTTTGCCTGGCCTGATAACATATATCGGTTTATTCAGTAAATATCTTTTCATTTTCCCAATCACCACTCATTATTTATGACTAGTAAGAAAACCTTTGCCTCCAATGGCAGAAGGAGAATATCTCCTTCTTTAATTACCATGTATAGTTAGCTGCATGGTGATTGGAATAAAACAATTCACTCTCTATTCCCGGAAGAGTTTTCCTAAGTGCTTTGGGAGGCGAGGGGGAGGCTGGCAGATGAGTGTAATCTCAAGAAGCACACTGTAGTGGAATCCAGCACTAGGAGCCAGATGGCAAGGTTGCACTGAATAGCACATTTTTTTTAATAGCTGTGAAAATTCGCTGTCTGCACATGGCTTTGCTGAATGACAGCAGAGAGGATTTCTAATTTATCTCGTGCTACAATTAAGTAATCCCTTCAGAAGGCTCCCCTTCTTTTTCATATAAGATCAGGGTCCAGTTTCAGCACCAAAGGTAATGTTTAAGTATCTGTGAGAGTTCAGAGAGCAAAGAGGACAAAGCTGTGGGAGGAGAAACACCAAAAAAAAAGAGAAAAATTAGTTCAGGAGAGGACTAAGATCAAGCAGCATCCTGGCCTTGTTTTGTGCAGCCCTCTGTGAGGTGGCTCCATTGTGTAACTCTCATGTAACATCCACTGAATGTGTTGGGATCTCATGCAACGTTCTTTGAATACATTGGGATCTCCCCACACATTTCCAATGATGGGAATGAGAGCCGGAGGTTGTCAGTAATTCCACATCATGCTTTAAAATATAGATGCAGTCATAAATGCTGGGTAAAGCATGTTACCCTGGCAGTGCATACATATGGGCTTTATGTTAACATGGTTCTGAAAGCTACATTAGAGTATTAGATTACACTTGAAATCTAAAATATGGTTTCCATCCATGAAAGGATGACTGGACCTAAGATTTTGAGTTTTCTGACTCTATTCAGACTTAGAAACTCCCCAAATCCCCATGAATTAACATGGTCTGTGCAAGTCCACTTTATCCACAAATGCCCCTTTGAGTGTGTAGAATCATCAGGGGCAATAAATGGAAGACAAGACAAACCCTGCCACTGCTTTTAAGCAATCACCTAACTGGTAATGCTCTTCTGGGCAGGCGTGATGGCAGAATTTGCAAAGACCATGGACAAAACACACAATTTGAGAAGCATGGGCAGTCCTGTGGACTTTCACAGTGTGCTACAAAGCAGTGAAGAAGGACTAGGCTGAGACCTCCTTAGAATCAACAGATCTATTAAATCTCCCCTGGAGTGGGCATGCGTTTCCAACACCCCTGAAAACCTGGCCTGTGATAGTTGTGTGTATGCTTCTGGTGCATGTGGTGTGCCTGAAGTCAGACAGCTCATGCAGCATCTGTGCTTTTGACCACAGAACTCTGGGCCACTTCTTTTGGTGGAACTAAATCCATGGTTCTATCTTGCTCTTGTGGCCCATCTGCATCAGGGAAATAAAGAAATGGGTCCACCTATGAGAGCTGATTGCTTGGAGACCTGGCAACAGAGGTGTGACTCTAAATCACATCCCTTAACTGTGTGCCAAGCACATTTGTCAGCATGAACCACCAAGACTGGAAGAATTCAGAAACTTGTGGAATACAGTTTTGAAGTTATACCAACCAAAACAAAGTCCATGTGTTGCCCATTGTCTAACTCTGCAGCTTTTTATTCTGTCATTGAATACTGACTTGCCCTGCTGTTACAGAAAATGACACTAAGAGCAAATGCCATTCTTCCGAGCTGTCTGCATATTTAAAACTGTGTAAATGTAAAGGCCATTAAAACCCTGCAAGCAAAGCTTTGCCTTTTTGGTATAGTTTGCACTGTACCTAGCCCAGTGAGCCCCACAACAAACCTGGTGATATGCACCAGAGGGATATGCACCCGAAACTAGGAAAGAGCATCTTCAGATGTAATACTGCTGCTAAGATGACACTACAGTGTCTGGCTCAGATAGGGACACCTGAATCTATTTGAACAGTAGAATTCATGCTTTGCAAAAGGTTGCCTTCAAAATAGGACTTGTTGTGTCTTATCTGAGCCCCAGACATTGCTTTGGCTTTCAGCGTGAGGGTCAGTCCTACAAAGTCATTGCTAGGACAGGCTGAAATGTTTTTTGTATTGTTTTTGCAGAGTAATGCCTGGGGATAATGGGAGGTAAAAAATCTGTTTCTCCCTACATTTCAAGGTATTTTTCAATTACACAGATCACTTCTGTTTCTCTTTTCACTTTTTTTTGGTCATTTTCTGTATATTGTTCAAATTTTTGCTTCTCATCTTTACACATTTCCCATGGGAATTTGGATGAAAGTGTTACATAAAAGACAGAATTTACTTTCTGTGATGCTTCCAGCAGTCTTTTCCTTATCTGAGTCAAAATTTCTTTTCCAGGATGCTATTTAATTCTTCTAAGATGTTAATAGTTTTCCTGAAAAATAAAACACCTTTAACGAAAACGGAAGAGACAATTGGGTCAGCTCAGTGCAGCTACACATGGTGATAGCCAGACTGATGATGACGTAAAATCATCTTTTTACTCTTCTGTTTGAAGACTGCATTTTCAAATGATACTTCATTGACAATCAATAAACGAGTTTTTTACTGCTGTCAGCACTACTGAGTCAATGCAGCGCTGAGAGCAAGGGGAGAGCTGTACTGACTCAGCCACACTTCAGGCAACACTCAATTCATTCTCAGCCCAGAATCATTCCATTACACTGAAAGACGAAAAAAAAGGAACTCCACTAACCTGCTTTCACATATTGTCATCACGTTTTCAGGTTCCTTGTCAACCATTCCAAATTCAGATGTAGAAATAATCACAAGCTGAGCTCGATAACTTCTCATCTGACAGAAAACCTTCCTGAAAGATGTCCAGCCTTGATCTGATAACATCAATGGAGAGCTCACAATTTCTCAGAGTAAAGCATTCCAAGTGACTAGTCACCCATGCTCCTGATAATTTGTTTCACTAATTCAGGATGATTTTAAAGTACATTTTTTTTCTGATTCCCCAGCCTAGCACAAAACCAAGGCAAATTGTATGAACAACATATGTGAAAATGCATTTCTGAGGCCTGACTTGAAAGAATCTTCTTTTGCACATCAGTAATTTCCCTTTGGAGGCGCAATTTATCACTTACAAATTTTCAGTTTCTTAACTAGTTGATTACACCTACAGCTCAGGTCTAATTGCTTTTATTCCTGTTCAGAGGCACAAAAAATTGCATCAAGATAAGTACCCTTGGAAATGTTTAAAAGATCCTAATGTACGTGGCCAGAACTGCCCCACTTGCAGACAGTGATAATCTAGCTGTCGTGGACTAATGAACTGTAACCTGGAATTCTAGTTGATCCTGTCACCCTTGGCCAAAATAATCCAAGGAGGGAAGTGACATATGTTGAAATCTTGTTTTGAGAACTGGACATTCGGATTTCTTCCAGGACTGCTCTCAAGGTTGTGTTGTACTCGCAGTGAAATTGTTTGTGAGAATTTAGAAAAACTTAATGATAGAGGACTATTGCCTGGATTCTGCTGTGGAAAAAATCCTCATTCTAACTGCAGAGACATTTCATACCCTTTGCGAATAATTCCACTTGGACTTGGACTGGCCACAGTGTGAGATACCCTGTTGTTTTACAGCTTACAACCCTTCTACAGGACTACTTTTTTGCTTAAAATTAAGTTTCAGCTCTGTATCATTTCCCTTTTCCATTGTCTGCATAGTCAAATGTGGCAGATTTTAGTGTTTGTTTTCCTGAAATTGTTGTTTGTTTTTTTAAGAAGCATTTTCTATTTATTTTAGTATTTCTCCTCCGGGGAAAAAACATTTGGAATGATCCAGGAAATAGTATTTTAACAAGCATTAAGCTGCCATCATTGAGACCACAGAGGGAAGCTGATGCAGGAGGGAGGAAAAGTGGCTGCTGTGTGCCATCCTCGAGTTCCATTTATAAAAACATGCATTCTGTCCTCCTCAAAAGAGTAATTCTCATGCTTCTTGAAATGAAAACCCAGGAAATTATAAGTTCAAATCAAACAAATTGTTATTAAAACCACCATAAGTCACTGAAAACTAGTGGAAGATGAGTTTAAGTCTACATTCCCACCCGACTGTTCCGGCACGCCCCATGGAGAAGCAGCGGTGTGTCTCGCTTGCATCAGACCTCACTTTTTGCCAGCTTCCCTTAGCATGCTGGGTTGTTTGCACCTGGACAGTCATGCTGTGAAGCAGCAAGAGGAGCTTTCAGTTTAGTAGGAAACCGCCGCAGAGCCAGTTTTGGGGCATTTTGCTGCCTCCAGCGGCTGCAGGCTCGTTCTGCTGCCCAGACCTTGCCATGCCGGGTAAGTTCCATAGGAGGAGGCGTCGCCTCAGAGTACAGCCAGCATATGACATTCACCTGGCTTCCATGAAGGAGTGAAAAATGTTAAAACAGTTAAAATGTTAAAACAGCCTCACATGTGAGCAAAATTTTACAGGGAAAAAATTGATGAGCTTGGGAAGAAGGGTGACCACCAAGCCAGGCTTTGTGCACTGGTGTTTGCAGCCAGCAGTCCAGATAACAACTTGGAGAGGAACCTGGGTAGAAGTTTCAGTGAGTAACTTACCATTTCTGTCTGGGCAGCTAAATCAAAAGTCACACCTCAGATTGGAGTAGCACTGGGTGCAGTGCTGCCCAGGGCTGCTGTGGACATGCAAATCACTGTACACACGGAGGGTATCAGCCAGCAGCTGTTTTCTAGGTGCTTGAGCACTGCCTGCCCTGAAAAGTACCAATTATCTCCATTTAATGGGGAAATCTGAGGTGTCTAAAAACTGTTGCACAAGTGATTAGGTCTTGCCAGGCATTGCAAAGTAGAAGACCCAGACCGGGGCCCAAAGGACTGACTTCAGACAATGCTGTCAGCAATCCCAAATTAAGATTGCCCTGACAAATGTTGCTAATGAAAATCAAATTAACCCATTTGCCACCTTCAGAGTGCACATTTTGTCATCACCAACAACGGTACCACCAACTTCTATTTCCATTCTGAGCCTGATGAGTCTGACAACAGACCAGAGTCACGTAGGGCCAAGACCAAGTTTAAATGGTATGAAGAAAATTGTTTTAGCAATGGCACAAAGCAATTAATTCATCAATTCCAAAAAAAGTCAAGCTGATATATATTAATGCCTGAGCGTATTTCTTGGCATATTTTGAAAGTAGAAGGACGTAAGCATGCCTATTTTTGGGGAAAGCAGCCCCCTTTGTGGGATATGATCTTTGCAGAGAGCTCTTGAGCATGGACAAAGTGGGGGTCATTTCAAGGGATCTGCTTGCAACAGAGAGCTTTCCCACTTCCAGCTGAGCACTCAGACTGGCTGTCCATCTGCAGAATGAAACACGGAGGAAGGCTCTCATCCAGATCTGCAAAGCACACTCTGGTATTATGGATGCGGTTTTCTCCTGCTTGCTTTATCTCAGCTGCTGCTCTGAGAGGTTGGTAGGCAGATGTGGAAAAGTGCAGTTTTTCTCTCCCTATCATTTTTGAGGTTTTACCTTACACATGAGATATGCTGCACCACATTTCTAAGGTTTGCTTTTGGTACCTTCTCAGGAAACACAAAGCAATGATGCTGTTTCAGCAATATAAAAGGCCATTATCATGGTGCTGATTCCATATGACGATGTTACATATTGCATAGCCTATCATCGTCTTGCTACGCGATTTCTGAAATTCTACACATAGTTTATCCAAACCAAAGGTTTTCAAAGAATATAGAGGGGAAATGGTATGACAGCCTCTCTGCATCTGCATTGATTTGAAGAAATGTGTCACTGGAAGGCAGCTTTCTGGATGAGAGTTTGTAGCTTTTCACATATGCATTGAAGTTTATGATGTTTCACGTTTGACATATGTTCTCATAATTTTGAAAAAAAATCACATTTAAAATGTTCCGTTCTAGTTTTTGATTGTCCCATAATTTTTGTGTTCCATAAGCTATGTGCTGATAGCTAGCCTTGGGAAAAACCTTCTTAGTTCTTTACAATTTGCTTTGTGGCCAGCACAATAAGTCTGCCCACAAGACTTTCCACTGCCTGAAAAGTTCACACTAGTGACCCTTTCAAGGGAAACAGTCAGTGGTTCCTAATCCAGGGAACAGAAGTGACAGATGCTCTGCCCGATGAGCCCACTTCAATCACAATTTATTATATTGGAATTCACAGTAATGTACAAAATTAAGAGGAGGAAAAAGCACTTATTTCTGTGAACTTCTTTTTCAAAACTCTTGAGATGAAAACCCAAGAAATCTGTGGGTGTTCACTTTAAAAATACTGCTGGAGGAGGAGGAGGGGGAAGAAGAGGAGGAGGAAGAGTAGAAGGAGGAGTAGAAGGATTCTGTTTAGGCAAAGAATTCACCGCAAATAATTTTACCAGAGGGTCTGTTTAATTCAGTTTGTGAGTTATGAGATTTTTAAGAGCCTTTATTCAAAACCATTTTCTGTATGTTTTTAAGAAACTTTGGTCTGTACAAATATTAACAAATGTGATTCTAGTGCAGATCCAAGATTTGATCTCATTAGTTCTGCCTAAAGATTTGCAGGTCATTGCACTGAGCTCAAGTTAGGAAAAACTAAATATTATCTTATTTTCCTGTGACTGCCAGCATAAGTGAATTTAAAGTTGCCTTTCCATCAATACTATGTTAAAAAAATTACTGTTTCAGACTTCTACTAATTGCCTGTTTGTTAAGCTAGCTACAAAAAAAAAAGGTGAACGCTTCTTATTTACTCAAGACAATTTTTAGACATTCAGGCATCTCTGGTGATAAAAATGAGGGTACGTTTTTTGTGCACGTTGTCATTCATGGATGCCCAGCACTGAAACCTGACATCTTATCGCTGCTGGAAAGGCATTTAGCCCATGGGATCACTCAGCGGGCTGAACAGTCTGACACCAGCAGTGGGATGTGCAAGACCCAGGTTAGTAAAGTCACAGCTCATGCCCTATGGTGGAAGGAAACCATCTGATCTTATAAAACAGAAGTTTTAAAATCATACAGCCTAGAAACTTCAGCATTATCTATACAATTAACGTATTAGGGATGCTGGAAAGACTACACTTATCCTTTAAGAAAATCTTCAAAGGAATCACAAGTTTGGCCACATGAGAACAGATCTTCCAGACTTGGAAATGGGCATTTCCTCCTGGGTGGTTAGAGAACTACATTTTAAGATCTCCATTTGTACTTATTTGGATAAAAGAATAACATGACTTCAACAAGGCTTTTGAATTCATGACTTTGTTCTGCCTAACTGATGAATTTTTTTCATCATTTATTTTTCTATGCGGATTGAAAGGCTCCAGCTTTTCATGTCTGGCTGAGAAATGTGGGTTCCTAACTCCTTCACTATTTGGTCATGATTTGGGCTCCAGGCCTCTCGGTCCTGCGACGGCAATCACATGGCATATAAATGTATTCGAAGAATGAGGGCTAGATTCTCAGACACTGAAAAAGTGATAACTGCATTTCACCTCTGACTTTCAACACTTGTTAAGCAAAATGCTGTCCTCAGTTGGCCAGCTGACTCTCTAAAATGGAGATCTTGAAGGCCATGAAATAACTACAGATACATAGGTAGAGTTGAAAGCTAAACTCCTTTGCAGTAGCAGCCTGCTATCTTGCAGCCATGGATTTTCCACTTCACACAACCATGTTTGTGTGGAGACCAGTGAAAAACCTCTCATGAGTTGCTCTTGATACAAATTACTTCAGTTTGTCTGGGAAAAGACAGCATCCAAACAAAGCTCCCTCACTGAGCCCTCAGTGATTAATCAGTGTAAGTGTGTGGGAGGAAGGAGCTGAATGCTCTGACACAACCCTATCCAGCTACTGAGCTGATGAACTGGGGGAACTGGGCAGGGAACAAGGGAACAAGGGGTTTCTGCCCACACCCTCATCCCAGAGATTTATGAAGAGGAGGTTTGAGGTATGAAAAGAAAATGCTGTAGGACAAATAGGGAAGATTGATTCTCCAATGCAGTCTGACTAATGGTTTGCCCTGTAGCACTCACGATCCATGCTCTTGGAAGGGGATCAGCCTTGTGGAGAGGAAGAGGCTGACATTTGGAGTTTGCCAGGTTTGTGTTAGTAACTGAGCAGGCACCACTCTGCACAGCGGCCTGGCAGCAGGGCTGCCCGCTCGCACGGGGGCGTCAGGTGGGAACAGCAGAGTCCGGATCAGCATCCGTACTCTTGGCCTCTGTGAATGGCCTTAACAACATGGGCTATGCCTCGGTACACGCACACCACTAGAAAGAGGCAAAAGCAAACATTACCAAAAGCAAAAAGAGAAAGCTAGGATATCTGGGATCTGGGTGGATCTCTGGACCAAAACTGCCTTTGTGACGTAGGAATTAGCAAAACTGGCTGAAGTCTCACCGCAAAGGCTTACAAGGACTCCCGCATGCTGTGCGGAGATTGCTGCCTTCTCCTGGTGAGCCAGGCAAAGCACAGCTGGAGAAACGAGAACAGCACATCTCAGAGTCTTGTTTTGAAAGGCCTGGCTCTCTCAGACTTCCATGCCCTTAACATTGTCCATGTTCATATTTTGTGTAACAAAAGAACTACCTACAAACCTGTAATACTAAAATCAGTTGCAAGGACATCACAGATTCTATTGTTGCTACACAGAGAACATCCCACAAAGGTTGCTCCCCCTCCACCCCAAAATGACTGAGAGGGAAGCAAGTAATACCCACCAAGGCATCAAGGCAAGATGGAACAAGAAGAAGAACAGTGTGGACATTTGTTGGTTACTAAAGAGCTGCTTTTCTTCCAGGGCAAACAGACAGAAGGGGGAAGTGGATGAGGGAAGTTTCTCTGCTGGAGCTCCCTGCTTGCTACAACTGCTCCCGGAGATAAGGAGTGGATCAAGGGAGATAGCACTCTTGGCTCGGCTCTGCTGGGCTCTGAGGGGCTCTTCTCTGCTGTGCGGAGCCTGGCCAAGACGAGCGCGTGCACAGCTCCCTGCGTGGAGTAACCCCACTGGCAGCTTGACACCCCAGAGAATTAGAGAAAGAAAAAACCCGCGATTTTTCCCAGATGTGCTCTGAAGATGAGGTTTTTCGCAAACAGCCTTGCCTCACTAAGACCATCAGGGCTCCTCTGGAGAGCCCTGCTGAAGGCCAGGGCCTGGCTGGGCTGGCAGGAGTTTGGGATGCTGCCCCCAGGCAGTGCTGAGCCTCACACCTCTGGCTCATCCCACTGCACCCGTGGCGAGGCCACCGGACCTGCCCTCACTCCGCAGCCCCAAGGCTGCCCAGCGCCCTCTGGGTGAACCGCACCCTCTCCCATGTCCAGTGCTATTCTTCTGCCAAAACTGTTTTTTGCCTTGTGGGAGATCAAAGGAGAATAAACATCTCCATCTTCCCTCCGAACATATCCAGCCTAATATGCGTGGTATTTTTATTGTGGAAGGGAGCGATTTGTAAGAAGAAATGAAAATCTCCAGCGTGTCAGCTCATAGGAGCTAATGATGTTTACACAGACATACCACACTGATGGAATAGTCCCAACATCCCCTTCTAGAGGGAGGGGAAGGGGGGAACAGGAAAAAAAAGGAGAAGTGGG
>WEIT01001049.1:109720-144845 GCA_013389985.1 Dryoscopus gambensis | reverse complement strand
AAGGGAGAGAGAGCGGCGAGAGGAGTGACCCAGGCTCCCCTCCCCCGGCTCTTTCCTGCGCAGCAACCTGTACTTGACCCTCCCGAGCCTGGCTCTGCTCAGCCTCCATCCCGCCCCGCCGGAGCCGCAGCGCTGATACCAGGCAGCTGATGCGCCGCTTCATCCAAAACACACACTTGGGGGAGGCGCACGCCCACGCCAAGCTTCGGGGGGGCTCCGGGGCCGCGGAGGGACGCGGGGGGCCGGCACCCACCTTCCTCCCTCCCTCCCGCCGGGCCGGGCCGGGATGTGCCGGGCCGCCGCCGCTGTTTGCCAAGCACTACAAGTGGCGGGGGAACTGGGTCCACTTCAGGGTGGAAATATTTCGAATGCTTCCTGGGATGGAGATGGGGGAGAGGCCTCCCGGCCAAAATTTGCGGGAGGAGAGACCGTCTGCCCCGGCCCGGCCCCCTCAGCCCCTCCCAGCCCGTCCATCCGCACAATTTGAAGTTCAAATTCACGCTTATTTGGGTGGGGTGCCTGGAGCACGCTGGGAACAGGGATCCCTTGGTGCCACTGGTCCCTTTGCTTTCCTATCCCATCCTTTCATCCCTCCGTGCATCCATGGGTGCATTAGATCACCTTTGCTGGGGGCACGTCCCAGTGGATGCCAGCTTCCTAGAGCAAGAAACACGGGAAGGGATCCCTAGAAGACCTTACGCGGTTAAAAAAGGCAAAGGAAACAGAAGGTGAAAGGTCTCAGAGTTGAAAAAAAAAGAACCTTATGAGTCAAATTTTCACATTGTCAGAGTCTTTCAGCCTTGCTAGTTCCAAGTTGTTGCAGTGTTGTCTAATCCCTGCTATCCAGATTTCTGCTGCAGCTCAAGGGGGAAGCTGGAGTGGACGAGTCCAGCAGCAGCCATTCTCTACCTGCTCCAACTGTATGTTTTCCTCTATCTTTGTGCTGGGGAAGAACTATTAAAATGCATTTCTGTGAGTCATAAATTCCACTGTTAAATACTTCTTTTTAAATGCCTGTGATGTAGACAGTTTCCTTGGATTTTGCCACAGATCTCACAGAAAATTCTCAGAGAAAAGCCTTTTCTGTTCTCTTTCTTTTTTTCCTTGTTTTGTTTGTTTGGGTTTTTTTAACTTTCCAGTCCCATTGTTTCCTGAAGTACAGGCTTGCTTTTAGCAACAGACCAGGTTGCTCTGGACTGACCTGTTTCCCTCAGAGCTGATTCAAAGCCCCTGGCTGGGTCAGGGCACCAATGGAAATTTTAGACTGTGCACAAAACAGAGCGAGGCTGCAGGGAAGCCAAAGTGACAATTAATTTATTTTTTAAATAGCACGATGGGTAAAACTGTGTGGAGTATCTCCTCAGCGATGGAACTGCCGAACCCTACACACCTCATACACTGATCAGTCTGTAAGCCTCCGATGCTGGTTCACGGGCCCACATTTGGAATGATGCTGCTGGTAGAGAAGCTGATCCCAGGGCAGTCAGGGATTGGAGGGGATGTGTTTATACCCAAGTGTTATCTGAGCCTGCTCACAGAATGCATTGTGGTGTGCATGTGAGATAGCTGCTTTTCCACACTGAGAGCTGAGAAGATTGCTAATCTCCTGAGCTTTGGAGCCAGGCAGTATTTAACTTTTTTCTCCTTCACAGCTTCCATAGAAAACACAGATTTCAAACCCAGCCTCTGTCCTGAGTTACTATTGTCTTGGTGCATCCCTTAAGACAGGACAAGAGAAATGTGGTGGAACAAACTGCCACAGTAGATCTTGCCGTAGTGTACCCAGTCAGTCCTCTGGCATGGCCAGGTGCAAGCAGCTGTGAAAATAGCTGTTGAGGGAAACAAGTACTGCCCAGTTCACCTAGGTCTTGGGATATGGCTAAATGGTTTTATTTTCTCTGAAGTCAAGAAACTGTCCTCAGCATTGAAGCCTGCATTATGTTTTTAAAACAGCATTATTGAAGGCTGATAACCATATAGGGCAGCTCAAGCCTGAAACACCACAGAGTCACGGGGTGATGAGTTTTGACTGTGTAGGGGATGCAACCACAGCACCTTTAGTAGGCTGTCCAGTACTTTCTCTGATTTACCTGAGCTAGTGCCTCTGCACATATTTGCTCAGGAAAAGACTCTAGACTCTGGCTTCGGACAAAAGAGCAAACTCATCTGGAACTGTAAAAAAATGACACCGTTATTTTTCTCCTTAAGAAATGTCAGCAAATGTGTGCTAAATGCCCAGTGCTGTGGTTGTAACCATTATTCTCATGAATGCCCTTACAGAAATAATGTGGTTATCGGTCCGGTTGTCTGTCTATGATTGTGTGACCCATAGCTGGGCTTTGCACTTCTCTACAGTTCCCCTTATCCATAAGCTTTCCAGTTTTTCAGATTTCTAAGTAAATACACTCCAGAGTAAAAAAAAGTCAAGTAGTTCTATTTAAAGGCAACCCCTGAGTAAAACACACTCAAAATGAGATAGATTGAAGTGCTTTGATTTAAATCAGATCCCAAGGCTCCTGATTCTCCCTTCTTTAGACACATCATAGAGCACCTCTCCGTGTACAGTGTCCCAGTGTTGGTCACCTCACTGGTGAATAGCCTTGATTTTGTGCTCCACTTGAAAGCAGGTAAAATCACTGTAGTTTTTCTCATGTAAGAAGACATCATCCTGAATGAGGTATAAGGAAACAAAAAGACAAAATGCTGCTTACTAGAGAAAAATGCATATCAAGTTTCCCTCCCATTTAAGACTTTGTTTTCCGTGCATAACCTGATGCTAGATGCTGCTTGGATTATTGTAATGGCTGCATGCAAGGCTGAGGAATACCTTGTTTCTGCCCTCCCTCTTCCCCAGTTTTTCCCCATTTTCACCTTTGTCTTCTATTTCTTTCACTGCAGGTTCAGAAGCTCAGTTGTAACTTACGTTGTTGACATTACATGTTTGCTAAGTTTGTGTATTACAGCACTCATGCAGCTCCAGTTTCATTCAGGTTTCCCTATGTGCTTTTTCCCTTTTATCTTTGGCCCTATTAATGTGATTGCTCTGTGACAACACTTGCTGGAAGTTGTACAGGAGGGCTGGAGCAACCCGTGTTTCCCGGTGGCTGCCGAACGAATGCTGCCTTCGCAAAGGCACTGGTACCATACCCCAGCAGGAGAGAGCAGGAGAGCCCGTGCTGCTCTCCTGCCACCTTCCCATGCAGTTATCCAGCTCAGCTCTGCTCCTGGCAGGGAGATATGTGTCTTCCTTGGGGACCTCAGCTGGCCCTGTTAAGGATACCCCAAAGCAACCCAAAAAACCAGACTTTTGCAAATGGGCAGGTTTGCCTTCTATTTATTTCCCCTTTTATCTTGCTAGAGAGGGATCATCAGCATGCAGGCAGTATCTAACACTCCCAGATAAACTGCATCTGTACAGGCTCATTCAGACACAGGCTATAAATACCCTCTGCTTGTGCACAGACTGCCGTCACGCTCCCTAGGTGCCTCCTCCAGGGCAGCCCTTCCAAAAGGTTTTTGGAAAGATCCTCGTGTGTGCCCAGACCGTGCTGGGATGAGACCTGAGATCTGTGATTAGCAGTGTGTGAATGCTGCTGCAGCAGAGGCATCAACCATTACCTTCTCCATTTATACCTATATGGTGTCAGTGCTGTGATTTAGGTAAGTTCCCTGTCAGCTGGGACATAAATTACAGCCAGCACTCTGGCGCAGGACTCTGGGAGCCATTCAGGGCATTTCCCTTTCCAGAGATTTGTTTCCTCCGGAGCAACTCGCTAAAGTAATGCCTTCCTCCTTCCCACTGCCCTCAACTTTATGGTAAAGACACTGTTAACCTGGTGCTGCCCTTCTCTTAATCCTGACATAGAAAAATGGATCAGGACGTGAAGGAAGAGTTAAATAATTAATTTAGAGGTATCTCATTTTCCAAATCTTGCCTAATCCGGCTTTCCAGTTTAGCGTTCATTTTCCCCACCCTTTTGTATATACCAGTTTCAGCCCTTTATCTCTCCCACTTCTAAATATTTTACTGGGGTTTTGTTTTATACAGCTGAGAGGAATGCTGTTCTGATAAAACAGGGCTATAATCTCCTCAGGCTGCATTTCCTTAGTTCCCACTCTTCATCTGTAGCTTTTAAACAAAAAATCTTTACTAGATGAAAATAAAGACGGTGAATTTCAGTGGTACATTTAATAATTCATAAATCAAATGAAGTTCAAACAGGTTCAAAGTTTAAAAGTTTAAAAGTTTTGCTGAAGCTTTAAAGTTTAAACTGTCAGAGACTTTGACAAAAAACTTTTCCTGTCTGGAATATTTAAGATTGTTAAACCATATTACATGCATGGCTATTGCTATATTTTTTCAACCATAAGTTGTCTTCTAAAAGAATATTAATTTTATGTTGTCTTTAAACAACTAGTACATATGCAGTACAAAGAAGCATTTCATTAGGGTAAAGAAGATCACAGCTATGTAACCTGCATATTACACACTTTTTTTTTCAGGCCAACTTACTTTGGCCAGCAAGAAATCACTTGATTTATTAATGCTGCTACATGCTAGAGGGGTAGGAAAGGTCTCCTTTTAATGGCTTGGCCATTAAAAAAGAAGAATTCAGGCGAGTATACGTAACTGCAACGTCTGAAAAGCATTAAGTTTTATGCATGGTGTCCTTACAAACTTTGGCAAACATTGAAGAACTCTTTCTGTTCTTGCTTATACCAATATCAATATCAAAGTCTAAATGCCATTGAAACCAGTGAATTTTTATGTGGTTGTATTTATGCCGACTTAATTTCATTAATGTATGCAAGGATCCTTTTATTCACATTTTTATAATTTCCACAGCATTTAAAGTATTTTCAGAAATGTATTCATTTCATTCATTGCATTTCTGAATGCATTTGTAGCTCTAAATGAGATTCTGTGAAAGAAATATGTTATAAGTAGCACATTAGGCAGATGCTCCTACGTAAAAAGAGGAACGAATTTCCCTTAGGGAAAAACTGGCGTGGTATCAGAGGAACCTCACCAGCACACAGTGGCTCTGGCCCAGGCTCAGCTCAGATGTGAGCACCACCAGTAAGCCTAGAATTTGACATCTTTCCTTCAGTAAAAATAACACACACTCTATCTGTCATTATTAGCCTCTAAAATTAATTTTGATTCCATGAATGAGCTCATGATGTAAGCTGTTTGTTATGGTAAAAGCAGAAACATTAATAGCTTTAAATGGTTTTAACTGAGAAAAGTCTGATAGATAGGGCAAATGGAAATAGGCATGATAAGTCCCTTAGTTTCTCAGGGAAATCAGGACTGGAGAAGACAAAGTAAGGGAGAAAGTCAATCCACAGTTCCTGATGTAGCATAAGGTGGTAATAAGAAATATATGTCTCAGAGCACTTCTAAAACAGTTATTTTTGACTCTAAAGCAGACCAGTTGCAATGCTGAAAGTTCAGCAGAGAGCAGAGTCATGTTCTTCCATCAGTCAGGAATCCCTTACTCCTTCTAGTAAGTGCAGACTTCTTCCAGCAAGCAGCAGGGAATGTTCTGCACATGTCACAAGACTTGCCTCCAGCCTCTCCAACTGCCTCGTCCTCGCTGAAGTTAACAGTGAATAAAGGACAGTTTCCCAGCATCCTACTCCAGTGGATTTCCATCACCCCCAAGGGCTCATTGGGATAGCATGTGAACTGTGGTATGAATGAACCGCAATATGGGCTTACAAAGTGTTGTTCTGTCTGCCAGATCATTTACAAAAAGTCAATAAAAGAGAGATACAAAACTCACCAAATGAAGTTATTTTAAAACATGCATTCATGGAATAGTGTTCAATCAATGCAATTAAGAAACCTTGGCAAGCACCCAGGCCTGGGTGCCCAAAAGTTCATCTGATGAGTAGTAGTGACAGAACCCAGAATGCAGAATTAAGGGTTAAAAGTGAGCATATCATGAGGGATGTACTTACAAAGTGCAGTCCGGAAATCTCCATGCTGAGCTGGAAGATGCCTGTGGGCAGAAAGCACTACCATAAGGTGAATACAAACCTTAATCCACCAACTCCGTGCCACCCAGGGAGATTAGATATCTGCCTTAGGGTCAGTGATAAGGTGCTGCTTCCCCCACAGGGACCTGTTGAAGCTGAGTGTCTGCAGATCTTCAATTATGGGTCTCTAGCAGCTGAATATATATTTTCCATCTCACAATTTTGGGCTTAAAACCTCGAGATCTCTTTGTTCGTTTTGGAGATGCCACTTCAGCATAATAACATGACTTGGCAGTGTCTCGCCCATAATGATTTTGATCTCATTTCAATGATAGTTGAGCGTCATCAACTTGGAACTGACTTACTTTTTCTGCTAAATGCCAATGAATTGATGAAGGACTCTTTTATAACTTGCTGCCTGGGAAGAGGCAGTAGTCATCTTATGACAAGGGTATAAATGAATCACAATTCATGATTTCTGTTAGCTAAAGAGTCAAATAAATAGGTTGTATGGAGCTTTTTATTTCAGTGACTACTAAATGGTATGGCCACTACCCCAGATGCTTCGTGCTGGTTTTGCAAAATGAAAAGCCTCCACAAGCCCTGCAGCAAAGGGAAACCCAGCAGCCATACAAACAATGCTACAAGATATCTTATGCCTAATTTCCATGCCACAGCTCTTTGGGGACTTCTCTGCATTCTTCTGGTGACTTGTCTCTTTAGTACCCTCCCTGCGCTGCTCATCTAGGAAGAAAAAGGACTCATTACTGCACAAAAATGTGGGTAGGGCTGCATCAGAAGGGACATTTTCACCAAGGTTCGCTAAACTATCTTGCCTTGGTGAAAGAGCGAACCCTCATATTCCTTTTTCAGATTACAGCTTATTTGTTTAGTGTCTTTAAAGATTTAAGGCAACTTGTGTCCAAGGCTGAACCAGGAAAGAGTCCTCTTAAGTCCTGTAACAGGCACAGTGACAGAAAGCACAGAAAGCATGAAAAAAGCTGTAATTGTGAAGAAGTCCCGGCAACATCATTTGCAATTGTTACCAGCTTGGGCAGGGCTCTCGGACAGGTCAGGATGCAGATCCAGTAAGGTCAGGGTTAACAGCTTAGGGATGAGTAAAAGGCTGGCCCTAAGAACTGCTACACAAATTACTTTCTTTCAGCATGTTGGATGAGGAGACTAATCTGGTCAATCTTGGAAGAATAAATAAGGGAAGTAACTTCCCATGCACTATCCAGGACCCTGGTACCAGGCTGCAGAAAAGAGAAAGCAAGCACCTGTTTGCTGGCCCTCAGGGGCACTCAGTTTCCTCAGGGAAATGTTTTTTAAGAAGCCTGAAAGCTCCTTCATCATATACTCCCTGCTTTTAGTGCTAGTAGCATCCACCTAAAGAAGTGTGATGCTGCAGGAGGACAGGACCTAGCCCTCCTGTCCGCTACTGTTTCCTGCCTATTTGCAAGGCCCAGATCTGACCGATTTCACCAGATCTTTTGCCTTCATGCAGCAGTGGTTTTGCAATGCCCCCCGGTTGCTGATGCAGCAGGAGAGCAGCAGGAGACTGAGGAGCCAAAGTGGTCCTTGAGTAAGTGTTTTTGAGGAATTCTCCTCAAAGCTACTCTACTCACAGTCGCCGCCGCTGGAGTGAGTCTGGGAATGTTCCCTGCACCCAGGTAAGGAGCAGGAGGAGCTCAGCTCTGCACTTGCTGCTGGAAAATTTCACAGTGCCCAACTTTCAGCTGGCTCCTGGCATTTAAAAGAGTTGAGGGGTGGGACAGTTCCAAACTGATGAGGAAGCTTTGGATGTCCATGAATGAGTCCTGTTACTCTAATGCCCCAGCAGATATTGGCAATTAACTGAGAGGTTTGTGTGATGTGGGCTTTGGAGGATTACAGTCTTTTCCACTCCACATGTTGAGACAGAGCTGTGCCTTCTGACTACTTTTAATGAAGAAAATGCCTGAGGTCTTGTTTTGAAAACACTTAGCCTATTTTAATATAGGAGACCTCTTGGTTTTGAAGGTTTCCTGGGAAAAAAGATAGGTTTCCTGGGAAGAAATTGGATTTTACTGGCCTTCTCAAAGGAAATTTTAAAAAGGGAAGGCAAGGCAAGGCAAGGCAAGGCAAGGCAAGGGAGTCATGCACTTTGTAACCACTATACTTATGTGACAAAACCAAACAAAAACAAAGCCCCCAGTATATTGAGAAAAATCCATCAAATCTGAGACAAAGAAGAATGCAGCAAGAGAGTTTTTGGGATCTGGCCCTAAACCATAATAAAGCATGGAGTGCCTTATTATGCCAGCTTATACTATTGTATTTTAGCAAGGAAATTGTATGTAATGATGTTAGGTTAGGGTTTGGTTTTGTGCTATATTACTACTGCAGGGCAACCCAGCTCATACCCAAAGACCTCTGTGTCATGAGACATAGGAAGAAGCTGAATTAAGGAGAAAAAATCTGCAGAAAAAGTTGCCACAGAATTTTTGTGTGCCCTTTACTTGACTGAGCCATAAGAAGGAGTAAGAAGAAGGTGTCAGTGAGCAGGGCAGGGTCTGAGCTGTCCCACCAGAAATACCCTGGCTTGTCACCAAAAGGGCTGGTGCACAGGGAACAGTGTAGAATTTCTCTAACCCCTCCCCACACCTGCAGAATTCATCGCTTCATTACATCCTGGGGGAAACGAGTGCCACCATTTCATTCTGAGTTTCTGCAGGAGAAAAGGATCCACCCTTGTTTATCTGCTGCTGGACTTTACCCCGGGTGTATCTGACGAGGGGTTTGCACTGCCATCTGCCCGGGAGGTTTCACTGCTGTGGAGGGGTGGGCAGGTCTCATCAGCTTCAGGGAGGGCACCAGGACTGTGATATGCTGCTCTTCTGCCTGGCCCCAGCCTTGGCCTCACACAAGCTCAGGAGGTGCTCATCCAGCTCTCTGCCAAGCTGCTTCATGGAGCTAGATCAGCCCAATACTATTGACTTGATTTGTTTTCCAGCCTGTGAAAAGACATAGTAGCCAAGGTCTGTCTTAGGTCAGTTTAGGCTGCTCTGGGTGTGCAACTTTAGTTCTAGGAATGTGATAGCTGTTCCCATTTCACTTTTTTCACACCAGTCACTTTTCTGTAAATTAATGTCATCTTTCTCAGCAATTATCTGTGTTCCCGCTGGATGCACATAGATTTCCAAACACAATTCTCCTGAAGATTGCTGGTTTAACCTCCCTGCAGTGCTGCCAGTTATAGCAACCTTTGGTCCCACATGCTGAAAATAACCTCCTGAAAGCAATGGATTCCCTGCAGAGTCATGCTCTCTACAGCATTATCAGGAGCTTGCTTGCAAATGCCACCAGCAACCCCACACGTCCGGCTACGTGAGCTCATTAAAGCCGGTGACACCAAACCAGGGGCAAGCCCTGGAGTTTGTGTCCCCCCAAGGTCTGTCTCCTTTTTTCATCAGGAGAGTTTTGCCAGATCTTCTGGCCAGGGCCTGTGGTTTTGGAAGAGGAAACGTTATTTGTCTCATAATACAGACATCAAATACAAACATGGGAGCTGCAGTTCCTGGCATGAAAGCTTTTTGTAACAATTTGCTATCCAACATGCTTATAATTAATGAGGGCTGTAGCTACTATTTTTAGTACAGCTAAAATGAGCTATAAGTTATTAGAGAGAGACATGTTGTGTAACATGTGACTAATGTACCATCTTACCAAGAATTTGTATTAGATTGCTGAAAATTGCAGGGAAATTATTTCCAGAGTATTCCAACTACTCTGAATGCTCTTTGAATGTGCAGCAATCTACAGCTTAGCTGGCTTGACTGGCTAATTATGTCAAAGCCTTCAGAAAATTAAATCACTATAATGTAAATTCAGTCTGCATCTTCTTGCAAGAAAGATGTGGCCAAATGTATTTCAGGTGTGACAAAATTTAAGTCATTGAAATTACTTGCAGCAAGAGGTGGAAAATGGAAATTGGAGAAGGTTACGAAAGGTAGAATTGATGAAATAAGACGTTTGATTTACTGGGGTAATTAGCCTGGCTGTTAAAACCTGTCTGGGGCAACAGGGGCAGAGGTACCCTGAGCCTGTGAGCATTGGGCAGAAGTAGAGGAAGCTGACATGAGGGGGAGGCATCTGAAACCCATGTGGGTCCTGGGAGAAAGTCACCATCTCAGCATGCATTTGGGTTTTTCAGAGTAGGGTTTCATCTCTGTGCCTGCAGAGGTGGTTGAGCATCTTGCACAATTTGCTTCTTATCTGCCTTTGCTTAATTGCACCATCACTTATTCAGCATCAAGTCCCCACCTTGGAAAATGGAGAGACAGAATCTAGCTCTCTATGTATCTGATCCACCATTTCAGTACCAGCTTCCCAGATACATGCCAAAAAAACCTCAACAAAAACCTCCCTCCCACACCCCCACACCCTCTCCCCGCAGCAGCAACCCCAAGCAACACCATTCTTTTATAAGAAGTAGCATAAAACATTTTTTCTCTCTTCTCTTGAGTTGGGGCACATTCTTCCCTACATAATGATGTTGTTTTCTTGTCTGGCAATGTTGTACACACTGTCACAGCTATTTGCTATGCAATTCAATTCATAAAAGTCAGCAACCTGTTGAAGTGATTAGCCGTATTTGCTTAAGAGACGCCCAGTACTGGAATTGCAGGGAGAGTGCATTGCAGGTCGGAGTTACAGTATTGACCAGGATCTGGGGGGGAAGCTTGTACAATCACATTACCCATTCCTATTTATGACTCCTAAGCTAGTTAACCTTAATACAGCTGCTCTTAAGAGATACAGATGGGAAGTAACTCTGTATAAACTGCATACTGTATAAAGTTTATGTGCAATCAAGTTGAAGATGGAAAGATGGGGGAGTGGATCCTTGAGATGCAGCTTACTTTAGCTGCTAGGCAAAAGCACTGGCCTTGGCTGGAGCATCAAGTGTCTCAGTCGAGACATCAACATGTTCTTGAGAGAGTGCTCCAGCAAGGAGTATAAGGTCACCAGCACTGGCTTGGTGCCTCACTGCCCAGAGGATTTTTGTCCGTGCCTGGAGAATTTTTGTCTGCATCTTCTAGGCACTTCCCAGTAGAGTGACACAATGTGAGGCATGTTTGGCATACGTGTAAGAGGCAAAACATGCAGGGAATCTGTGTGACTTTACCTTCACCAGAAAGTGAGACAATGGTAAAAAGAGCAGGTATTCATTATGGAAGAAAAAAAAAATCCCTGTGATGGAGCACAGCCTTCAGAACACAAACTGGACAATAGAAATGGCAGTGGGATTTTTCAAAACATGAAAGTAACTTAGCAACATATATTTATTTCCTGTTTTAGAAAAGGTGCTATGAAGGCATGAATTCCTAGGAGATGAATCATATATGAAAGACACCCATTGTTTAGCTTTGAAATTGCATGTGGAATACCAATGAGATAATTCTGCATATGTTCTCCTCCATTCATAAAGACCTGGCACGCTGATCACCTAGCAGGTGTGCATCCAAACAGAGGATGAAGCTGGAAAGTCCTTGTGAAAGAGCATTTGATGTCTTTCCTCTCACGTTTCTGTTGGCGGCACAAGAAGTAGCAGCTACAGATGCATCTTACTGAAAAGTAATTCCTGTCCAAGAGATAATATTAGTACGTGAGAAAACTGAAATTAGAAATTTCCTCTGTGTTCTTAGTTTAGTAAGCAGTCACATAATAACTTACTTCCAGGAGTTCAAAACCAAAAGATGATGCTTATTACAGTGTTGTTTCTGTTTGGGAAAGTGTAAAGCTCAGTGATTCAGGATTTATGTTTCAGGGAAATCAAAGGAAACTCAAACTTTACAAAGGCAATTTCAGGTTTTTTCTTTACATGAAAACCTTTCTGTTTTCACAGTGACTTTCAATTTTCAAAACCAGCAACACTTTTTCAGAAAAAGTCAAGTCTGAATGGGCTTCATTTTATGGGCTGCATTGGTGACATTTATTGTGCAGCTATAAGCACAAGATCTTTAATGGTCTTGAGCAAGCTAAACTCTGTAACTCTGTCCGTAAGTGTACAAATATTGTTCCACCCATGTTGAAAGATATTTATTGACACTTAGCAATTTATGTGAGGTCATCGACCTTTAAAACAGGTCTCTTTTTGAAAATGTTATTGCTGTGTTACATTACTTGACGAAAAATAATTAACTATCTACATCATTTAATGACACTGCCGAACTACCAACAGTAAGGTGAAACAGAAATATGAGACCTTAGAAAACTCCACTTGTGGCTCATTGAGCCTTATTTTTCAAAAAGAGAACTTTCTTTAAAAAAGAAAAAATCCAGGAAAGTATAAAAATGTCCTGATGCTATTCCTGAGTGATTTGCATGGGCCAGTAACTGCAGTATTTGCATTGCTTCCTAACCTTTAATATATTTGTCCTCCCAACACCTTTGTGAGAGAGCGAAAGGACATTTTTGTCTTTCAACAGATGGATGTTTGAGACATGGAATAGATAGGAGAGGACAGGGTGTCTGGGCACATCTTTAGTCCTCTCACATGATGCTGTCTGTGGCATCACAATGGGAAAATTCCCTGTGGCAAATACTTGACAGAGAAGAACCGAGCACTGCAGCTTAACGGGTAAATTATGAAGCATGGAAGCACAGCCAGCAATAAGACTGTGCTCTGGAATTTTAGCAGTTGATAACAAATAAATATGATACCTTACAGCTGAGTGATGCTGTGGAATAATACGCTTTTTAAGATCTCACAGACTGTTCAGTCTCATTGGCTGTCTTAAAATGTGTGAGAAAATGCAATCTTTTCAGATTTCAGAGTTTTCTTTATAAACTTGTACTTACAGTGAAAACAGCAACTTAGCCTGTCTTTTATATTTACCTTCTTACTTGCAGAATTAATAACCCAGTTTTAAGTAACAAAGACTGATCCCTCCCTGACAGCTTCAATCTCCCTGTCTCCAATGAAGATGGGAGATGGTTCAGCTCAGGGCAGAGACACAAGCAAGGGACTGGGAAAGAGAACTGAGCATTTCTCTTGTGTCTTTCCTTGCCCCATAGCTCAGGCCAGCTTTATGTGTCAGTAGCTCTGTATCCAGTAAGAGAGCTCTGCAGCCATTTAGAAAATCAATCTCCAGGGTTTCTGGCTTGCTCAATTCTCTGCAAGTTAATATGCACACAATTTCACAGGTGATTTCAACCCAAGCCACTAATGATGGTAATAAATGTCCTCCAATTTTATTAAGTCAGATGTAATTGGATATTTCAAAACAATAAGAGGAATGTGACAGATTAGGTCTATGAAAATGTAAGATTAAATTCCTCTTTCACTTGTGGCAACTCTATTTGAGTATCACAATTGGTGCCTGTGTACTACTGATTTATCAGTATCTATTTATAGAGATGGACTATCTGTGCACATATTTGACAGACTTGAGTACTTTTAAAAGCAGAGTTTGCCTTGTTCTCTCTCAAAGGAAATGGGAATTCATCACTCTCCTAGCACACACCCCAGAGGCTGCAGCAAACACTTTGCTTTGGGAGGCATTCCTTGTTCTGCCTGTGCCCATCAGCTGGACAGCACTTGCAAAGTGAAACCTGCTCTTTTTGGCTGCGTTTAAAGGGAAGAAAATCCAACCACAGGATTGCACATGTTCATGGGAAATGGATAGCACTGCTCTGATCATAAAGCATGGTCTGAAGGAAGGAGAAGGGAGCATGTGTGTATAGTGGTGGGTATTAAAACTGACTTTTGGGTATTCTGGAGACACTCAGTGCCCCCTGCCTGCCTAAGCCACGAGTCTTTTCCCAGTGACTAGACACTAAATAGATACTGAATAAGAACCACAGAGACCCCAAAGCCTTCACATCTCTGAAAGAATCAAGTATTATTGACGTGGAAAATGGGAACAAGAACAAATGCGTATTAACTTCAGGGCTGACAGGCTTTTACCTCAAAGTTACAGGGGCAGCAGTGACTGACATAAAAGGACGAACCATTTAGAAGATGTTAATGGAAGTATTTCTCTGCAAGAGCCAAGCTGGTGACAGGATTCAATTTTGAAGGGGAGGGCTACTGGGACTGACTTAAAAAATATTGATAGCTGTGCAAAGCTAATCCTACACAGGTGTCAGAAAAGACCTGCATAGTGCCAAAAGCATATGTACATTTTAAGAGAGTCACATTTTAGATTCACAGAGTCATACCAGCTGGAAGGGAGCCCTGGAGGTTGCTGGCCCAGCCTCCTGGCCAAAGCAGGGTCACTGAAGCACTGAGTTGTAGATAGGAATCAAGGTTTGTCAGACTATTAGTTTATTCTACTGAGCGTCCTAGAAGAATTAATAGAAATGGAAATTACAGCTTGATAAGAAGTTATATTATTTAACTTATCCAAAGTCAATGAAAGTTGGGAATTACTGAGCTTTATTAGGCTGAAAAAGAAATGAAGCAGTAAACCAAGGACGTTGTGTGGCAGTGTGGCATACACTCTGTGCTCCTCCACACCAGCATCCTGCCCAGGTCTGAGATTCCACTGCCTGTAAAACAACCACAAGAAATACTAAAATGCATGAGCAAATGCCCAGTGTCACTGTTGAGGCATCTACATGACAGTCAGTTGGAGCAAGTGCTTTCAGATGAACTGGCTGTCTTATCTAGGGGTAAGTCATAACATCATCAAGTTACTTTTATGCTCAAGATGATGAATCATTTGAAAGAGTGTCACAGAAGAAAGTGAGCCTGGATCATCATCTGTCAAATCCATTTTAACATTCCAAGCAGGAAGGACTTACCGTCACTTATATTATACTTCAAACAATGACGTGGCTGAGGACTCCATGTACAACTCAGCAGAAAAAAACCCCCAAAACCAAAAACCAACAACCAACCCTCTAAAGAAAACTTATCCTGAGGGAGTTTGGTAGCAGATAAATATCATAATCTGAATTCCTGCCCAACCCCTAGCAAGTTTTTATTATTTATAATGTAATAAACTTACAGCAAGAAAAGCTAGGAATTGTGTAACTGTTGGGCTTTTTTAATATCTTCCTTCATTTTAACCACTGTTTTGATATGGCATATGCACAGATTTGTATTACTGAAGTCCAAGAGCACATTGATCAATTTGTGCCTGAGATATGAATCCTTTAAGATCCTATGCTGAATGCAGAGAAGGTAAAATTTTTGCAGCAGGAAAGAAAAAGCAGCTATAGGGCTGATCATTTAAAAGACTAAATCTTTGTTCCTCTTCCTTCAGGATGAGCTGCTCTAGCCAAGAATATTAACCTGAGTAACAAAAGGGATGGCTGAAGAGGAAGTGCAAGATGAGGCTTAACATCCTCCAAGCCTGAACCTAAAGTACTTTCTGCAGCCGAAGCTGCTATTGTTGCTGAAAAGGCTGCTGTGAGTTCAGGGACACTGGAGCCTTTATCTATATTGCTTTGTCTGTATCACTTGAAATTCAAGGAGAATAAATTACTGAACTCACAGTGTGAACGGAGTATCTTGTCATATGGGAACGCCCAGAAGATGCTCTCATATGCATCTTTATGAAGGCTCATATTTTCCTGCCTGAAGGATTCAATGCTTAACAGGAAGTGTCCTTTGAAAACTCTGAAAATATTTGAATGTCACCTAGCCAGATCACTAAACAGCTGTGCTGTCCAGAGGAGTGGGAGGGACTGGAGTGGCCAGCCACGGTGCCAGTGGCCAGGGTTGCAGTGCCTGGGTCAGCTGAGCCACAGGAGACCTCAGAGCTGAGAAACTGTCTCAGCTTGCATAGCCCACCATCCCCATGGGACAGTGCATCAGTGCATCTTTCTCTTCCCTCTGGGGAAAATCAGAGCCTTTGCTCAGGCCCAGTTGCATCTTCATCAGTGTTGGTGAAGTACTGAGCCAAGGACTGGCTGAAGATCTGCCTGGTGGAATTGCCCCAGTGTTGGAGCACACAGGTGTTTGTCCCAGGGTGCACCCATGGCTGGCAGGGAGAGACCTGCTGGCATCCTAACTGTGATGCTGCACACTTCTGGGCTCCTTACAAACATGCCAAAATGGGAAAAATGGTTACTTATGCGAATAATAGCTGACCTTCTGGTCAGAAGAACATGCTATCAGGCACAAATAGGCAACCTAATGCATGGATTTTTGTTTTCACTACCCTCCTTGCATTAAAGAATGCATTTAAGGCTCAGAGAGTGTTTCCCACAAAGGCAGAGGGCAGTGGGTTAGTGGCTTCCTTCCTTAATGGGAGTGTGGGGCTCCCTCGACTGTGTCGTGGCAGGGGGCAATGGAGGAAGGAAGCGGATAACACACAGCCATCCTGCACGCACCCAAGGGGCACAGAGCAAGAGTCAGAGGTTGTGAGCTGTGAATATCTTGGTTCAAGAATAAAAGCCAGGTGGTACCGATCTCCAGAAGTGGCCAGAGCTCCCCTCCAGAGCTGCTGCTGGATCTGTGAGAACCATGAAGGAGCTAAGACCCTCCTGCACCTCTTGGGCAGCACTTGCTGTCCTGCCTTCCAGCCATTCTGTCATCCAGCCATCTTGCCAGCCATCCAGCCATCCAGCCATCCAGCCATCCTGCCTCTCACCTGAGCCAAAGGGCCAGACTGTTCAGTGAGTGGCCAGTGTGCTGTGGATGAGAAAATCCTGAACAGGAGACAGACAGAAAAACTTCAAAATGGAGATAATTAGTCAGCTGATACTCTCCTCCCTCCCTAAACCCTTCAAGGAAACAGTTGTATCCACAGTTTTCCACTCCATCTGTGGTTGCACACCTATTATCTGTCTTAAAAAGAAGTAGTGGTGTCAAGTCAATGTGCCAGTTATTATCTTCTAGATATAAGCTTGCTTCTGTGTTCAGCCTTACTATCAAATGAGCAGAGAAGAAAGCAACAGCCACTGGTTTTGGTGGGAAGCGTGTATTTCCCAACATTAGAGTTTCCTTTCTATTTTAAATAATACAGAGAACAGGAAAAACACTGTGCCCACAAAAATTGCAGTGAGTATTATAAATTAAGTATTATTCCAGTATCTAATTAGAATGAAATCTGAGGGAAATGACATAACATCTATGTAAAGTGAATTCAAAAATAAAACAGTCATTCACTCTTGTGTTACATCTTTCCCAAAAAAGTATACTAGATTAATTAAAGGATTAAAAGCAAGGATGAGGAAGAAAAGAAAGTGGGTGAAAGTGGCAACAAATGAACGAAAAAGGGAAAGACACTAAGCTCTTGTGCTTAAGTAGAGCCTTCCACTAGGCCACAAACTTGTGGGAGAGAGACTGACAACATTTCTTTTCAATTCATGTGTCTCATGGTTCAAAGATGAAACACTGGAAACATGTGTGCTCTTTTTTGCCCGGTTTAAATCACTTCAGGACAAATCCATCCCTGTTGTAAGTGGGTGTAACTCTGTTCAATCCAGTGGAGTTGCACCTGCTTACACTAAGGCGAAATTTGGCTCAGTTTGGATCCAAATTAACTCAACATTTGGAAGTAAAAATGAGAAGCTTGGCATACTCCTGCATTTCATCTGGAATCTCATAAAGCCTGAGATTAGTTTATCTAATAGATTTACAACTCAAAAAATGTTTTATTCTTCTATCAACTCAGTCCAAAACTCTCCCTTTCCCTGCTCCCTTCATCCTTCCTCCCTCCTCTCCCTGTGCGGGAGGATCGGTCCTGCCTTGGCCCCTGTTGTCCTGCTGCAGCCGGTGGGGAGCACAGCTAATAACAGCACGTCCTTTTTGATCTCCAAAGTGCTCCACAGGAGATTGTTCCTGTTGGTAAGGCTGGCCCTGCTCCACTCATCTGCCACCTTCTCCTCAGACAGTAAGGATGTGAGTGCCTGAGGATGAGGGACGCTTCCTGCACCGGCATTGCCAAGGACTGGCATCACTGAGAAAGAGGAAGTCTGGTTTCCTCCCTTAATCGCTAAAGAACTGGTACAGAGGCTTGTGTGGGGAGGAAAGTATTTTTTTTTAATTTTATTTTATTTTTAATCTTAGTACATCTATGATTTTTTAAGAGTCATAAGGGACAAGTAGTTAAGCCTGGAAACTTGTAAGCATTTAAAGGGATGTCTTTCAAAGAAATGCAAGCACGAGGAAATGTCAAAGATCCTCCACACGAAACCCACCCATTCAGAAAAAGCCTGAGTGAATAGATAGTCTGTGCAATGTGTTGGGAGAGTCAACAAACCCGCGGTTTCTCACAGGAAGGGGGAAATGAATTCCTGAATCAGGGATTCTCTCCTGAGGAGACCAAGCCCACAGCTCTGAGAAGTACAAAGTTACAGCCTGTTCATGCAGTTTCTTGCTTAGCCCTCCAGGAAGAGTACTCCAAAAAAGCACCCTGGAGCCTAAGAGAATCTGGCTCAACAGAGCAGAGGAACTTGTGTTATGATTGAAAATTACTGGCAAGACAGATTATTCTTTGCATTACACATTTGTCAGGTTTGAACATTGCTATACGTACACAGAGAGGTGTATGATAGCCTAGCGTTTCAGGAACAACCAAGTAAGCACATTGTCAGGACCCAGGAAGGGCTGTGAAACCACTGGAAACACTTGCAGATTTGGTAGGTGGTAGGAAACACTGCTTGGGGAAGAGGAAAAAACATATGGCTCAGATGGGAAGGTAGTGGTTTCTCTTAGATTAAGTACTTGCAGAGTCACAGAATGGCTGAGGTTGGAAGCAACCAAGGGTTTGGGGTGGAGTTCATTTTCTTCATGGTAGCTAATAGGAGACTGGAGCTTGGATTTGTGCTGGAAACAGCGTTGATGATTCAGGGATGTTTCTGTTACTGCCGAGCAGCACTTACACAGCCTCAGGATCTTTTCTCCTCCTCACCCCACCCCACCAGTGGGGAGACTGGGGGTCCATAAGAAGCTGGGAAGGGACACACAGCTGGCCCCAGCTGACCAAAGGGGTGTCACAGAGCATGTGGTGTCATGCTTAACTTACAGAGCTGGGGGGAAGTTGACCAGGGGCAGCTGCTTGGAGGCTGGCTGGTCATCAGTTGGTTGGTGGTGAGCAGTTGTTTTTCATTTGCATCACTTGACTTTTATGTGGTTTATTTCACTCTCTTTTTTTAAAATTTATCTTCCTTTTCACTATGCCATTGCTATTATTGTTGTTGTAATATTGTTGTTAATAATATTATTGTTGTTAAGTTGCTTTTATCTCAGCCCACAAGTTTTCTCACTTTTACCTTTCCAATTCTTCTTCCCCTTGTCTTGAGGGGTGGAAAGTGAATGAGTGCCTGTGTGGTGCTTGGTTGCTGGTTCGGGCTAAACCACAACAGTACCTCTGGAGGTCATCTGGTCCAACCCCTCAGCTCAAGCAGAGCCATCTCTAGATTAGTGTGTCCAGGACCATGGCCAGGCAGCTTTTGATATCTCCAAAAGGCTCCACAACCTCTCTCCACAAGCAATCTGTGCCAATGCTTGGTTAATACTGCCCTGGTAGAACCTCACAGCCCAGCATCTCTCCATCTTTCCATCACAGAACTCCCATTTCAGCCATGTCTCAGCCTAGCAAGGGAACTGAGCTGATGCCTTGTTTGTGTTGGACAGCAGGTGGGTCACCTGATGGGTCAGAGAGGTGCTGATCCCACCACAGGGCAGATGGTCCCATTGCTTCCCTTGTCAGTTGCATATTCCCATGACTGTGCAGGTTATATATACCCAAAACACAAAACCACAAACCACAAAATTCAAAAAATAATTTAGACTTTCTCCATGTGGAAAGAAAGCAGAAACTTGATGGAGTATTTTATGACTTTAATTAATAGACAGAGCCCGGTTGTCTCAGGATTCAGAGCAGCACCTCCTGGCAGATGTTTAAGAATCAATGTTCCCACCAGACCTTCATCTCTTGTGGAAGGAAAACAAGAGCACATCTACAAGCACAACTACAGCATCTATCCCAAATCTCCGCCCAATATGAGTTAGTCAAATGATCTACCTTGTCTTTGCTTGCATGCGGCTTTTGTCACGGTGTGTTTTTTACAAAGACTGCTTTATTAAACCTTTTTTATCAAGCAGAAGACAGGAGCTTGTTGATAGTGCTGTCCCTGTCGGGATAAGACTGAGCACATTATTTGTACAATGGTGAGGCTTGGCTTTTCTGAAGGAAGCTGTCAACAACTGCCATGAAAGCTGCTTGAAAGAAACCGCTATTTGCCTATAAAAATTTCGTCAGCAATGAAGAACCTACTGTAAAACCACAAACAGCAATCAGATCACCTTCCAGTCTCTTCTAGAGTTTTCCAGTTTAAAGCACACTGGATTATTTCCTAGCAGTACGTAAATAGCAGAGTTTGAATCAACAATGAGCTAAAGTAGAGCACAAAGAAACAGAGGATTACACCACCCAGGCCAGGGTAGTGAGAACCAAGAAACCTTTTACTGAAGCAGATGTAAATTCTTGTTTCATGAAAATAAGTGGGAATTTTGCCATTTACTTCAAACCTCTACACTCTGATCCATTAGAATTTGAACCTAAACACAAAAACACAGCACTGATACTTTGGACACTGAGGAGAACAAGATAAATTAGTCGTCAGCAGAAGTGAGATATTACATATTTTTTGGCTCTGTTTGGGATCTTCTGGAGCCGAGAACTTTGATAAGTATGCTTACTGTTATATTTTACTTTTTGCAGGAAACAAGCTAGTTTTTCATTTTTCCTTCAAATATTCAGAAGTGATTTTTACACTCAGTAAGTCTGCAATAAGAAGGATGAAAAGTCAAGTCCGTTGTGGTGTACCTTGGATGGAAGATTAGCAAGGATCAGCAAAAAAATTTTGAAGAACATATCAGATTGTTTATTCTATGATAATTCATAACTGGAAGCTAACTCCTGCAATGAAGAAATCAAGTACTTCTTCTCATTTTAAGTGATTTCTAGTATCTTTGAATTTTCTCCCTGTACATGGACTGGTGGCAAGATCCAATCAGTGAAACTCATAACAGCGATGAATTGTGTCATGCTATTTAATTTGTACGTAAAATGCAGAAAGGAATTTGTTCTTCTTGTCCTCTGATGACACTTACGTCGGTCGCGTCATCTAACTTGAGGTTCTTTTGTTTTTTATATTTCACCAAGGAGTGAAATAGAGCCATCAAGTTTCAGCTGTGACAGGAGCCCAGGCTCCATTGGAACCCCTTATTTTCAAGTCTGGAATTTACTCAGAATGCAGGAATACTTTTGTCTTTCCTGCAGATATCTGTGTGACAAGCCTATCAATGTGTACAGTTGCTTGTGATTCCACATGCTTGTAAAAATGAGCAATCCTCATAGCTGCCTGCAGCAGGTACTTGCTTTGTTTTGACTAGCTCCATTACTTATTTTCTTTTGTCTCCCATTCAGAGAAAAATAAAATTGCTGATAAACAATACTAAAGGAGGTGCTCAGAGTTGTGAATTAAAGAAGCTGGAAGGGAGGGGGAAATAACAGAGGGTAATTTTATCATATATCTTTGACCTGAAGCAATAATAAATATGAAGTCTGTACAATCAGGGGTGATGTTTTTATATACGTGTGATATTTTAGATTGGTTTGGGAGAGAAACACATAAAACTGATTGACTGGTGATGTGGCAGTAATTATGCAAATAGAGTTACTCGACCATAAAACACTTTAAAGAGGAGAAGGTAGTTCAATAACAAGTAAGCATAAAAAAATGTGGTTATTGCATCTATCCTAATGTCCTGACATCCCTCCTGCCAAAGCATGAAAGGAATGGATGATGTGTAAAAAAATTAAAACTTCATAAAATGTCTGATGAAGGTCATAAATAACTTTTCCTTATAAAAAATATGTCCCTAATTGTTGACTGTGTCTTTCTTACAATTTTGTTCAGTCTTGGGCAAAGTTCAGTTTTATTAGACCAGCCTTGTGCAGCAAACACACCTTTGCTCTGCTGCTTTACTGCTTTAATGGTTCATTTGCCTTTGGGGGCAGGGAAAGGTGAGGGCTGCTGCTCTTCTAGCCTTTCCCTGATGCTGCTCAAATGAGAAATGTGAGGTAACAGTTCACTGAGTCATCCTATGAAGTATTCTCAGTTGCTGAGAATAAGTAATAAGTAATGGCAGAGTATCCCCTCACTGTCCACTCCGCAGTCTCTTGCAGTATTCTTGCAGCTGCATTAATCATGACGTAAAATGGTGGAAAGGAAAAAAAATAAATTATGGACAATGGACTGTCTTTGAGTGGAAACTCTAAGGGGTGGAAGAACACCCATCTGAGTACAGATTTGGCCTTAATTTGGCCTAGATTTGAGATGTGAATGAAGAACTCTCCAGTACCTGGGAAATTGGAGATATTTTCCTGGGAGCAGCCATGCACTAATTTTAGCAAAGCAGAAACTTCCTGTGAGGACAGACTGGTGAGCAGCACAACAAGAAGGAAATATACAATGGAGAGTGTTAAAAGCATGTCCCAAAACATGCTTCTTCCTAACCAGAACTGTCTGGACACACATGGGAATCCTAGAGAGATCCTCTTTTTTCAGCTGGCCCTTTGTCCACGCAGAGGTTGAACATATCCCTTATGAGCTGTGGCATGTCCTTGGCCAACTGCTCCCCTTAGCAGCGAGTCCTGTGCTTTTGGGCAGGTTCAGGGTGTAGGACAGTCTCATTGTGCCTGTGCTCTTGGCTTGATGCTTTTGGATGTCACTGAGATACCTGCTGAGCACAAACAGGCTAGTTCTGCAGCACAGGCTTCCTTATGGACTAAACCACTTCTGTCCATTTTCTCTCAACTCACTCTCCCAAGACAAACATGGCCTTTGGTGGCACAACACTGCATGTGGGCAACCACACTCCTCTAAAATAGCAATAAGCAGTGTCGATGTGATGTGGACAACATGCTCTTGGAGGATCCAGGTTTTGAGACATTAAAGACAGTCATCTGTTGGAAGTGACTTGAGAGGGATCAACTGCCCAGAGTATCTTCAAAATATAGCCTAGGAACCACCAAATGAAGCAAATAGGATCAGGGTTCATGGCAATCCAAAGGGTGTGTTGGTTCTTGCAGCAGGTGCAGCTACCTGTGCAGCAGAAAGGATCAGGACAAGCTCTGGACAAGAGATCCATTGCAAGCTACTAGATAAGCAAACTGTGGTGGCTAGGAAAGTCCAAAACATTCTGAGCTGAAAATGGTCAGTATGAAAGGGACTTTAAGGAAAACATACCTATATGTCCTGTTCTCATGCTTCCCAAGCCTGTAGCCAGTTTTTGTAAACAGTTTTATGAACAGAGTATTGGACTAGAAGGATATTCGGTCTCAACCAGTACATTTGCACAGATATTTTCCCTACAGTTAAAATGCTAAATACTTTTTTTGCCCTCTAGGTAGGACATAATAAATAAATGAATAAGAGGGATTAAATCTTGAACCTTTTACTCGCTCAAGTAGAAAATCATTCCTACCCCCATTATTTCACAACTAATTGCAGAGTCTAGTTGAAACCAAGACTAAAATGTGAAGGTGAGAATTCTTAGCTGCTCACAGGGCTGTTGTAAGGCAAGACCAAAATCATGTTAAAAATGGTCATGGTCATATAGTCCAATAGTCAACACAAAACCAATAGATGTTGATTTCTCCCATGTGTAGAAGCAGTGATTTTCATACTGTAGGATAAGATTGATAGGTCACCAAGCAGCAAACACCATGCCATGACATGTAAAGGTCTGTCTGTTCTGGGGAACCAGGAACCCCTGCCCTGTACAGCTTTTGTGGTGACTGAACATGGGTTTTTTTACCCCATTTGTTTATCATGGAGGTTTCTGGAGCCCTTGTCATGCAGGAAGTGACATGGACAGACAGACAGCCACAATGGTAACAACTTTCTTGGCTTCAAAAAAGACAGCAGCTCAGAGTTACCGGGTAAAATGAATAGACTTGGTAAGGCCATGTTCCATCTTTGTCACTTGCATTTAGTCCAGTGTCCTGATGGACTAACATAGAATTAGCCCTAGGAAAGATATTTGTTTTCTAACACCAACAGCCGGTATAGCCAGGAGGTAGTCCTTCAACACAGGACCCATCAGACACCTAAGAAAAGGCAGCATTTCAGCCTGTGTCCTGCAGCTAGTCTAAACACAGAAGCATAATTCCTGATGGAGTCATTTAGCTCTTAAAGGTAACTATTAGGCAAGTGAGAAAAAAAATGGCCATTTCTGATTTAAAAGCAATATTTGAACCTGGCACAGCAGAAACAATAAGCTCTTTCCCAAGTGGAGATCAGGTATGTTTATTTTACTGAAATATATGGGTTTGTGACAATCAAAAGCAGATGTTCATTAACAGGCAGGACATAGGTAGGTTTCCAAAGCATAAAGCATGAGGAGGGCAAAGAGGCAAAACATTCAGTCTCCTGTCTTGCACCTGAATCTGCCCAGCCCCTTAAATCAGTTTTCAACAATGCTTTTTGATTTTCATATTTTTAGGTAATGGCTATGCAGATGCTGTTCCTGCTGGCCTTGCAGAGCAAGTACTTTGGAGATCATTTTGATTGCTATTTCAGGATATTTTCCATTTTCTTGGCTTTAACATGACTTGGGATCCAGAACTAGATTTGAATTCTGATGGCTGAAGACATGCAGAGCTGAGAGACTTCTTTTATAAACCCACTGAAACCTTCAGTCTGGATCTGAGTTTCTTCAGAGCCTTCATGTGCTCAGATCCCATGTTTGGTGCAGAGGGATGCCTGTGGATGTGTTACTCCTTATATAGCTCTTTTGTGTCTCCTAACAGTTTGAAACTCCCTGACTGGAGGTGAGTGATGTTGCACTAGACCAGGGCAACCTTATTTCAAGCAGGAACTGTCAGCAGAATCAGTGCAAGGTCAGCCACTCCACTTGTTCCTTTCAGGAAACTACTCCTCCTACAGACACCCTTACACTAAACAAACCCCCTCAAATACATGTGCTGCAGCATTCCTCCATATGCTGGCGTCATGAAGACTGGCAAAAATGCCACAGCAGCAAATGTTAGCCGACTTCTAGACCAAATCAAGCCCCATTTTCCCTTGTACAAGGACAACTCCAAGATAACTTGCCAGTTGGCTGCATTTCTCTTTCCAAAGAGTGCAGCAGAGTATCAGCAAAAAAAAAAAAAAGTCCCAGGAATGTTTCTGCCAGGGAAATTGAGTGATAGAACTGGTAACTGGATTCAACACACTGGCAAAAGAATTATCTTTATCAGCTGACCCTGAGTATGTCTATAAGATCATATTTTTTAATTTTTGTCTGCAAGTGTGTCTGAATCTCAGCTCCAAACCAAACTGAGGTCTGCATGTTGCAGATCAGTCACTTGAGTGCTTTAAAAATTTTTTTAAAAGACAAAAGAAAAAGGGTGGATTTAGACTTGTGGAATTCCCCAGATGGCACTCTGCATCCACTTGCCTTCATCCAAAAGCCTGAGACACCCCTGTTCCCCCCACCCAGGTGGGTCACAATCCCAGAACAGGTATGGTTTCAGACCGGGAGGGTTGGTTGCCTGTTAGACTATGTGGCCTATGAGTTATCTGCAGTGGAAGTGCTCATGAACCCACCCTGCAAAACAGCTCTGAAGGGGAAGGGCCCCAGCTACTTTGCTGCTGTGTTTCAGGGGTAATGATCACAGCAGCAGAATCACAGTTCTAACTCCTCCACAAACCTTCCAGCTACGCAATTATACAACGTGATACCACTAACATAAAGGTAATAATATTGGCTATCTGAAGCAATAATGACTAATTAGAGGTCCAAGGCTGAGTCCTGGTTCTCAACAGCAGAGGCTGCTTGGTCCCTGATATCCTAAGAGGGACGTGGCAGAAAGAAGCTTGAGGAAGATTAGGGAAGGACTCCAGAGACTCCAGTGGGCCAAAGAGCTCCTCGATGTCCCCCCACATATGGTGCCGAGAAGACTTTTGGCAAGGCCAGAGAACAGTGGGTATGTAGGTTCCACTCCTGTCACAGACCCTGCGGCTATGTGGGTGGGAAGTAGGTCTATCAACAACATCCACAGGGCATGCAGGAGGTCGAGTCTGAGCCAGAGAGTGGTCTCTACATCCCTGGCTCTACTCTGCTTCCACTGCCTAATCCCTGCACTGCAGACCATGGGAGAGGGCTAACAAAGTTAAAACAGGTATTTGACACTACAGACCTTATTTCACTGTGTTATGAAAAGTCACACAGGGCAGTCTTTTTTTTCCTAGGCTCAGCATTCAGAGCAAACACACTTCTGTAATCTTTAGCAAATATATTTTTGCTTGCACAAGAAATCTGTTCAGAAATCACACATTTCCATTCAAACTAGTCACTAAAGAGTCACGTGTTGGGGCCTATCTCTGCTTTGTGCTGACGCTGCATGGGCAGAGAATCACGTTCCTTCATGAAAACATATCCCCAGTCTTGAGGCAGGGCTTGGCTCAGGGTCACATAAGACTCATCCACATTTCATGTCGTGTTTCCTCTTCTTTCTTCACCAACCAGTCTTGAAATATGTCACTTCCGTGCCAGCAGACAAACACAAACCACAAATACATGCCAAGTGGCTGTACCTATGCTGGGAAATAAAACGGGCCAGGGAACAGTTAAAGGAGTACTGCAAAGCACATCCTATGTACCTCTGGCTAAGCTCTCACTCTCCAAAGCAGGAGGGCAACAATCCAAACCAGGAGCAGTCCCTGGCCCAGCTGCTTTTCCCTAACCACGAGCAACAGCTGGGAAAATGCTAGGTGATCCCAACCAAAACCATGCCATGCCATGCTGTGTAGTCACTAATAGGAGCTGTCACACACCACTGCCTGTGTCCTGGCACTGGTGAGATAGTACAAGGGTCTCCAGCTGGGACATTGCCTGGAATCTGGAAGATACTCAGTAAATGTCTGTGAATGACTCCTGTGAGATTTTAGGAAAACTACAGAGGCTTTCTAAATCCCCGCTGATCCATAAAATGGAGATAATAAACCCCACTGGATGTCTCAGCAGTGGAGGGAGGACAGAGCGCTTTCCAGCTTAAAAGTAGTAGGAAAACATGACAGCACCCTGGCTGCAAAAGTGGGCTTATTCCACTCTGTTTGGTAATTTTCATTTGAACAGAGAGCAAACACTCATTTAAGTGAGTAATTCATAATCAGAACAGAACTTTGGCAATTGCTTTAAATTACAAATGAAGCCAGTCATCTGCACTGGAAACAGGCACCTTTAAGATAAACAGGAACATATACCTTTGAAATACAAAAATATTTTGCCATATTCTGAAATAAATTGTTTTGCATTTTGTTTCTTATTGGTATGTATCTTTTTTGCGCTTCTTTCATTTGCAAGAGTGAAAGACGATTATCCATTCTGTTTTTATGACCTACTTATTGCTGCTATCAGAAATGATATCACTAAATGAACTTCAGTAAAGATAGACACAACTTTCTTATACTGAAGAATCAAATAAATGGTGTCAAAAAAAAATCAGGAAGTGGTTTTACTCAGTGCTGTGTGTTTAAGGATGCTTCCAGTCTCTCAATTGTCCAGAAATATATGGGAGACAGGCCTGTAGGTGGGAAGAAACAAACCAAAATGCACAGGATGGAACAGAGGCATAGAGGGAGAAAAAGAGGGAGGAGGAAGAAGGAAGGAGAAAAAGAGGAAAGAAGAGGAAGAAAGAAGGAGGAAAAGCAGGCGAGAAGGAGGAACCACCTGGGCTAATGCTCCCTTGCTCACTCGTGCACCCACATTCCACCATAGCATTTACAAGCCAGCAGCTCAGCTGGATGCAAAGCACCCCCGATTTTCAGACTTTGCAGCCCATATGCAGAGCTACATAGAGATACATGTTCGGAATGCATAGTTTAGCTACCGTTGTTCCAACCCACCTGGCCTTCCCCTCATACATTAGATTTCCATTTAGAACCTGAAAGGAATATACCACCAGGGGCTGTATTTCCACCTTCAGGGAAGATCGAAGTGCAAGGGATGTGTGGTGGAAAGCTCTTATTTTCTGAGGAGTTCACCAGCCCCAGCAGGGCTTTACCTCTGTGTAACATAGAGTAGATATGTGTAGGCTCTCCTTTGAAACTTGTGGACAAGACTGTGTTGTGACAAGGCTTCTGAGCAGCATTGAGACTTTTGCAAAGGCTGGTGTATGAAAGACTTCCAAATTCATATACTTCATATGTGTGGGAAACCATAAATTCAAAACTACATCTTCTGCTGCCATGGGTTCACCAAACTGCAGAGATGCTAGGAGGGGGAGAATGAATGCTTGACACCAGGTGAGGATCAGCTGCAAAATATCTGTTTTTCCATGTGGAAGAGTTAGCTGGAAAGACGGTTAAAGAACAGTATTCCATGACGTCAGTGGTGTTTATGACATGCCCTTTAATTACCCTTACCAGTAAATCAGTGTGTGCACTTTACTACCACAAAGTAGGGCATACTTTAAGGAAAATAAAAGGTCTGTTGATTAGCTAATGAATATGCTATCAGAGAACTCAAGGAGCCTGTTCAGTATTGCTCATTTTAAATAATAATTCTAATTAAAAACATACTTCATGCCTCAAGCCACTGCTTAACTTTTCAAACAATGAAATTCTCACATTCATTCTTTCAATTATCTGCTCTGTATTTATTAATAGAAGGCTGCTGTCCTGTTCCCTGGTCACTTGTTTAATTCATAGAAGCAGAATAGTACACACAGAACAGAGGAGTGAATCTAATCTTATCTATGACTGGAAAATGAACCTCCCTTCTCCCTAGGGCCGGGGAAGCCCTCTCTGGATGCACAATGTCCAAGTCTTCTGGCTGAGACACAGCCTTGCTGCTCACGTGTCAGTGGCCAACCTGCAGCTGAGGGTGACACCCCAGTGTTGGTGGCTTCCCCTTTCCCCCATTCACCTGCTGATGAGACTGAAGACAGCGTGCCTAACAAGCTTAAGTGATTAAGAGAGCTCAGATAGTCGCTGCCGTCTCTCATCGGTGCTTCTACCTTGTCTGCTTACGGAGCTAAGACCCTCTCCGCTTAGAAGGATTTTACCTAAATGATCCATTTAATCTGGGCTATCCTTTGAACTCATACAGACTTTATGGGCCAGGTTAGCCCTTCTGGAGGACTCTCTTTTGGGGGCACTTGTCTTCAGGACAGCATGTAGCCATAGCGCCTCTGGATGTCTAAAAGTATTCTCTGGTGCAAGAAGGGCAACAGCAGGCTATGCCAAAATTACTGCAACAAGAAGTTTGGTAAATCATGAATTTCCCTTAGATTCAACGAGAAGTTTGCTATCAGAAAATCTACAATAGAAGATATAATGAAAAATTCATTTTCTCAGCCAAAAAGGCTCTGCAAAATATTTGCATTCCTGTCAAAGAAGCCTGGCTGTAGTGAAAATGAATTTTTTTTGAAAACCAGATACTTTCAACTCATTAATTTAGAACAGCAATTTAAATATCTTCCAAAGCTTCTGTTGAAAAGGTTTGATCTTCTGATCACACTACAGCTTCTGGCTCATCCTGCTTTTATCTTGTGCTGCAGCTGTCCTGATCTTACTTCTTCTTCCTGAAAAGGTGTATTCCTACTGCCTTCTGCTGCAATGTCTTTTATTAGCAGAAGCCCCCCTGGCCCTTACTACCTTGCTTCCCTCCCATACACCCATGCTGATTAGGTAGCACACACTTTTTTTTTAACCACAGGGAATATCTGTTCTCCTTTCAACAGGCCGTTTTTGCTCAAAACTGAATTTCTGGGCCCCAAGTGCAAGCTCTCTCAGAAGCATCCCAGATGGGAACTGCTCTCCTGCACCACCGCTTGGGTGCTGGAGGTGGGAGTGTGACCCCTGATGCCCTGACAGCAAGGGTAACTTGTCCTCCCTCAGGTACAGCTGGTAGGCTGGGCTTTCTATGGCCAAGACTTCATGATGGCTCTGGCACCTGGCAAGCCCCTGAACCACAGACTGCCTGGCCCAAGCTGCCCGGGAAAGTTAGCTGAAACCTGTCCTGAATTCCTCTGCCTCTTACAAGTCTTCTTCCAATGGCTGGGGCTTGATCTAGGTGTCTGCTTCATTAATTACAAAGGCATCAAATACATACTGCATGCCTTTATAGCTAGCACAGCTCTCACATGGAACCAGGCAACTTGCTGCTTCCCATGTGCTTGCCTGCTTAAGCTGGCCATAATTCCAGGCTGGGCTCATCTCTTTTAAAGGTTCATCATAACTCAGTGCTCACTTGTGCCACTGAGCTGAGTGCTCACTTCTGCCACTTACTGCAAGGGGAGCAAGAGCAGACCTAGGGCTGGGAGGGATGTGGAGAGCTCGGTGTAAATCTGTGGGAATAGAGAGACAAGGGTAAGATTTCTCAGAACCATGTATGGCTGAAACCTCCGGGTTAACATGTCACTCTCACAGGTTTCCCCATCAGTGCAGTACATTGAAACACAAGTGAAGCATCCTGACAACCTTTTAGGCTGCCTAACAGGAACAGGAAAAGTAGAGTGTACACCAACATCATAGTGCCTCAGCACACACAGATGTGAAATATGAGTTTCTTTCAGTTTTTCTCCGAGTTTTTTACATGTGGTTCATTTCAGAAGTGCTAATCCTTTGCTTTAGATAAGAAAGTGCTTTGCAATGTGAAGGTTTGACCCTGTCGCCCAGTGCTGAAGCAAGTGCTCTAGCTTGTACCCCTAGCTACCTGCACGAGGGAAAACTGCCTGCAGTGGGATAAGGACTGGTTTGCACTGGAGAAGGGGGACAGCACACAGCTGTCAGTGCCTATCCATGTCTTCCGTGATGAGCTCCGACATGGAGAAATTGTAAGACATTGGCGTCTTGTTTACAAAGCCCAAGTGTGCTGGAATTTGTGCTTGAGGTTTCTTACTTTTGCTGAAAACTGATCATGGAGACATAGAAAGCCAAGCTATTTTCCCTGAATTTCCTGCTTATACAAAGCTTTCATTTAGTCCCAGAAACTTTATCACTACCTAGAGCAAAGTATAAGACCAGGTAACAAAGTGAGAGCTCTGACTTTAAAGACATCCCTGGCCTCCATCTGCCTAGAGCACATTTAATCCTATCAGTTCTTTTTTGAGAAGTTGTCTTATAATTTTCTGGGAGTCTCTGAAGTGTACAGAGTAAAATTATTCCATGCCTAGTGTAGCCACATTTTTTAAAAAACTTTGAAGGTATCATTTGGTGTTTGCAATAATAATAAATATTTTGTTAGTCAAACTTTTAAGCAACTTGGTTTTTTCCTTGGTTGAATTGGTAATGCTATTTTTCAGTCTCCAGACTCTTGCCTTAATCTGGAAAGAAAAAAAAAAGTCAAAGTTACTGGAAACTACAGAACATCACCTTATGATAAGGAAGGGAGTATTGCTTCTTTAGGAGCCTGTTTCAGGATGACAGGTTTCTAAAAGTTTAAAATAAAATTAAATTAAATTAACCTTGTGACATACATCATTAACTCCGTGAAGAACCTTATATATGTATAAGAGCCTTACATCTTGTCCAAGTCATGGAAAGCCCAAGAGGTGCCCCAGCTACAGACCGCACAATGTTGGGACAGCTGGGTCTCCCCTGACCTCACAGGCACAACTTTTCACCTGTCACTGATCTAGAGGGGGCCATTCACCATCCCCACTGTTCCATTTTTAATAAACTTTTATTCAGGTAAAACGGAACGATTACAGGCAAATGTGGATTATGATAGGAAAAAAGACATGGAGTAAAAGATCTAATTTTAAGAAGATGAAGACACTGCACGCACACACACACACATAGAAGATGGGGGTCCTCAGCTTGCCAGAGGTGCTTGCCAGAGAAGGCCAGTTTCAGGTTCTTGGTCCTCATGCACCTTGAGTCTCTGTGAGCAGAGGCTGCCCATGAGCAGCTCCTCATGATGCTGCAGCTGAGCAAGGCAGATCTCCCCTCCACCAGGCCTCCTTCCCTCTCCCTTCCCCAGAGCCCTGGCCAAACGTGCACATCCTCTCCTGTCAGCAAGGACACTCCTGGGAGGCACATCTGCCAAGCTTGTGCAAAACCCCTTCAGAGTAGGAACGTTCATCAGGATCTGCTTGGATGGTTTAGGCTCCTCTCTACTGCCGAAGAACCAGATACATGGCCAGCCAAACAGACAAAGCTCATCCCCTCCCTCTCATGCCACAACACTTGGTCCTCTGTAAGCAAGGCACAGAAAGCAGCATTACTTTAAGTGCTATTTATTCCCATGAGAAGAACAAGGAGGATTTAGATTCCAGATGGGGTTCGGTGCACTAACTAAACTCCCATTGTACTCTTTTTTTTTTTAATTGCCACATTTCTGAGATGAGCCTCACACCTCTGTCTCTTCTTCAGGCTGTGGTCTTCACAACATCAAAAGGTCACAAACTAAAGACCTGCAGACTGCCATTTTCAGAGAAGGTTTCCTTCCTGCTTTTCCAAGAGCAGGGGCTGTTCAGCAGCCCCTATTTCTGTGCTGTGCTGTAAGACGGGACAGATTTTCAAGTCCTGTTTGTTCAACTTCGAAACGCGGCCTTTTCTTCTATGGAACTCAGGATGTATTTAACAGGAAACAATAAAGATGCAGGACAGTTTTGGAGAGGAAGTAGGACGTTTAAAGTATGCAAAAAAATAATTACTTATGCTGAAACTGGGTCAAAACACCACAGTGTTTACCACGGCTCTCAGGAAGAGTGCCATGGGTTTTTTAATAACAACAAAAATTCAAGATCTCAGCACTGAGTCTCATCTCAAAAAGTAATATGGTTTCAGACCAACTAGAAACTAATCCAGCCTATAAATCATGATTCAACAGATGCAACATGCTCAGTCCTGAACCCAGTCACTTTTGGTCATCTGAAGCCGATCTTCCAGACAGCTTTGTTGAGAAGGTAACAAGAGATTGAGCACTCTTCTTCTTCCTTTGCTATTGCTCCCATCACTAATTACGTTCACTGTTTCAGCTGCAGCTAAATTATCTTTTTAATTAATCCAGCTTTACCTTCTAGCCACTAGATCTTGTTAGGTCTTTCTCTACAAGGTCAAAGGCCTCTTAGCACCTATCATTTTCTCTCCACGAAGGGACTTACTACACCAGTCTCATTTTAGTCTTCCTTTAGACGCTCTAAGCAGACTGTGGTCTTTAAATTTATCAAGACCAGATATTTTTCTTAGTTCATAAATCATTTCAGTGATTTTTTTCCCTGCTTTCACCAATTTTTAACTGCCCTTTTCAAATGTGGATGCTAGCTCTGGATGCAGCATTCCAAACTAAAATTGCCTCCTGACTCCTACTCACTATTTTCCTTATTATTTGTTCAAGGACTACATTAGCACTTTTGGTTACAACATTGGCAACTCCTGTTTGATGGCGTGTCCACCCAGGCACCTAAATTTATAGATCAAAGGTGGGACTTGATGATCCTGAAGGCCTTTTCAACCTCAATGAGTCTGTGATTCTGTGAAATTCTACTCCCCTCTCCTAGATGTGATACCGACTTCCATCAGATAGCTTTGAGGAAACATTAAGAAGTGTTTCCAAAACACGTTACAAATATGTAGTGAAGGCCTCAAGCCTTTTGCAGCATATGGAGCAGAAGGCACATGAAACTGCTCCTCAGGCCTTCAGTTTCCTTCTCACTGGCCCACTGCAACAACCCTTGCCCTATATTTTAATACTGAATTCAGTGTGTTTGACAAAACCCTGGAATGTCCAGTGTATACATATTTAGGAACTGGAGGATCTGTGAGGAATGAAGTTCGTGACAGCTGGATAAAGGAAGATCTGGAGCTGTGAGGACATAGGAAGGGTTGAAGTCCATTTTGGGTTTCTGCAGCCTGTGCTCAGCTAAGGTTTATAATAGGAAGGTCAGAGTGTCACTCCTAAATCCCTTCTTCTCCTGGAAAGGAGCAGAAGTTCTATTATTTTTGTGCAGGAAGACACACTACCTAAGTTCTACGTGGCAAATGTTACAGAGATGATGTATGGCTTTGTCTAGCTTTGCAACAGGAAAACAAAAATCAGCTACTTAGGCTCCTCACTTCACACCCAGGTTTTTGCCCTCTGATCTCTCACAGGAAACAAAGCCCACCTGCAGTTCTTAAAACAGCCAGGCACCTCTTACTCCCTTTGGGCAGCATGTGCAAGGCTGGTTCTCTTTGCCTGGTTTGGTTCTCTAGGTCTCTGACCCAAGCCTGGCAGCTGTTGCACCCACTCATACCACACCAGCACACACCCTCACTGCCATGCTGAAAATACCACCCCAAGCTACAGTAGGGATCTCAACTTATTTCAAGCTCTTTGAACAGAAGAAAATATGAGTGAGGGTGTCAGGAAAATTACTAAAACAGAATCTAGGACCTAGGGAAGATTGGAGGCCAGGGTAACACAAATGGAGAGAGAGCAGCCTGATCTTGAGGGGCCGCTCAAGCAAATTTGAGCCTTCTAGTATTGCTTGATGGAGGACCCTGAAGCAGATGCCCTGTGACCTTTGGTATATAATTTTTACTCTTTCCAGAGAAAAGGTGTTAACACGACAAGTGGCCATATGGCTTTTCCCCCCACCTCCAAATATCAGCTCTGAAGCTTCATTCTGGTACTAGAAAGATGCTCTGGGGTCAACCTTGCTTGTTCAGCCTCACTAGTAAGCAAAACTCATGGCCAAACTCTTCCGTTGCTCTTACGCAGCCCAGCCCAGGGCTGTCACTGCAGAGAAATGGGGATAAGTGAAGAAAGCATTTGTCCAGGCCATCCATCAGTAGCAGTGATACGGCATTGTAAGAGTCAGAGCAAAGTCCAGCTCACTCAGAGCTGTGCTGGCTCAGCAGGGCTAAAAGGCAAAATAGTTTAAAATAAAAAAAAAAGGAAACTTTTGTCTAGGAGTAGCAGCTCCAGCAACTGGCACACTTGGAGACCAGTTTTGATAAGTATGGAGGTACGTTCTCACAGTCTTTTTCTATGTAAAATCATAGAAAATCATAACACAGAACCTGGCTTTGAGGTCTTCAGCACCTTTTCAGTAAGGCAAAGTGGTGCTGCACTCCACTTGACTCCTACAGAGGGCTGAAAACCTGACAGCCCTGCCTCTGGTCCAAGGAGGCAAAGTATTCCGTTCTTGATTTTTTTGCTGATAAGAAATAATTGGAAACACCTTCC